>VZQC01013003.1:435202-641893 GCA_009823505.1 Rhizomys pruinosus | reverse complement strand
GTTGGCACTCTTAACCACTAGGCCATCTTACCAGCCCCAACTGCTTTCTTTAATTGACTAATAGACATAGGAACTGTGAAAGGATATTTCTCTATTCAGAGCCAAATATAATACTAAAGACTTTATAAGCTGTGTAATTAAGAAAAAACATATTAATACAGGAGAGCTCTGATATCAGCAATTGATTATTCTGCCAAGAAGATGTTGGCTAGGGGATCCAAGCCCCCAAAAAGGTAAAGGCTTTTTGCTTATAAACTGGGATACCTGCAAGAAGAGAGGTGGTAAAGCCTTACTGTCGAAGACCTGGTATAAGCATGGGAAAGATGTATTGACACCACACTTGCAAGTGTACAATTGGTCTCTGGAATGCCAGAGAGTGTTACCAAAGGCCACTAAACCAATAAAGCAACTATTGGTCTCCTTGAGTCAAACAAGACTCCTCCGTCAGCATCAGCTGCACCTCACCTGCCTGGAAATATTGTGCAGCAGTGGCAGCATCTGTCTGTATATCCCAAATCTAATTGGCTATTAGCTCTCTCCTTGGAGGAATAACTCACGGCTGATGCCACAAGCTTTCATCCCCTAGTGGTTGTGAGATGTTATAAGCCACAGTAAGACCTTGTCATCTTTTACAGAAATGCTATAGTTCATGGATTAGCATACCATCCAAACTTCTGTGTCTATACCAACGTAACTTACCATAATAATTAGTGCTGTTTAAATGCTTGTATATCTAATTGCTTGTGCTTAATTAGTAGTATTAAAGGGTTATTTCTGGATGAACTGCCAACCCCTGAAAGGAAATAGCCTGAACTGATCAGAAGCCAAAATGACATATCCAGAGAAAGTAGACTGTTTTGCTTCTTGCCCACTTGTGCCCCTTTTCTAAAGCCTAGGGAACAATCTGCAGAAGAGGGTGTGTGGTAGAATGTAAGGGCTGCGATTGGGGTGAATTGTGAAACTACAGCAATATAGACTGGACTCTTATTTGATCAACATGATTGTACATACAAGCCCCTCCAGCTGGACAATGGGGGCCTTGGGCTATATAAATTTGGGCATAGCTGCTTGAAGATTGGTTTTACATAAAGGATGCTTGTATTAATTACTTATTACTTATTATTAAAAAATCAAATCAAATAAAATTAAAAAATAAAGTAAATTATCAAAAAATAAAAAAAGAATAAAATAAATTGACTAATGTGGTTATTAGAAAAATACCTAATGCTTAATAAACCTTATCATACTGGTAAAAAGAATCAATCCGTAAGTATGATACAAATTCAGAGTTACATTTGCTTTTCTTACAGCTAATCAAAACAACTCATGACATTCCCTGAGATCAACCTGGAAGCTTCTGAGACACAAGGAAAATGACCAAAGTGTATTTGAGCAGTCAGTCTTGAATATGTCAACTTAAAATTGACAGACTATTCTTATGTTCACAGAGTCCCCTGTTCAAAGGCAACATGAGTGGTGATAGGGATCAGAGCTGAGAAATTATCTTAGGCAGTGTATGTAAGCTTTTCTTGCTGTGTCATCGTATATACCCAGGATCCTAGCACTCCAAGACATCCCATTTCCACCACAAGGCAGAAGTGTTTCCCAACTTTACTAAATACAAAGAGATCTCAAGGGTACCTCTGTCAGCTCATTTTACTTCCCATTAATAAAACAATAGAATCACAAAATGCCCAAAGAAGGATTCCCATGAAACTGACAGATTTCCTAAATGTCTGCTCATACTTCACATATACATGCAATTAATCAATCTTGAAGTGACTCATGCTTGGTATTGCAGTTAATCTGAGGAAGCAAGGCTTCAAGCCTGTCTGAGGTTTTCCTGACAGTGACAAACAAGTGCACAAAGAACAGAGCATCTTCAGTGTGTGTCTGCTGCAGTTCTCATCACAGATCCTTATGTTAATAAGGACTTCAGGGTAGGATCAGATGTCTGTAATTAGTGCATATCCTGGCACTCAAACCTCATGATGTTCAGGATGGTGCTACCTCAGAAGTTTCTGCAGTGTCACTTTCTCTCCAGGATAGGATACATCTTGCTCTTGGTAGTGGTGGAAGGATAGCCAGGTCCAGGACCTATGCAGAACCTGCACTGTTTGCCTTTATAGGAGAATGGCTACCTCTCATCCTATCCCGGGACAACCAGGGCTCTCCCATACCTCCCTCCCTCTGGTCTCTGAACACATCTCTATGTTCTCTTGCTAGCCAGAGACATCATAGTCATGTCCTTAAGGAGACATGAAAACTCAGCCTCCTGGGGGAGAACACTGTGACACTGACCTCTGCCTGAAGCTTGCACAGCATTTAGATTTATTCTGCTAGAAAGCATGTGTGACTCTGTGATGGATGAAATCCCACACGTACATCACACACCAGTTTGCAGGAAATTTTAAATCCCCAAAGCCCAGCCATTATCTTGAATGCCACAGGAACAAATGCATTAGGTAGAGTCACAGAAAGCTGCTAGGTGTGAAGGCCAAAAGTGATGAAATACAGTCATCATATCTGATCCAACACAATAAAAGGGAAGTCATACCACTATCAGAAATTGCAAAGTACAGCAAAGGTTTGGCCCCTTACTGTAGGAAGATGCTCATATATTCCAAACAACAAACTAACCTAAATGGCCAAGTTACTATGAAATATAAACAGTATGCAGGGCTGGAGAGATGGCTGCTCTTGTAGAGGATGTGGGTTCAATTCTCAGCACCAACATGAGACAGTTAACAACTGTCTGTAACTCTAATTCCAAGGAATATGACACCTTCTTCTGATCTCTGCAGGCGCATTTACATACATGTAGGTAATATACTCACACACAAAATAAAAATAATAAACAAAATATAAAAAACCCTGTTTATACTTCCAAACATGCTGGTGCGAAGACAGGATAGAAGGTCATATTGTATCTTTAGAATGAATACAGTGCACAGGAATTTTGCTTTTATAATTTACTTGCAACTCAGTGTAAAATAATTTTATGAGATAATGAAACACACATGCCTTTGAAAATATGATTAATGAAGAAAAAGAAAATAGCATAGCTGGTGAGTTTGCAGACACTATCTCTGTTAATGCCATGAAAGAAAACTGGGAAGATGGGGCATCTCAGGACAAAGGCTGGAGAGAGATGGGTAAGGGTGTGGGAGGAGGGGGAGATGGGTACGAATGTAGAAATATGGTGAGATGGGCATGTGTGTGCAAAAATGGAGGGGATGGGTATGGCTGTAGAAGAATGGAAGGAGGTGGGCACAAGTGTAGAAGGGTGGAGAGAGATTGGCGTGGGTGTGGGTTGCTTGGGTTTATCTGAGAAAGTTATGCTTTGCATCAAGAGAGGAGAAAGTTATGCTTTGCATCGAGAGAGGAGAAACATGCTAGGAAACACAAGTGAAGAAAAGTTGCTCAAAAGAATTTGGTAAATATACCAGTTTTTCTTCAAAGTAAAGCTGGTTTAAAAGACATTTTTAAGGCCCATCTATCTTATCAGAACTGGAGTTCAGACGTGGCACCATCAGCCTTTTTTATCAGTATTAAAATGGATTTTAGAACTGCTAATTCTGGACATGAACCTGTGTTTCTGGAGATGGTAGCAACTCAGAGCTACAGGACATCTCTCATCAAACCCTTCTTCATGCACACACAGGCTCCAAAAAACTGGGGTGGGGGTGCATTTCAGACATGGACAATGAAGAAATCTAGGAAGACTCCCTGTTTTCTATCTGTAGTGATTTTCATGCATGTCAGCCACAAAACGCATTAAAGATTAAAGTGATTTCTTGAAAAATAACACAGATTTTGTTAAGCTGTAAATAACCAAAATTAATAAAATGGACTTGGAAAGAATTCATAGAAATATTCTGTTTCATGTATATGTTTAAATGCAAAATACCTTGAAAAGTCTTGTAATGCCAATGGACTAGGAGTCCTCTGTACAGAGGTACAGAGACAGCAAGGAAGAGCACTTTGTGTACAACTCCAGGCATACAGGTGCCACTGAGCACAGGAAGGGCTCACTGCAGCCTGGCAGCCAATACTCACCTATCCTCTACAGTTAAGCACCCAGACCTCTTGGGGCTGACTGTGGAGCCCAGCCTTTTACCTGAGGCAGACTCCTTCTCACAGCAGCCTTGTCAACTCACAAACCACTGTAGCTCAATTACAAAGCTGTTCAGTATTTGGTATTTACTGAGCACTTTTTTGACATTTCTAGACAACTTACTAACAATCTAACTAATTTTCACTATTTTTTATTTATTAATTTAAAAAATATTTTTAGTTTGTGTGTGTATGACTGTATTGACTGCATGTATGTAAGTGCATGTATGCCATGCAGTGCCCTCAGAGGTCAGAAGAAGGCATCAAATCTCTCAGAACTGGAGTTTCAGATGGTTTTACCCACCATGTGAGTGCTAGGAATCAAACCTGGATCCTCTGTAAGAGCGTTCAGTACTCTTAACTGCTGAGCCATCTCTCCAGCCCCTGATTTATTTTTATTTTATGTGTATGAGTGTTTTGCCCATGTGTAAGTACACCATGTGCAATGCCTGCAAAGGCCAGAGATGGTGTTGAATTCCCTGGAACTTGAGTTACGGATGGTTGTTAGCTGCAATGTAGGTACTGAGAATCAAACCCCAGTCCCCTGCAAAAGCAGCCAGTGCATTTAACTGCTGACCCATCTCTCAAGCCCCTATGAAAGCAGTTTGAATTTTTTAGAGGTATTTATTAGTATTTATTAGTATTAGTAGTGTTGGTGGTGGTGGTGGGGGTATGGTGTGTGGGTGCAGTTGTACCCATGCCAAAACATGTTTGTGGAGGTCAGAAGACAACTTTGTCGAGTCAGTTATTTCCTTCTATCTTAAAGGGGTTCCGGGGATTGAACTCAGGTTGTCAGGCTTACCTGATAAGAAGCACTTTACCCTCTGCATCATCTCACCAGCCCTAGGGACATTTTTCTACTAATTTAAAAACCTAGGTTTTCTGGAAAAGAGCAATGCTTTCGATAGCCTTCCTTTTTTCTGTCTTTTCTTTTCTCTTTTCTTACTTTTGAACATACCCCAGGCTGGCTTCAGTCCTTCCTGTTCCAGCCTTCTGAGTGCTGGGAGCACAGGGGTGTGCCACCATGACAGTTGATAGAAACTTTTTATTTATTTATTTATTTTTGGTCTTTTTGAGGCAAGATCTCTCTGTAGCTCCTGCTAGCTCTGAACTAGAGACCAGGCTGGCCTCAATCTCACCACGCTGATACCAACTTTTATAAAATAGATTTAACTATTAAATTAGTCACTTTTGAAACCATCACTCTCCAAAGTCTTCTGCTTTCCAGCAGCAAAAGAGACACCACAGTGAACTCTGAACAGCTTCTTGATTGCTGAAGCCATGTTGACACAGCATCTGTAGAGCTCTCTGATGGGAGACTGGCAGGATCTCTGTCATCATTACATGGGCATGGAACACCCTGCCACATTGCTGTCATTAGAATACAAACAGTGTCTGTTTTCAAAATGTTGCAGTGTCTTGTGCCTTGTTCTTCTGGGAAAGAGGTTGTTCAAAAGACCAGCAAGAATGTCACCTCTGGGGATGGGAGGGATGGCTCAGTGGTTAAGAGCTCTTGCAGAAAACCCAGGTTTCATTCCCAGCACCCACATGACAGCTAACAATTGTCTTTAACTCCAGTTCCAGGTGATCCAACACCCTCTTCTGACCTTTGTGGGGATTGTATGACATGGGTGCATATTGTTTACATGTATGTATACATGTAAACAAATAAAATAAAAATAAATAAAATATTTAAAAAGATCACTTCTGAAGTAAATATCCATGGTGGGTACTTGTCCATCAATGTTCATTGGCAAAACTTAGAAGTCAATGGAAAAGACGCCTTTGAATAAAATTAGCAAGAAGTCCATGGCCAATATTCAAAACATTATTGGTTCTTTCCAGAACCTAGATGGCCTCTGACAGGTCTGAACTCCCAAGATCCGGGGCCTGTTGAGCCATGAGCATGAGCAAGCAGGATCTATTGCCTTGCCTTCATGTAACTTGGGTCATATTTAAGATTGCTCTGCAATCTAATTTAGCTGAGAGCAGAGTTCACAGTTTTTTCTTCTTGGGGAGGGGCCGCTCAACCCAAGGTGGATGTCTACGTGTCTCCGAGGTGGAGCCACTAGCCCAGGGGAGAATCCAAGGCATTATAGGATAGTCTTAGGGGACAAAGGTCATAGGAAGGCCAGGAGTTGCTCTGTGTGTTGGGAGGCTGAGGTCAGCATGTGACTCCTCTTCTCACTCCTAAGTCAAGTCAGGCATCATAAGTGCTGATACAGAAGTCTTTTGGGGCCATTCTGCCCAGATGTACAGGCCTGCTTCTTTTTTCCATTTTCCCGGTCTGAGTCCTGATAGTAGGGGTGGCCCGAGGCCTGGGATCCAGGTTCCCTGGTTGGGCAGTAAGTCTATTTCTCTTCCACGTTGTACCTGAACCCTCCCTCAACAGTGACCAGATCCTTAGAATCTGTATCCTAGGACTTCAGTTTCTATAGCTCATGAGCAGAGCAGGTGGCCAGATGTCAAGAACACAGGACACCCTGGAGACCTCACCTGGTCTACACCTAGGGGTCTGTGCCAGCGCTCACTGGGACAGGTGAGAGGAGCCACATACTTGACTACATCTCATAGCAGTGTGTGCTCAGCTGTCCTATTCAAATGATTCCTCCTCACCCCTGTCCCAGATGCACACAGCTGGCTAACAGCACTCGTGTGGATGGGTATACTTCCCCAGTATGCACATCTAGGGAAGTCTGCCCTGTTCAGCCTGGAGGTTCTGAGGCCACAGTGCTCTGTGGTGAGATCTTTTGGTGGAATGAGGCAAGACTGGCTCCTGAGACACCAGCAAATGGCTAGGGACATGGGGAATGACAAACACAAGAAATACAGTGGTGTAGGAAATGGACATACATGGCTTCCCTGGCTGTCCATCTGGAGTGTTCCTGTCGTCCTCTTCTGTGACCAAGGAGGCTTTTCATAATTTCTCTCAGGAAAGAGAAAACATTTCAGCTGTCAATTTGTGCTTGCAGGGGAAAAAGTTTGAGGTTACACTACTCTCCGGGTATGCTCCATCCATTTCCTGTCCCTGGAATAGGCTCAGAAATATGTAGGCATTTCATTTATATGCATCTCATGTTTTCTTGGAGTAGACAGGCACTTCAGAAACTTTAGACCCACCCACCCCAAGGCAATTCTTCAAGGATCTTCCTTGTACCAGTGGGATTTCTGGTTCATGTCCTAGCCCAGCTTCAAGTGCCTTCTCTTACAGTGTGTAAATTCACATAATCTGGATGAAGAAAATATTTTTGAAAGGCAAAGAAAACCTTCCTATGCAAACATATGCAAGAAGAGTAGGTCTTAGTATAGTAGGGAGGGGGGAGGGAGGGAGGGAGGGAGGGAGAGAGAGAGAGAGAGAGAGAGAGAGAGAGAGAGAGAGAGAGAGAGATCTCAAACTCTTATGGAAGAAATTAAAGCTCACTGAAATGAGGAATGGGCCCAACTGGGTCTTTGCCATGCCATGGACTCCATTGCAGATGAACCACCTGAACCCTCTGCTGGCAGCTTGTAACAGGAACACAGACATGTGCACGCACAGGCATCACTGCTCATTGTGAAGACCTGCAGACTCGTCTCATGAAGTGTGTGGGGCTTTCATCCCAAGTTCAGGTTCTGAGACTGCCATTCAGCAGTGAGAGTTTCACTGCCTGGCACTGGTTTCTCTAATTGCTGTCTCAGAGGCTATACATTGCATCTGGCTTTTTGTTTGTGCACATGTCCAAATTCTAAGATATGCAAAAATTCCAAAGACAAAAATATCTCCATGAATCTGAATATCCAGTTTCTATGGAGACTAAAATCAAAGTGAACTGTCTAATGAGAGGTTCTCTCCTTTTTTCTTCATAATTCTTGCCTGATGCCTTACAGTTTTGGAGCATGTGGAAATGCCTGCTGGTTATTATTCTAAACACATTTTGCTAATATGCAATTGCATATTCTAATGAGAATAGCTGATGACAGCTCATTTTCACTGCCTTGCTCCTGGGACCCTTGCAAATGCTCTGATTACAGAGAAGGGCAGTGGTTTCAGAACTTCTGGAGCTCTGAGGAAGCCTTGTTCACTTCTCAGCCCGGATGGAGCACTAGTGCGGGTGGATGCTGTCTCTGGTGCAGATCAAATTATGCTCACTTCTTTCAAGGGACCCGAGAGACATTTTGTAAGATGTCACCAAATTCAGTTTGGAAATGACTTCAGTCAAGTGTAATCCACTTAATTCTTGGGCGTTTCATTCAGAATACATAATGATTTTCAAAGCAACCCCATGAACACACTGGCACACGCTCAATTTTGTCACTTGTGTGTGAAGGAATTGGATTGACCCTGCCGATAACCCAGTTAGAAAAGCAAATTTCATTATGGTCTGCACTGTTCTCGAGATCTGTGTAGGAAACTCGCAGAGGACTGTCCTCACACTCCAAGGAGGAGGCTCCTCTCAGCGGTGGCTGGTGCTCTTCCAACCTCCCATGGCTCCCCCTCTGTGTCTGCATCCTGGTTGCCTGGGAGTGCTGTTCTCCCATAGTGCTCCAACTTCTGCATTGCATAACTAAAATCCACCTTCATCCCTGCGTCACTAGCTGCCCCCTGCTTTCTGCCCAGATGTCTTCTCTTCAAACCCCTGAGGCTCCATGGGTCCTTGGCGATGGTTCAAGTCACTTCCCACAGAAGATGTTTCTCTTCCATCCATGTGGGACCTGGAACCATGTTTATGCTTTTAATACCTCACAGAATACTCAAAGTGACCACCTTCTGGAGCTGTTGACTTCTTGTGGGCTTTCACATTGGTTCTTAAGTTTCAGTGCAGCCTGTCACAGAGGGACCTGAAGCCCAGGACACTAGTGAAGGTCCTTGCCCCTCACAGTGATATATCCACCACCCATCACCAAGACAGGGGCTCCTGACACCAGCCACCATCCTGGCTTCTGGTTCAGGGGAGGTTGTTGAATATCTAAGTTCTTCATGGGGCAGGAGAATTGCTTGACTTAGGACCCCACTCTGAGGACTTGGACCTAGACCTGACCTGATTATCTGCTATCCTGAGAGTAGCTATGCTGCCCCAACTCAGACCACAGCTAAACCAATTGTACTGATGCAGGTTTCTCTATTTACTTATTTAATTTTTATGTTCATTTGTTTGTGTAGATGTGCACTTGTGTGTTCTGTGCACATGTGTAGGCGGAGGCCATAAGTTAGTCTTCCTTAGGAAGTGTTGACCTTGTTTATTGAGGGCCAGGAGTGCACCAGGTAGACTGGGTTGGCTAGCCCAGGAGGCCCACCTCTCCAGCACTGGGATTATAAGCACACATCACTATGCCCAGCTTTTTAATGTGGCTTCTAGTAATCAAACTCAGATCTCCATGCTTGTGAGTCAAATGTTTTACTGACTATGCTGTCTCCTTTGCTTCAGAATTCTGTTTTTGTCCCTATTTCATGCACTGGACAGGAACTTGAAACCATCCAGATGGCTTCCTTCCCTCCCCAAGTGTCCTATACAGTGCCCTACAGGCAGACACACAACACCACATTCAGAGCACAGGTGACTTGTTCTCCTGCCTTCCCTCGTGGGGTTAGGGATTCTTATGTAAGACACAGCGTCCACCTAGTGGCCATGGATCCTGGCAAATATGTGTTTTATACAGCACAGCAGGTGGCAAATTCAGTGAAAGGAGCTGTACTGGGAGGCAAACTAGGCCACAGTGGCCCAGGATGCCACTGCAAAGTGGACATGGGAGAAGGACTTGGAGAGATTTTCTATAAATGGGCTCAAAGGGCTCAAAGTTGTTCATGTCTCAGACAAGGTCATTCATGTTCTGGCTAAGTTCCTAGGCACACTAAGCTCCAAGTTCCTCATCTGTGAAATCACAGGGAATATAGGACTCATTTTGAGATTAAACCAGAGATAGTTAGGCTTACAAGATTGCAAAGAGCTGTTTGAAATTCATTATAAATACAGGAATGATGCTGCCAAACTAGCACTTCTCTATACATAGAGACTGAAGTAAAGGAGAAAATAAAGCTCCTTCCAAGTTGTACCCTGGGGCAAGTCAGCCTAGAGGAGCCACTGGCTGCTGTGTAACTCCCGGAGACCCCAGAGTCTCCAGGGGAGACACTAAGCTGCCCAGCTGGGACTACAGGCTCATCTTCTCTTCTCTCCCTGGCTCCTCAACACCTCTTGATCCTTACAAGACCTACCAGAGAAGGAGGGCACAAGCTGACCTCTACAAAGTTACAGTGCAACAAGGAGCACTGTCACAAAGGTGACACTGGGGTGAGAGTGGACAGTCTGGGGGTGGGGGAAGATGCCCCAGGGAGATGGAAGATAGGCAAGGTCTTGAGATGTGAGCAGGTATGCATCTGCAGGGAGAAACTGTCAGGAGGTGGCTGTCTCAGGAAATGAAGGCCATGGGCAAACTGTCTAGGAAGGCTGGCATGGTGGGTACTAGGGAGCAGAGTGTCATTGAGAGACTGTTTAAAGAGTCAAGGACACCTCAAGGACAGAATACCTTTCTATTTGTGGGCCATGGGTTTAGAGTAGCCATAGAAGAGGTTGATTATTTAATATTATGGGCAAGCCCCTAAGCCCTTGACATTGTTCCTCATTTAATCCTTACAAGTCCTAGAGGTGACTGTGTTATCCACGCAAGACATAAAAAACAAGGAGGAAGATGGTAGGGTGTGTCAGAGCCAGGACTAGACCCACTGGCCAGACTCTAGGACCCTGTGAATAACTGTTTTTCTTGGCTCTCTTTGTTTTCTAAACACTACTGATAACTTGTCCTGCAGGCTGAAAGGAGCAACACAGTAGCTGTGGGCCAGGCACACAGTTTGAGGGCCAGGCAAGGCAGAGGAGCCAACTCCTATAAGATGCAGTCATCCCTGAAGAGTAGGAGCCATGGAGCCTGGCCACATGCAAAGGCCATTTAGAGAAAGCCCTGGGAAAAGCATGAGTCTTGGAGGTCATGAATGTGCCTCGTCTTTCATAGAATTCTGCATGTGGACAGCTGAGTCACAGTGGAGGTGATAATGGAGATGATGAGAGCAGGACATGAATGTGCCTCATCCTTCATAGAATTCTGCATGTGGACAGCTGAGTCACAGTGGAGGTGATAATGGAGATGATGAGAGCAGGACATGAATGTGCCTCATCCTTCATAGAATTCTGCATGTGGACAGCTGAGTCACAGTGGAGATGATAATGGAGGTGATGAGAGCAGACTTCCACCTAGAGGACTCATTCTGAGCCACACACCAAGCTGGTTTAGCTGCCTCCTCTCTTCTGGGACTACAGCAGTCCTTCACGACCTAGAGAGAAACTCAGGCAATGTGGAACTGAGGGAGGGAGGCTTTCTGCAGACACATTTGCTGATCACAAAGTCAGGCTCTCCCTGTCTGTGCTGTACCCAGGCTGCCGTGCTAAGCTGGGGTGTGTTGCTCTGAGGTGTAATGAGCTACTCTGGGCTACTCCTCAGGGAGTCCCACAGAAAATACATGGGCATTCCCTGAGCCTCTGAGCATCAGTGGTGGAACGCTTCATATGGAAGAGCCGGTGATGCACAGTGAGCTCTTTTCACAAGCATTGCCCTAGTGCTGTGGCAAGTGGCAGGGGTCTATCCTCTTTATTGTTCACCAAAGGAAAATAAGACTGGGTCCTAGGTTAAAAGGGTTAGGACTCTTTTTCTTTAAAATATTTTATTAGTTTTTTAATTTATTTTATGAGTATGAATATATTTCCTGCATATATGGAAGTGTACCTGTGTCCTGAAATGCCCATGAAGGTCAGAAGAGGGCATCGGATTTCCCTGCAACTGGAGCTATGGATAGTTGTTAGCCACCATGTGGGAGCTGGGAATCAAACCTGGGTCCTCTGTAAGACCAGTCAGTATTCTTAACTGCTGAAGCATCTGTGAGTATGATGAAGGCCTCCACATGTGACAGTATCAGATAACAGAGCGTTCACACACTGAGGAAGCTGGAACAGATGCTATGGGGAGGCCTGACCCTGTCACAGAGCCTTGAAGTGATAATGAGTTTTGATATTTCTGGTGACCTGTTCCAGCTTGGGTCATATGGACCTGAAAGGGAAGTTTTAAGTTAATGCTGAAATCTTAATTTTCCCATTGAAGGATTAAGGGAGTATTGCTGTTACCAATCCAGAAACATCATGCCTCAATGTTTTCACAGCAGATAGCAACAATCCAGACCTTAAGACCATACTATTGTGTGTCTGGGTCACTTTGCATTGTACTTATGCATGCATCTTGTCTCATTAGTTCCTACGACTTCTTGTTCTCACTCCTGCCCCAGTACATTTGGAATGGAGAAGAGCACAGATTACTCCCATTACAGGTTGGCCATCCATTCATTCCAGCTGTGCACCACAGAGCTATACCACAGTGAAGGCTGCCCTACTACCCAAGGACAGTACACAAGAGGGAATCTGGAACTGTATGCTATCCCCGAGCAGAGTTGGGGTGGGCATAGGCAGCATCTGTCCAGCAGCCTGAGCTTCCTTTGGTAGCTGTACCACCGATTTCTCAGCTTTGCTCTGCTAGATCTGATGTCAGACTTCATGAGAAGGCAAGCTGCTGTCTTATGGGTTCTTCTGTCAATGACTCTGATTCTATGGACACCAAGCCCTTCTTATTTGTGTGGTGGATCAAAGAGAAAAGAACAGTTTAACAACACTTAATGTTGGACTAAGAGGCCATCTAATAGCTTTGTTTATCTGTATCTGAATAAACAACACTCTTAAAGTAATTATCACTGCAGAAAGTCCTCGCTTACAATCCCTCTGTGTAAACGAAGAGTTCTCTGCCCTCTGAAATGATTCAGCCTCTCAAGCCATCCAAGAAAAGCCCCAGTTAACTCTCCATTAACTCAGTGTGTATCTCTGTGTGTTCAAGTGTGTGTGGGGAATGGGTGAAGATGGAGCAACGTGGAGACGTGAGTTGGCGCATCATTGCTCTCCATTATTTCTGTTAGCACCGAAGAAAAGGAGTCCAGGTATGGAGCATAGAAGGCAGGCTGGGACCCACATGACTGTACGGGGGCAGACGAGGACATCTCATGAAGATCAGGACACTGGTGAGGACCAAGACTCCTGCCGAGGGTTGGGACACCAGGCATCTGATTTGACTCAACTTTATTCAGTGGGGTATCAGAGGATCCCAGAAGAAACACTTCAGCTACTCGGAGAAAACACCAGACACTCAGTGGCCTCTCCTAGCACATGTGGAGGACTCAACCCAGTCCCTGCATGAACCAGGAGGCTTTTCTGCACATTTATTTTACAGGTACACACTCGGCCACCCTTGTTATTTTTCCTTTTGAATTTGCTGTGGTGGCCTGTGATCTCAGTGTACCATCCATCTTTTCCTTCCCTGAGCACCAGACACTTCACAGTTCACAGTGTTACAGGTACTTCTTAAAACAGAGTGACAGCTGGAGCATATGGCACCTGATGCTTCGCTGGGTGGGACAGAACACATGCACTTCCTCAGCCAGAGCACATGCACCCCACATGTTCAGGGGTTTGCTGCAGGGCTTTCCTGGGGCTCAGCCTCACTGACCCACATACATGGCCCAGGCATGCTCAACTATTCCTATGATGTGTCCATAGATCCTTGGACATAGCCAGTCCAATTAGACTCTTCCTCCCCTCTACCTAGAAGCACCTGATGGGCCTTCCCAAAAATTGTTCCCAGTTCCACATCAGCACCAGGGTCCTGAGAGCCAGCACTCTGGTTACAATGTTTCAGTCAAACTTGGCCACTAAGGAAGGAAGATAGATGTGAGCTTCACCCCTGTGGACCACTTTTAGAGTCATTATTTAATTGTAGTGTTTTCATGTTCTTGGATGTGAGCTGCGCTACAGTGGGGCATAATGCTCTCTGCTATTGGGCATTATTTTAATACAGAGTGTGCCCTGACTATATACTGAGCATTATGGGAAACAAAGGGAGCCAGCAACCCTGGGTGGTCCTTAGTAGAAACCTCAGATATTCATAGGAAGGCAGAAGAAGGCCACTCTACATACAGAAGACAGACATTGTGGGCTTAGCTCCATCAACAGGAGTGAGAGGCATCAGCTGACATGGCTGCCCTCCACATGAGTGGACAGGCATATCCAGTGACCTTTCCACATGGACTCAGAGCCACCAGAACAGGACATGGGAATAAGAGGCTGGATGGTGTGATAACTAAGGGTATGGTCTTAGTGTGGGATGCACTGAAATTGCAGCCCACAGTGCACCATCAGGAAACCTGGAACTGCTGTGCTCTGAGCTCAGGTCCTTTGTGAAGAAAGTGGCAGTCACAGCTGTCCCTCCCATCTTGGCCACTAGAGTCATTAAAGGGGATAATGCCAGTGCATGTAAAGCATCAGGTAGCACCTGTGCACCAAGTGCTGGCCCTGCTTCAGGGCACAAATGAGACATAAAGATGTGTTCTGCAAAGAGGGTGATCACTGACTACACATTCCCATCTTGTACAAGTCTCGGGCAGTGATCCGGAGTGGGAGGGCCTGTGTAATTCTTTTCTGATGCTTACAATGTGGAGCATGTGTTATTGCCTAGAGACCAAGAAGTTCCTCAGATAAGCAAGAAATCATATAAACATAAATCAGTGCCTTAACTTAGAAGAATCCTTCTCCCTGAGGACTATCTCTCAGAGCATCAGAAGGTGTCATCAAGCTGCCAAGAGAGAATAGTCCTACCCAGGTGTAAAGCCTATGAACCATAAACAGTTGTTGCCCATCAAAATATCTCTATTGATGTAATAGTGGCACTCTCATCTTGGGGGTAACCAACAACTGTCTATTTGTATTTAAGATCTGCTCAGCAGAGGAGAACTCATGCCCAGTTGATGTGAGCATAGCCACACACACATGGCTAAAGAGGTAAGAGACCCCAGAGAAGAACCTACTACTGCCACTTTCCTAAATCAATATAATATTTTAACTATATTCTAAATATTTATCCTAACATGCACAGGTAAATGTAGTCTCACCACTCATCAAAGAAGTTTCTTTTTGTAAAAGAGACTATTATAAAGTTCCATAACTGGTCAAAATGCAGAGAATAAACAACTGTGGGGCCTCATCTCAACAGAAACATCACAGTACCACCACTACACCTAAGGTGAGCATCTCAGAAGATTGTAGGAGCCAGAGAAGCAGAACGCCTGCTGCTAGACAGTATCTTCCAGACAGAACAGGGAAGCCACACCCATGAAATCTCAACATGGTTTCCTAAATAAGACGCACATCATGACACTGGCAGTTGTCATATCAAAGAGGATGGGGGAAATTTCCCAGGGTCTCACCTCTAGATGGAGAGGTGCAGGCAATCAATGGTGGTTGAGGGAAGGAGAATCAGTTCCCTCCAGGGATCATCTCCCTGAAAGGTTGTCTAATCCCTAGTGGTCAGGCCTCCACACAAGTACACACAAGCACCAGTGGACTTCGTGGATCATATATATGCACATCTCAATGTATATATGTTCACATAACTATTATAATCAAAGAGGTCGTAAAATTGGGGGGGAGTGGAGAGAGGTATGGGAACAGTTGGAGGGGGAAGGGAGGGTTGGGGATGACGTATTCATGTATAAAATTCTCATAAAATAAAAAATTTAAAAATCACACAAAAATTTTTACTAAGCAGAATTTGTTATGGTGTCTCTTTTAAAATAAGCCCTGCCCTTCTGTGCCTTCTCAGCTCTCTCTCTGGATTTCTGCAGCTTTTGCCTAAACAGCACTTTTCTGTATCTCAGGCTTTTGAGCAAGAGATAAACATCAGACAAAAAGTCCTCTGCCACTCAGCACCATGACAGCTGACATACTGACATAGCTCCATCTTCTGCATTGTCTCATCCTGCAACACCTGGCCTATCTATTATTTAGAACTGCAGTGTCTGAAAATTACAGTGCAGGGCCTGTGGGTGCATGGTGTTGCTGAAAGGAAAACAAAGGGACTAAGACAGGCAAAAGGAAGCTCTCCAGGTGGCCTCGGGACTGAGGACTTGAGGCAGGCCTCAGATGGCCTGAGCTAATCAAGAATCGCTGCAGGCCAATACTGCCTTACTCTCGGCCTGGCTCTGCAGTCCCATGCAGACTAGTACCTCTCGGCTTTATTTTATTTTATTTATTTTATTTTTATTTATCTCTGTATGTGTATGAATGCACTGTCTGCATGCAAGTCTGTGCACCCGTGTCGTGCAATGCCGCGGAGGTCAGAAGAGGGTCTCGGATTCCCCTGGAACTGGAGTTCTCCTGGAATTGGAGTTTCAGACGGTTCTCGGCCGCCATGTGGGTGCTGGGGATCGAACCCGGGTCCTCTGTAAGAGCGGTCGGCGCTCTTAACCGCTAGGCCATCTCTCCAGCCCCTCAGCTTTATTTTATTTATTAGATGTATTTACTATTTTATGTGTGAGTGCATTGCCTGCATGTGTGTAAGTGCACTGGTGTCATGCAATGCCCACAAAGGTCAGAAGAGGGTGTCAGATATCCTGGAACTGGATGGGTGTTAGCTGCCATGTGGGTGCTGAGACTCAAATCCCCGTCCTCTGCAAGAATAGTGCGTTTAACCTTTGAGCCCTCCGGCCCTCCTCTCCACTTTCTATCAGCTGGTTAAAGAGTGGCTCTTCCTTTGTGGTTCTCTGTGCTTACCACTTCTATAACATCTGGATACACTTGAGAGGCCTGGATCCTGGTGACTCCCTGGATATTCACTGCTGCCCCTAGCTGGAACCTTTGTCCCTCAGAGCCAGAGGACAGCCAACTGATCTTTCCTCAGGACTTTTGAAGAGGCAGGGTCTCTTGTAGGATGGACATTCAGTTCTGACCAGAGCACACTGACCCCTGGGATCTGCACATGTGCTGTGCTAGCTGCTTTTCCCCATTTTTCTTCCTGAAAGCCAGGGGCTCACGTGGTTTCATCTACCTCAGGCCACCCTAGAAGGCCCAGCTGTTCTATTTCTCTTGTAACAAATACCTTGACCAAAAGCAACATAAGGGGAAACAAAGCAGGAACTCAAGCAGCTTATCCCACACATCCACAGTCAAGAGCACGGCTGCCTCAATGGCCATGTCAGACGACTCCAGCTGATTGTGGTTTGGAGGAGGAGACAGTATAGTCTCCATGTGAAGGGAATAGCCAGGGAAGATCCAAGCTCTGGCCACAGGTACTGTTGACTTTACTCACATTCTTCACCCTGTAGTGTTTATCTGAAGATGTAAGTTTGACCATGTGACTGTGAGAACACAGAGGATGTGGGTGCAGAGATGCAAAGAAGAGAGTGGCTCAGGACAGGGACATTGCCACCGGTATTAAAGACATTAGCCTGGAAAGTGGGGCCATGCTAAGGAGGGGTGAAGGAAAAGGCTGGAGTGTTTCCAAGGTGTTTCTTGGCATTCTCTCTTCTCTCTCTCCTCTCTCTCTCTTTCTCTTTATCAATGCCACAGAAGAAACAGTGCCAGATTAAATATGTCAAGCAAAACAAAATCAAGAAAAGGATCAGACATGGAAATATCTAAGATATTAATCTCCAGAAAAAAGCCATGATTTTCCTTTTGCTAACAATGAGAGCTTTGGTAGCATTGTTAACAGTTAAAATGTTTAACACTGTGCCCCGCCAGTGGAGACTGGGGGACTTTAAGTCACATCGGAGACCAAAGCAGATGCAGGCACCTGTCCTTTCATCTTTATCCAGTAACTCAGTGTGGGGGACAGTCATAAATATTGGGACAGTCACAAACGTGTCAGGAGCATGTTCCTCACAAAGCCCAAGTCGCAGTTCTAGCTGTTTTGTTCAGGAGCTAAAATGAAGACTTCAAAAACTTGTCTTTAGGGGTTACTACTTCCAAATAATCTTACCCTGAACATTTTAGACATGTTGTCCTTATGCTTCAGAAACATGAAAATACTAAGTGATGATAGAAAAAATAAGGGATGATATTTAACTATAAATACATGTGTGGGAGGTAGGGTGGGCCAGTAATCCCAGCGTCCAAATGCTAGCTGTAGCTTTGGATGATACAGTTCTATTTTAATGTCTTTTTACATTCACCCATTTTCTAAGCTTTGTGTAATGCTTAGGAATAACTCTTACAACAAGCAACATTTGAGGTTATTTTTTTTAACCACACACTGGAACTGCCCATGTATTTTCAGTATTAAAATGATAATTAATGGTTGCCTTGAAAAGCAAAATGCAATAAGTGTTAAGTGATAAAGGAAGTTAATGTTAAATCACAACTAGGAGAAGTCCTATAAGCAGATACTCAACCCAATTTTAAAACCCTTGTCCCTGGGAGACGATGTGGGCGCACCTGCCTGGCATGTGCAGTAAGACACAGAATAACCAGTCCTGACACAGATCCATGGGCAGGCCAGCCCTTGGCAGGTGAATCTATATGCTGCCAAGTTTTCTCTTTGGCTGGACCAAGTGCCTGTTTGTCCTGTTGCTAGAATTTAACAGTTTACTTGTTCACCAAACAGAGGACGGCTCCCCATAGAAACTAATCCCACTGATGCTACATAATACAATCTCAGGAAACAGGAGAGTCACCCTGAATATGATTTTTGCTCTAAGTGGGACCTTAAGTTAACAAATCTTTGAAATAGAAACATTTAACAAAAGTGGAGGCTTGAAGATATTTCTATTATTTAATAAGCATCGACTTAAGTAATGTAATTTTATGCAAATTTTAAATACAACGATAAATAGTGCATGCATAATTAATTCTAGAACTTATAAAAATGCAGAATACCTTTTAATGAGGAGATTAACACAGAATAAACACAGCACATCAATTTTGTTAATACATCTCTTCATTCAAACACCACTTCCTCAAAGCTGTGCTTCACTGGGCTTGTGGTTACTCTGGGATTACATTCCTTATGCATTCTTTTCCTTTTAGAGGCCTCTGAATTTTAAAAATCTAACCCCAAATTTCTTACATCTTTCTAAGTGAGTTCTATCCACCCAGGTAAAAAACAAACAATGGTGGGAGGGCTTAAAGTCTCTGGTGCTTTACGTTACATTACCATAAAAGGTATTCCAGAAGTTTGTCCTCCAAACTGGGCGCAGAAGCAGCAGTTTACAATGAGTAATTAGATGAATGGTTATCAAAGATCTATACTATAACACAGTAATAGGAATGCTAATGATAAAAGAGCAGTCATCACATAAGCTGGCAGATCCCTAAGATCTAGTATTCAGACTGGCTCTGCTGCGGTCGCATCTTCTCTTCCCACTGTTGTGAAGAGTCCCCAGCTTGATCATATTGAGAGGTGGTGAGTTCTTGAAGACATGCGGCCTAATGGGAGCTCTGAGGGCTAGAGGACGTGTCCCCGAAGGAGCTTTCAGACTTCAGTCTCTTTATCTCTTACTCCTGGCCATCAGACGGGTGTACTTCCACTACAACGAGTGCTTCCTCACAGACCAACTGCAATGGCACCAACCATCCACAGGCTGAACCTCCCAATCTGCAAGCCAAGACGTGCCAATTCATCTTCTTGTCATGTGACCAAATGCCGGACAGAAACAATTTGCAGAGGAGGGGTTTTCTTCAGCTCAGGAGTTCTGAGGATTCAGTTCTCATGGCGGAGAGGGCATGTTGGGTGGAGCAGAGCTGCTCACGTTATAGCTACCAGGAAACAGACCTGGAACAGGATCCAAGGGCCAGATACAGGGCCCAAGAACAAGCTCCCCTGAGTCACTTCCTCTCTCCACCACTCCATTACCTCCTCATGGCTCATTTGCTATGAATCCACCAACTGAATGAACCATTGATAAGGCCAGAGTTGCATGATCTTGGGAGACATCATCACAGGCAGATCTTGAACCGTACTTCACTGTTATGGGAGCTTCTCAATCCAACCACATAGACAATCAGGATTAACCCGCAGAAGATAACACCTTTTCCTCTCTTAAATGTCTTAGTTTCATTTCCTGTTGCTATGATAAAATACCCCAACAAGACAAAAAGCGTTTACTTCAGATCATTGTTTCAGCCCATAACTGGGTGAGTCAAGGCAGCAGGAACCTGAAGCAAATAGTGACATCACATTAGCAGTCAAGAGCAGAGGGCAATGAGTGAACCGTGCATGATGATAGTGCTCAGTGCTCAGCTCCAGATCTCCTTGTCATCTAGTTCAGGGTCTAGCCCATGAGCTGCTGCTACCAACATCCAGGGTGGGTCTTCTTATCTCAATTTAATCCAATTAAGAAAATATCCCATAGGCATGGCCACAGGCAAACCTAATTTAGGTAATTCCCTTTCCAAAAATGATTCTTGATTGTCTTAAATTGGCAATGTAAACTAACTGTAGCTGTAATCGATTACCACAGGTATTTGCTATCCTGACGCAAAGCTGAATAACTCAGAACCATTGCCACAAGCCTGCTGGCCGCCTGGAGCCACAGAGAGACTGACCTGCTCTAGGCTCGTTGCTACTCACCATGTTTCCATTCAGGAGTTCAAAAGTCCCAAGGGAGGCTAGAAAATGGGGTTTTGGACTAGGGTGGAGCTGTGTTTGAGTGCGCTCAGTGACATAACAGCTGTGCCAACTCAAGTGAGGAGGGTCAGCTCAGTTCACTTGGATGAACCTGTGCTGCTGCCTCCTGGATCTCTGACGTGCCTCCCCCCTCCATCACCACACATGAATAGCCAATTCTGCTTCATGTGGAGGCCCCACATCCTCCCCAACCCCTGGAGGGCACAGTCTGTGCTGGCTTCACTTTTCAATCTAGTTATTTAAAAATCTCAGTTCCTAACAATGCTCCACAGAGGGCTGACAAATCAGTGCAGAAGACAGAGTGACAAACTTTTAAGACTAGCATGGCCTGTGATTTCCCATTTCTCCCTTTTGTGCTTATTAAATCTAAACTGAAGCTGTTATATCTTTATAACTAAAAGCTATTTTTAAGTGGCCAATCATATTTTAACAAAATGTTCCTATTTTCATGTTGATGTTTAACAATTGTAGAAACGATGTTATCTTCTAATAAAGAGTACCAGGGAGACTATTAATATCAGGATATTGGTATTAGACCCCATTTACATCTAACTGGATTCTGCCTGCGAACATGGTTCCCATGACAACCAGCACTCTGTTTTTGCAGAAGGCTGTGTTTCCCATCCTAAGAAGTCCATCACTATCACAGTCCCATATGCAGGAGTAATTTTCTGAAGATGCTCATATAGTGAGGGTCCAAACACTGGGCTGGAACAAAGCTTTCTGAACGATTTTTCATTACCTTCTTCATTGTTAGTATTCCCAAAATATTTTTGACACAACTAATTATTTTTTAAAAGAAAAATTTCTTAGTCAAAAGCTGCATGAGTCACCAACCACTTCCATGTATACTGCGGGCTCTCTTAACAAGTTGCAGTGTTATGGCCCTTGCTATTGTTAAGTTAGATGAATAATTTTGTTCTTTAGAAAACTCCTGAGCTACCCATTTGATGCCTCTGATTTGGTCAGCAGAGGTGGTGAGAGGAGACAGAGACAGGGTAAATCTCCTTCCAAATATGGAATGGCCATCCTTGCTGTGCCTAGGTAAGGGGGACCTCATGAAGGGAGCAGACAGAGGAGATGCCACGTTAAAAATGTGATGCCGTTGAGTCTATGTTCCACAGATACAGGGCCTGGCAGTCTTATACCCTTGAGGTGCATCCTACTCACCCCGAGGAGATCCCTACTTCTTTTCTTACATGGGGCACAGAGAGGTAGAAGCCTTGACCAGGGGAGCAGAGAGCATGTTTCTGAAGTAGAGACAGCCTAGGATTTGACAAACCCTCTACACAGTGTTTAATTTAGATCTCTTTATTTTCAGAAACAGTATTCAGTTTTAGAGCACAAACTATTTACAGGACAAGTTGACAGGGTGGAATAACTTGCACTTCCAGAAGCTGCAAATGGAGTTGAACTCTCTTCTGTCCTAGATGGGGCCCCTTGGCTCTGCCAAATCAGTCCTGGATTATTGAGCCCTTGGCTGCTGTGCCTCAGGCAGATGCGTCATAGTGGAAAGCCATCTTTTCCACTCACCACAATCCATAGAACTTGCCTAAAGCCACACAGCTACTGTGGAAAATGTGGGGTTTAACTCCAAATACCCTGACCCTGATAGCACTTGTTTATCTGAGAAGAAAGAAGCTCAGCACAGGGTCAAAGGACACATGGCTGTGTATCCAAAACATCCAAGCATCCTACAGTGGTCAGGATTTAGGGTCACTGTTCCATTGTGGACAGACTTAACAATTTGGGGGAAAGGGAGTAGTTTGTGAGTACATGAAGATTCACAGTATTGAGAGTCAGTGTTCCCAGGATATGAATGCTTTCTGTTGAAATCTACCTGCCCAGGCTGATGATCAGATGGGAGAAGGAGAGCAGAGGGGGAGAGGGGCACATGCCATCTTAGAGAGGCTTTGTCTGTCAGGACCCTCATGCTCCCAGGCAGTGTTTGGAGCCTTGTGGCTGGTATGGAGAAGAGTTAAGTGTCCCCATCACAGAAGAGAGATGCTCAGCAGAGATGAAGCTCAGTCTCCTGGGCGTGCTCTTCCCAAGGGTTCCCAGGCATTTCTTTCCTGTGTCCATCATCCAGTTCTAACTCAAGGACCCTCTCTACAGACTATGGCTGATGGAGAACCACAGTCGATTTTCATGAGACCAGGGCACCTGTTCCATGTTTAACAAGAGCCAACCTGCCTAAGAAGAGGACACAGCTGATCTGTGGACAGTCACTACTAAAAAATAAAAAACAGCTGTCCAACTTTTCCAAGCTTCACCTGGTGCCTTGGTGTAGACAGACTCAATTAGGTGCTATTTCTTGAACGATCTGCAAGTCCTGGTTTGGAGGAAACAGTGGGGCTTGGGGAGTTCCCAGTTTTCTTTTCTTTTTCTAGTCATAGTTGGGCTGTGGTTTTCAAAGAAACATCATCCTCTCAGTTTCTGAGTCCCAGGTCCCCTAGGAGCCCAGAGGCATTTCCAGCTTATGCTCTTACAGTGAGATACAATGAACACATGGGCTTTGCGGAGCATGGGGCAGGCACGGCTTGTTCTGCTCTCTACCTCCACAATCACCACTTCCCAGCAGAAGCAGCTGGTGTGGGCTCACTGCTCATTTATTTCAGAATAGAACACAATTCTAGGCATCTTGCTGTGTTTATGGTTTGCTCAGTGTGTGTCTGTGGATCAGGAATTCCAAATCACAGTCTGATGCTTGTATTGTCCAGGGATTGGGAATTTTGCCCCGTTGATTAAAACTCTGCTCTACTCCAGCTGGGTAACTACCAGGGCAACAAGTGTGACTGACAGCATCAACTACTTCCTTCTAAAGCAGACTTCTGAGCTGGCTGAGGAGTCCTTCTTCACAGCATTTCCAGAAACATGCTGTGTCTGTGCAATGAGACCCACGGGAACCAGTACACCCTTGCTTACTCTCCACCAGAGTCTTACATAGCATGAGGCTAACTATGCTTTACCAACAGCAGTAGGCAAGGCAGCACAAGAACATTCTCAGAAGATTTAAACGGACCTCTGGATGTGGCCCCAGACTCAGGCACTGTGGTTGTGGGCTCATTTCCAAGGCAGGCTTCCTTGAGAGTGCAGAACCCCAAACCTAGATTTCATGGGCCTGGAAGGGGAGGAGTTGGAGCTTGGGGCCCAGCTCCCCTTTACCTGGTCATGCCACAGTCCCAATGATTGCTATCTGGGGAGTGAAACTTGACTGGATCCTAGGGGGGCATCTATCTATACAGAAGGACTCATCTTCCTGGACTGATGGGTATGGATATAGGATTCTTCTGGGCATCCTTGTACACATGTGCTTTGTGTCCCTGGCACTGTCATGACCCGGATGACCCAGGTCCAAGCACTGAATTAGGTTAGCCCACTCCCTCTGAACCAGGTCTCAGCTAATGCCCATGGAGGGAATTCTACATGCCTGCAGGCAACAGGCTGTGGGTGGGCGACCACTACTCCAGTCTTTGTTGCTCCAAATCATAACATGCCAATATGATAGATACAAAAAAGAACGGCATGGCACAAGTGCTTTCTATATGAGAATTTAAAATGTTTTTATTATTAATAAAGAAAATGGCCCTAAATTTAGAACTATAAAAGAGATAAGGTTTCATAACTTCAACGTCTTTCACTTCCCTCCCATCTCTTTTGTCCCTCAGACAGCAATTTAGGAGAATGTGCCCTACAGATCTTTATGGGGCAATTAAAAACAAATGTTTAGACAAGACCCATCTCTTCAATGGGGCTAATCCTTGGACTCCAACCCTTTGATTCAGCGTGTGCCATTTGCCTGCTTATTTATCTGAAGCTTGTAGCAGCTCTTGAATGCAGAGGCCATTTCTCAGACTAAATTTGGCAGCTGTTTTGTGGAGAAAGCAAAACAGATCCATGAAGAGTGTTAAATGCTATAGTCTTCATTTCGCAGCTGGTCTTTACAAACTGTCTATGCCAAGGAGGACAGGAGGTGACAGCCATCTGTGTCTGAAATTAAAATATGTGTGGAAACTTCACTGGATCCTCAAAATGCAAGTTCAAGTCCTTCTGACCTCCATGTGATGACCAGCCTCTCCAGAGGCTGTGTGATCAGGGATGCAGACAAACATCACAGAGCCCACTGATTCGATGTAATGGCAACCCTATTTTGTAGATGGGGACACCAAATGCAAAGAGAAACAAAGATTGAGGAAGGTGTCATAAACCAGTACCACAAGGAGCACAGTACAGTGGGAGTCCATACAGAGGGTACTGCATGGAGCGGAGTCCACACTGCCTTTTCAGTTGTGTCTATATCAGAGACACTAAGACCACATCCCAATATGCCAAAAATCTGGGTGACCACAAAGAGGCAGTGGGTCACCAGCAGCTCCGAAGACGCAGCTCTGCCCTGGTAGAAACAGTGCCCACACTCTCTGCTTCTCTTCTGGGTGCTCACTGCTGTGTGCGTGGCTGTTTATACAGACGGAGAACCTGCTGACCAGCAAGGAGACTGAGTCCACACAGCTGGATGCTGAAGGTTGTTCCTGTCTGTCACTTATCTATCAGTGAGCACAGGAAATGAAGAGAGAAATAAAGCCAACTCTATTCTAAGAGATTAAATTTAGTGGGTTCTAGTGTCTAAAAATTTCTTTTAAATTGAATCAGGGCTTGAACACAATGATTCTAGTCATGTGTCAGGTCTCTGATATAGTTTTTATGAAAGGCTGATAGCATTTATGAATGATATTTCAGTTTAGAGATTTATACTTGAATACCATATATTTTCATTCCCAAGTCCTGGATACTAGAAGGTAATGATAGTGGCTACTTTGGCTTAACACTTAACGCTACATTTTATGCCTAAGTAGTTCCTTTACTGTGCGTCTTAAGAGGGCAGATTTGCCGACCTCTTTCCAAATAAACAGCATCAAATAGCAGAGATGATGTTTTACAGAAAGTCTCGGAGACAGTGGAGCAAGGATTTGAAAGTTCCAGGTCTCTGACAATTCCCTCACTAACCCATGTCTGCTGTTCCAGAAGGTTGAATGTGTCCACATGGCTTTTCATTACAATGACTCATAAAAAGGGCTGTTAAACGCTGACAGCATCATTGCTACTGTTGCTGGACGCTCTAGTATAAAGCTATATCTGGGTATAAACAAAGTGTAATAACAGAAAGAGGCTCCTAATAATCAGTTCTGATGTTGCTGTTTAGCAAACTTGGGGAGGCAGTTTGGGTACCTTTCTTCCATCTTGGAGAAGAGGCTTCTGTCCTGAATCCTATGTACTCTTTTTTTTTTATTTTAATCACAGAGATGCTGCTCAGAGGAAGGGGTTTCTTGGAGATGGTGACAGAGGGGTCAAAGATCCAGGTTTCTTGAATATTGGTCTAAGTCTAGGCTCCACCCACTGCAGTCTACCACCACAGTCCTCAGCCTCTGGAAGCTGCCTGAATGATCTTGGGGAAAAGGTGACACTCTCTTTGTATGTGAGGTAACGCATGATGTACATGTGTCTGAGTGGCTGCTCTGCAGGAAGTAATGAGCCCCTTAATATTTACTTGGCATTATTATTTCCTTCTTATTTTCAGCAAGGATGATTTCAAAAGCTTATTTAGAATTTAAATTAAAATCCAACTGAAGTAACCACAGATCATTGATAACATATAGGGATTAAAATCTTTTAGCTAGGGGCTGGAGAGATGGCCTAGCGGTTAAGAGCGCCGACCGCTCTTACAGAGGACCCGGGTTCGATCCCCAGCACCCACATGGCGGCCGAGAACCGTCTGAAACTCCAATTCCAGGAGAACTCTAGTTCCAGGGGAATCCGAGACCCTCTTCTGACCTACGCAGCGTTGCACGACACGGGGGCACAGACTTGCATGCAAACAGTACATTCATACACATATGGAAATAAAAAAAAAAATTTAAAATCTTTTAGCTAAGAATGTCATTTTGAAAGTGAGCACCGAAGCCCATTAATGAGCCATAACATTACCCAAAGGGCAAAATTCCACTTTGTGGCTTATTTTACCTACTATAACATAACTGTTCTCATTAAAAATGAATTACATTTTTGTATATGCACTAGCTTTCATGTCTGTTTTCATTCTGTAGCACATGGTTTCTGCTGAATATCTCAAAATTAAGAAGGGGGAAGTACAACCATTATAAAGCATTCTTGAGCACTCCTACACCCACAGTCACTGGCCACATTGCCCCAGATCGAGGCAAAATGCCTGAATCATCTCTGAATGGGCACAGGCCTGGAGGGAGGATATGGGAGAGCACATACTTCAACCTCCACAGAAGTGCACCTATGACCTAGAGGAGGAGCCGGTAGGACGGGAGGTGATGGGACACTTGCTACTTGCCTGCCACACCACATTGCATTACATCCATGCACAAGTGTGGTCCCTGGCTGCGAGAGGAAGCCATGTTTTTTATTATTTATTTATTTTTTCTTTTTTTAACAATAAGTAATATTTTATGAGTACAAGCATCCTTCATGTAAAACCAATTTGCAAGCAGTTGTGCCCAAACCCACACAGCCCATGGGTCGCACCATCCAGCTGGGGAGGGCTTGTATGTTCAATCAAGTTGATCAAATTAGTGTCCAGACTATATTGCTGTAGTTTCACCATTCACCCTAATCACAGCCCTTACATTCTACCACGCCCCCTCTTCTGCAGATTGTTCCCTAGGCTGAGGAAGCCATGTTTTCTACCTTCATCTTGGTAGCTGTACAAGATCATCCTTAAAAAAACAAGTCTTCAGTAAGGTTTTTGCCTTAGAACTTCCTTAAAGAGCAGCACTCAACTTCAGGGTGTAAATTTAGTTTAGATATCAAGTAATTAATCCAGGTTTTCTTCCTGTGATCTTCATCTGTCACGTATTATGTCCTGGGTCTGGACTTGAACCACAATGGTGAATGAGAAGGCTTTGAACCCATGAGTTCCTGGCAGGTGACAGAGACCACTGTCATACAGAAAATGTAGCCGGGGCACAATCGGGCAGAAATGGCTTCAGTGCCTGAAGCTTCTACCATGCAAACAAACCTAGTGGAAACAGTGAAAGAAACTAGACAGTGAAGGAAACAAGATAGCAAAGTTTGCTCTTCTGACCAGAGCACTTCCAAGCAGAAGCTACCAACTAACCAATGACCAGGGGTCTACCAACCAGAAACTGCATCCAACCAAAGGACCAGGGCTCGACCAACCAAAAACCTCCAACTAGTTTCTGACTAAATACTTTATCAACTAGAAGCCACCACTAGACTCTGACCAGGGCCTCCTGTTAAAGAGAAATCATAGAGTAGTCTCTGACAAGGGCCTTTCTACTCTTACGCGTCAAATAGTGTTTCTTTGTCTTGAGTCTGTGAATATCTTTAAAAATTTTAATTATTTATGTGTGAGAGTATTTTGTCTGCAGGTAAGTACACCACCCATGTCATACAATGCCTATGGAGGCCAGAAGAATGTCATATAATCTAGAACTGAGTTACAGGTGGCTGTTAGCTGCCATGTGGGTGCTGGGAACTGAACCCAGGTCCTCTGTAGGAACAGTCAGTGCTTTTAACCCTTGAGCCATGTCTCCATCCCTTTCCGTGAATATCTTAAATATGTTTGTTCTATATCTGTTAATATGAATTTATCATATTAGATTTGAATTGTCTTTCAAATATCTGTCCAATTGCCTTCCTAGGAAGGACATTGAATCGTACACCTGAATGGGTTTCTGGTGAACCCATTCAAGTCATGTTGGATGAGTTGGTCATGAGAGAGTTTTCAGTGCTGCTTGGTCATTTAAGTTCTTTTGATCCACTGTAGTTCTCCTTTCTTAAGTTCCTCCTCTGGTGACTGACATAGGTGCCACTTTGAGACAGATTTTCTGTGTGTGTGATTCACCAGGCTAAGCCGCTCTGCTCCTGCTGCCTGTGCCATGCCAACGCTCCTACTTGCTTTTCTCCCTTCAGATAGTTTCTAAATGCTTTGTGGCAATACTCACAGCCAAAACGAACTCAATATTTCTGAGTATACAACAACAATGAAAGCAGGCCTTTACAGCCTCAGCCATCCCAAATCATGGTCAGTCTGAGTGCTGAGCTTTCTGAACATCTTAGGGTGAGATCTTCCAGAACATAACAGTGCCAGTCTTGAAATAATCAGCACCTCAATCATCTGGAGCATAAATTCATAAAGTGCCCAGTTACCTGCATTAAGAGAGCCTGGCCGACCCTAGCCAGACCTTGGTGAGGTGACTAGAAGCAGGTAGAGGATGTGGTGGTGGAGACACAGATCCCCAGGACCTCCCTGAATCAGAAATGGGGCAGAGGAGAGACCCCTGGACATCCAAAATTGACTCTTAGAGGTCACCACACCAAATGCAAGTCCCTAAAGCTTCCCTTTTTTTCACAGTCACAGCTAAACTCTGAGATATCCCATAGCCTGCCCACGGTCTGGCCAACTCCACAGTCCACATCAGGTTGTCTGTCCCGTTAAGGACTTGGTGCGTGTATGGGAAGGGGTGCCCAGATGCAATCACATCTACATGAGACCTCAAGCTGCTTATTCAGAGACCTTTCTCCAGGAGCTGGGAAGAAACAGGAACAGGGAGGGATAAGAACAGCGTCTAGCCTGTGTGTGCAAGCTCTGCTCGCCCTGGCTTGTGATAAAAAAGTAATGTCTCCCAGTGAGTTCCAGCATGTAGATGAAATCAGCATGCAGCTGTGGAGGGTTAGCTACTGAAACACTGTCGTAAAATAGATTCCTTAAGACTGTCCTTGTCTAGACTTTTGCAGTAGCCCCAACCCCTTCACCTTGGTGATTATCAATGCTTCTATTGGTATGTTATGATTGTGGCTGTCCTCAGGGATCTTCTTATGTGGTATGTGGTAGGTTGGCTAGTGGGGGGAGCAGGAGAGAGGTGGGAATAGGCGGCAATGCCCTTGTCCTATGTCGGGTGCTTGGAGGGGTCTGCTGTGCCCACGCATTTCCCCAGCTTCACTTTTCCACTGGGATAACTTGTAATTTGCTTGTCTGTGGTGAGAGGCCTGCACAACTAGGATTCTTTCAACTTCTTAGCCTCTACCTAGGAATAAGATTTCCAGAAATGTTTCTAGAAGAGATAGTGCTCAAAAGTGGCTTCACCACAACATGTGAATAAAGCAAATACTTTAAATCAAAGAACCAAAATCCAGAAATTGAAATAACTGATCCTTCAAAAAGAAAACACAGTGATTTTTTTCTTGACAGAATTAAAACTAAAAGAAATGTTTCAATTAGAAAAATTATGGTTCTACAAAAATAGTGGAATAGCTGATGCCTATGGGAGCTGGTGAGGGCTGCAGGGAAAGCAAGGCAGCTTTGACAGCTCCTGAAGCAGGTCTCTTAATGGGAGCAGCCCAGGCCTACCTGTGGATGGGATCCTGTCCAGGGACATCCATGGGATCTCATTAAGAAGAGGATCCCCTGGGCCATCACCCACAGATTATTTATGATTAGAGGGTAATCATCTTTTACATTTGTGTTCTTAGGAGAGCCAAGCAGCATTTAGAATCAATTTGATGGATACAACCTATTTTCAGATATTAGCACAAGACAGTGAGCATGTTGTGAGGGGAAGCTGACAGTGCTGACTTGGAGTGCTGGTGCACAGATGTTGCTTCAGCTTTGTTGAATGCTTGTATATTTTCATGTAAGAATTTGAGGGCATGCCTCCAGGACAGGGACTTGCTGAGAGGGAGCACTACTTTCCTGACACCTGAACTTAATCTCACAGATTCCTGGAGACAGACTGAGCCTGGATACTCTCTTCTCTCTGACATTGGGTCTGCCTTCCCCACAGAGCTGCAATTCTATGGAAATCAACCTTAAGAGTTCTCATTCAAATACCCTCAGATCTCATAGAACCCCAGTCTTTCTATGTTTGCTGCTGGCAGAGTCTCAGTTCCAGTAGGGGGTGTGCATTTCACAGAGGGTCACAGTGGCTGAGCCCCTATGGATCTTCTCCAGGTAACCTGTACCTTGTATTCTATCACTGTTGAACTGCAGCCCAGCTTCCTCTTGTAATTTCTCACATACTTCTTAAAATTTTGAAAATCACTATCACAAGAGCAGAGCTCATATGCAGCCCTTAGCCCTGCCCAGCATCTGGAAGGCACATAAACAGTTGAGCAGTTAGTGGATGGAAAAGACCTCCATATCATCTCTATATATGCCAGGAATAAGAACCTAGGGGCTGGAGAGATGGCCTAGCGGTTAAGAGCACCGACCGCTCTTACAGAGGACCCGGGTTCGATCCCCAGCACCCACATGGCGGCTGAGAACCGTCTGAAGCTCCAATTCCAGGAGAGCTCCAGTTCCAGGGGAATCCGAGACCCTCTTCTGACCTCCGCAGCGTTGCACGATACGGGTGCACAGACTTGCATGCAGACAGTACATTCATACACATACAGAAATAAATAAAATTAAAAAAAAAGAACCTAATGCACTCAGAGCTTTCTCTGCACAAATTCCCATTGTCCAATCTATACACAGACCAACCCTTATACTGCTCAACCTCTTAACTCCAACCACTTAGTCATGAGAAGTGACATGTCCCCTGCAGGCCTGATAATCTGTCTTCAGCTTTTCTGTGTTCCCTGAGTACTTAGTGGGTACTCTCTATACAAGTGTGTTGTTCAGTGACGACACAGGCTACTGTCAGGGTAGAGGGCAGAATGACCTCAGGATCTTTGGGTCTTTTCTAATCACACTCCAATTTCTCCCAACCCCAAGTCTTTTGCCTTCACGGAATGACTGCACACACACACCAATCTACAAAAGTGAGATGAAGCTTTTCTGACACTTCTCACCATGTCTCACAAGGACTTATGTTGTGGTGCTGTTCCCAATATTGCTGTGAAGGCTCCCTGTGGTCCCTGGTCTAGTAAATCCTGTGAAGCTTCTATATACTACTTATATTCAATGAGCCCTGGGAAGCATCAATATGGTCCTTATGTTTAATGAGCTTTGTGATGGTTCCCAGTGGTCCTTGTGCCAATCTCAAGTGTTGCTGCTTTTCTTTCCAGACATCCACAAAACATGTCTTCAAGGGTTGAGAGTGGAGCTTCAATTAACGATGGGAGACATCAGGGTTGTGTCATTGGGATGAGAAAGATTAGGCTGCTACATTCACCCCGTGAAGTCCTTGTCCTGAAGCTAGTGTCTGCCCACCTAGTGGCGTGTGCGTGCAGGAGGCTGCATGAATGATGAGCAGAACTCCCTGTAAAGTGGGGAAATAATTCCAAACAATTTTCAGAATCTTGAGGATCACATGTTGAGTATTCTTCACACAGTGCTGCACATAGTAGGCCCAATGAAGTCAATGTCTCTTAGGCCCTTTTCCTTATATACTAAACATATATGCTGGCTTCTTGATCATCATCAGTTTCTAGTCTGTTCTTTGTAATATATGGAAATAGAATTTTCTTTTTTTATTTTTTCTTTTTATTGTTATTAAATTTTTTTCCATATATCATTTAATCCAATTTACAGTCATTTCCTTTTCCATGCCCCCCACTCCACCTGAGTTCATGCACTCTGCCATGCATATCTTGCATCTTTTTCTGAGTCTTTCCAGAGTTTTTTTTTTTTTTTTTTTTGGAAATAGAATTTTCATAATTTCCCCAACTCCCCACAAAATCATTGGAGTCCCCTCCTCATGGAATATTGTAGTATTATAGTAAGACCTAGTAAATAGCATTACACAGGTCTTGTGCCTTCATATTTGATGGCTTTTCTACTATAAGAGTATTCATGGGCTGGAGAGATGGCCTAGCGGGTAAGAGCACCGACGCTCTTGCAGAGGACCCGGGTTCGATCCCCAGCACCCACATGGCGGCTAAGAACCGTCTGTAACTCCAATTCCAGGAGAACTCCAGTTCCAGGGGAATCCGAGACCCTCTTCTGACCTCCGCGGCATTGCACGACATGGGTGCACAGACCTGCATGCAGACAGTACATTCATACACATACAAAAATAAATAATAAAAAAAAAATTAAAAAAAAAAGAGTATTCATGTGTTCTGTTGGCCTGGCTACTAATGCTGTGCGGCTTGTGGTGATGCTATTATTCTGGAAGCCTCAGAACTTGATGATGATTGATGAATCACAGTCAAAACTTTATTCAAAACACAGAAGATTGCAATGTATGCATACATGATATGCATGTATGCTTTCAGGCTCAAAAGCACTTGAAACAATTATCAAATAAAAGTGAATGGCAGGCTGTGCTCAGAGATGATAGCAGCTCCTATTATGCAGAACCAGATACATCTGATGCTAGAACCAGCTTCTAGGAATATACTAGGATTCCACTGATGAATAAGAAAAATAACTGTAACACATATTTTTATAAGTTATTCCATCATCATTTCAGCTTATCAGTTTTTGGAATAACAAAGTTTCTCTTCTATGAGTTGATAAGTTTATAGCACAACTTTCACCTCCCTCTAAAGAAGTACAACCAATAGAAAAGGTCCTTTCTCTTTGGGAAGCTGATATTCAGTATAGTCTTAAAACAGCTGTTCTAATGTCCAAACACAAGATAGAGTGAGGTGATGGAAAGATCACACAGGACTGGGCTGGCTAGGAATAGCCTTGACATATCTAAATGCAGAGGAACACAGATTTTCACAAGGTGAGTGAGGAAAGGAAAGTTAGGAAGATGACAAAAGAACCAAAGACCTGGAGATACAATGCATTTGGGAAACAGTAGGTGGGTTCTGGTTGAGAGCAGGGTGCCTTGGCAGTGGATAGGTCATAGAGGGGACATCTCTGGACAAGTGGGGCTCAGAGATTCTGTTTTTGACTCAGGATAAGGGGTCATTGCCAAACAAGGAGAACACCTGAATTTACCTGCTTAGTATATACTGCTGTTTTCTGAGATATTTCTGGATAATGACATGGATTAAGTTGTACAGGAGGAAACAGGAAAGGAAGAAATCCAAAACGGTGGGTGAACAGGACCACTCAAATAACTAGAAGTTGCTAGAAAGAGATTTTGTTCATATGCATTTAACAGAAACTGTTGTGATACTATAACATAATAACAAATTTGCTTGGTCTTCCTCCTTTTTCTGGCCAGAGCTCCTGAAATCCTACAATTTCCTAAGTGGAAGAGTTATAGAAATGAAAAAGTGTCTAGTACTGTCAAAACAACCCTTCAGCTGCATTTGGTGGGTGGGTCCTGTTACTGCCATCAGCTGTAGCTAGGTAAAGGGTGGAGGAGATGGACTCCAGGAAACACCCAGGTTCTCCATTGCTTACCCCTAGGGATGGTTGGGGACTATGCTTCAACTGATCGCCAATGCCCAATCATATTTTTGAAGTAAGTCTCCATGAGAACCCTGAACAATGGGTCTTAGGAGGCTTTGGGCCACTGAACATGCAGAGGAAGGGAGGCATTAGGAGATTCATGGGAGCTCCTTACCCCTTCATTGTGTATCTCTTCCATCTGACTGTATCCTTCATAACAGGAGGGAATAGAAGTACAGTGTTTCTTGAAGTCTGGGAACTGCTTTAGCAAATTCTCAAAATGGCAGAGCACTGTGGGAACCCCATGCACCACTGATGATGGGTCACAGGTGAGAACAAGGCCTGAGGTGGCTGTATCTGAAGTGGCTGTCTTGTGGACATGATCCCCAATTTACAGGGGGCCAGTGTCCTAACTGAATTGAGTGCATGTAGCCAGTATTCTTGCAGCTAAATGATGGGGCAAAAGGACAAGGGAGGGGCATGTATCTGGTGACCAGAGTTATCAGTGTTTGTGCAGTGAAGAGAAACCCAGAGAGTTGTCCCTTGGCTTGGTGCTGCTAAGGTAGGGTGGGTTTCTTCTCTGCCACACATGTCTATAGGCAGGGGACTCAGAAAGGTAGTGGGCCCAGCTGTCAGGAGGCAGATTCAACTCTCAGCCTTGGTCCCCACATAGTGAGCAGCTCTGAGCTCACCTAGACCATCACCCCTTTTACTTATGAAGCTGTATGGTAGGCACTGGGTGACTTGACCCACTGTTGGCCTGTTACATATCCATAGAAGGGACCATGAAATTGACTCTGGTGGGTCACCAAGGGTTGTCATAGCTCCACCTTTCCACTGTAAAATGGCAGTGAAGTCATGCAGTTCCTCCACTCTGTAGGCTGCTCAGAGGATAAGATGCACATATGGAACCAGTGACTATATCACACCACATGAGCTTTGTCCCACTGTTTGGAGGGCTTTGAGACACCACTAACATCAAAAGGCATGGAATAGGAATAGACCCTTGCTTCATTAACTGTTGGAGAACAGTTTCTATGGTGGTCATGATCAAAATCTGATCAAGTCAGGTAAAGTAGACAACCATTTAGACATTAACATATATATATATATACATATATATATATATATATTATTAAGTGCTCAGCTGACACATGTCTCAAAGACCTGTCATTCAGTAAACACACAGTTGATACTGTATGTCTGCAATGGCTCACCATTCAGTTACTGCATGTCTGCAAGAATGCCTTTCTCTTCCTGGGGATGGCCATACATCTGTCCACTTCCTGTAGCTTCATGAGGCTTTTGGAGTCTCTGCCCATCATTCTTTGACTATGCAAAGAGGAGCTACCAATTTAGGAACCACAGTTTTCTTATGAATCCAGACCTTTTCTCAAAAATGCAATGGTGAATCTGAGTGTCGATTCCCCTCTGTCTCTCATTCCTTTCTGGAGAAAGAGCTCCAACCACTTTGTCTTTCCTGACTTGGAGGCAATATTTTTCTGTGGCAAAGAATTGTTAAGGTTTCCAAAACAACTTGTCTGATTTAGTGTAGAATAAGCCAATAGCTTTTTTTTGAGAAATCAAATGAAATTTGTTTGTCCTTCACTTGAGTTGCCTGAAAATTTGTTTATGCTTTTTTAGCATTGAACTCTACTTTCTTTTCTCTGATAAAGGAGTAAATAACTATTGTGAGATAATGAAACCTCTTCAATTATCTCACAACAGTTTTATTTTTTCTTATGTATATTCATCCATCTTTCTATTTTTCTGTTCATTTTCTATCCTTATGTTTCATCTTTTATTTTCTTTATCCATTAAAAAGTGCTACTGATGAGGAATAGACAATGAAGGTACTGAGCTAGACAAGCAGGCTACGGTGGTGAAGAAGACATCAAGAGGACATCATAATGAAGGCAGGTAGGAAATGGAATGCCATGCTATTAATTTCAGAACAGAAATCTGCGGGGGCTCGCTGAGAGCTCGAAGAGGAAGCTTCTCCTGCACCCCGGGGGAACAAGCACTCAGAGAAGGAACATGGTACAGAGAGTGGAAGGCTGTGTCCCTGTTTGGAGAGAATGGAATCCAGAGAAAGGCACCAGTACTTGGCAAGATACTGCAGGCTCAAGAAACAGAGTCTTCAGCAGTTGACATTTCAAGGTATGGGCAAGGAAGCTTCAATGTGGGAAACAGACATCGATGCAGAACAGCCTAGTAGATACCTACTGTGTGCTCAAGGGCAGGCCTGAGACCCATTCACTGTCCATGTCCCCTCCCTGATCTCCACACGGAGTCCTTGGGGGCCAGATCTAGTATTACCACCATGTCTCAGAGCAGGATACAGAGGGAGAGAGAGTTAAGGACATAGCCTATGAGGTAAAAGGTTGCCAAGGACCTATACACCAATGAAAGGAATTTCTCCCTTATTCCATGGGCGCAAGGAATTCAGGTGACCAAATACAAGCATCTGGCTTTGTGGAAAATGACCCAGTGGAAGGCAGATAGCCAGTATAGAAACAGGGGAGATCTCCAGAAGTTTCTAGAACCTCCACCTCTAGAAACGATCCAAGAGAGAAAACTAATAGAGAAGAGATCTCAGAAGGGAGGGTGCACTCAAAGTGGAGAGCAGGCTTAGACTGAAGTCTGCCATGCAGAACAAGGAGATAGGCCTTGAAGTAAGGATGTCTCCTTAATTGTAAGGTCCCAAGAAGGGGGCCATTCATCAGAGGGCAGCAGAAGCAGACCACAGGGGGTTGATGAAAGGCAGGTGAGAGGGGAAAGGGGAGGGCACAGCCCTGTCTGTGGCAGCCAGAACTGACACAGATATTGACCTGAGGGCCAACTTCACAGTGCAGTAGGCCCCTCAGAGGCATTCACCACTGCTTCACATCTCTCTGGAACCCCTGTCACTGTCAGGTTCTGGGACAAGGCAGCACACACACTAGGTTCTTGACATGGATGCATAGGGGACAGGATCTAGGTGGAGGAGGATTTGGGGCAGAGCTAAGCAGGGGGAAATCACTCTGAGGCAGAGAGACATTGTACTTGTCTTTCTGCACATTTAAGTCGAGAAGAATTCATGAATACAGCACTCAAGGCTACTTAGATGAGGTAGACCTGGCCTGTTCAGCTTGTAATATCTGTATTTTAGGCACTCTTTGCAATTTAGCAGATGATTTTGAGAAAGATAGAAACAGTGGATAACTTGGACCAGTAGGATAAGGCTCCAGATCTGCCCTTTGTTGCGTCTTGAACAGAGTCTCAGTGTTTGACTCACCCACACTGATTGCACAGACTTCCTTCTTCCCTATGAAGAGAATACACCCAACTTGAGAGTGAAAGCTACTTTGCTAAAATTAAGAGGTGACTCCAGTGGTTAATGTTCTTTTTTGGTTTTCTGGAATTTTAGTGCATCATTAGCATTAAAATCCCTGTTTTCAAAACCTATAAAATCTTCTGGTGTTTGATTATATTTTCCTCTGGTTTCTTCAAGTTACAATAGTGTATACTTTAGATGTTCATTGTTGTTAAGTAAATTCAAACAAATTTAAGCACTGCTTTTCAAATCAAGAGTTGGAATGATTGGTTGGTTGTTCTAAGTTAAACAGAATAGATAGCTTAAGATGTGGTTTGCAAGGAGGCATTAGATTTCAGGGTTGGGCTACTGCAAGCTCACACCATTACACCTTCAGGCCTGTGGGCAGTGATTCTGGTGGAACTCTGTTCATACTTCAAAGAGCCTGTGGGGTAGGTGTGTGTGTGTGTGTGTGTGTGTGTGTGTGTGTGTGAGAGAGAGAGAGAGAGAGAGAGAGAGAGAGAGAGAGAGAGAGAGAGAATCAACCACACATGTCATCCCACAGGGTGCCATCTACTTTATTTTTTGATATAGGGTCTCTCAATGGCTAGGAGCTCACTGATTTGGATAGGCTGGCTGTGAGCCCCAGAGATCCACCTGCTTCCACCCCCTCAGTGCTTAGGGTTATTACTGTGCACACACAACACCCAGCATTTTTATGTGGGCAGTGAGATCAAATTCAGGCCCTCATGCTTCTGTGTAAATACTTTACCAACAACGGAGCCACCCCCCCCAACAGTTCCACAAAGAACCTTTAATATACTGAGTCTCAGTGAAGTAAGGCCAGAGAAATACTGGTTTAGCTGACTAATCGAAGTGCCACATAAATCTGTATAGTTGCAAAAACCTATTAAAATATCTTAAATATCTGTTTTTATATCTCAGTGAAATTACTGGACACTTTTAGGGTAGACAATTTAGGATAGAGTAGCAAAGATAAACTGATACAGAGTATTACAAGAAAGTTTAATGAAGGACAGCAGTTTAAGAAAAGTCCTGAATAAAAAAAAATACTCTGTAGACAAAGGTCACAGAGGTGGCCAGTGCCCTGTGAAATGCACATGTGTGCTGTCAGCCCCTTTCCATTAGAAGCTGTAATGGTTTTATATATTCACTTATTTTGCATGTTGAGAATCAAGCGCAGTGCGTCTTACATCCAGGGTGACTGTTCTATCGCTGAACTACCCTCTCAAGTCCCTGAACAAGGGTTTAAAAATGACTTAGGTACATTTCATTCCAAGAAGAGAGATACCTTGGTTTTTTATTTATAATACCTTTCTTATGAGACCTGTTCATGATTGAAGAACCACCCTGCAGATGAACACTAGGCAGAAGTGTCCCTGCAGTATCACACTAAACTACAGGATGCTAAAAATAAGCTACTTCTGCTGAAGGGCTTGAAGGGAGAGGAAGGAGCAGAAGGAACCTAAATCAATATTTCCAGCGTGTGGAAGCTGGTCAACACTGAGAATTTGCACTGTTTGCTCTGCCATAAGCTCCTTCCCCATGAGGCCAGCAATGCTCAGTGCTGTTTCTGTATCACCATTACTGACAGACTCACTATTATCTTCCAAAGGGTCCTAAGATTCTGTTTGAAGCCAGTGGTATTCTGTCCACTCAGGAATGAATGGGTGCTGACTGAAGCTTGAGGTCACAGTAGAAGGCAAGTGCTTGAAACTTACACCCTGACCACTCTGAGTCCCAGGAGAGAGCATTTTTTCAGCTGATAGACTCTCCTAGTTGCTGATGGTCTGCATACCTGCAGCTGTTCATCAGAGTTCCTTAGAGAAACACCACCCATAGGAGATACAGAGACAGAGGTAGATACAAGTACTGCTCAAGGAGCAGAAGAGGAGAGCTGTTGTGGGAACCTGCTCATGTGGTTGTAGAAGCAGGGAGCACCCTCCAGCTTCCATCTGCAGGCTGGAGAACCTGGGAAGGCAAGTGGTGTGCTTCAGTCCTGGGGAGGCAGACGATGGATGTTCAGCTCAAGAAAGAGCATGAGGCCATCCTTCTTCCACACTGTGTGTTGGATAATGACAACCATCCTGGTGAAGCCACTATCACTTACCATAGAATTAAAACCTGATTTCAAGAAACTTTCAGGCATACCTGACAATCTGACAATCTTGTTTTTCTACTATCAGTGTCCTTAAGCCCATCATGATGATATGAACTCAAGTCTCATGCAGGGACAGCAGATGGGGGTAAGGTGGTGAAGGTCATCAAATATCCGAGATGGATTTTCAGAGTCATGGGTGATATGGTGACAGTTCAGCATTCAGACTACATGAGGGGAAACCAGTATTCCTGGAAATAGAAGATGTGCTGGGCAACAGAAAGACCTGCCAGTGTCTGAGAGCACAGATGTATTTGCAGGGAGGGAGGTGATAGGCACTCATAAGGAGGAGGAAACATCTAGATTAACTGGAGGAAGAGAGAATACAAAATGACATGTAGATGTTGAGATATGCTAGATTAATAGGCTGTCTTCAAGGACACATGGGATCCATTGTTCCTGGACTTTTGGAAGGAAGTCCTGGGGACAAGGGTGATTATCCTGGAACTGGCTACATTAGAGTACATACTGGTTGTTCTACTGGGGATGTTTGCAATCTTTAGAGACAGTTTTATTTGTCACAAAGAAAGCAATGAATGGAGTCAAAGAATAGAGTTGAACTCCCTACAGTGCGGAGGGTAGCCCCTCTGAAAGAGTTATCTACTGTTGCCCATTGATGGTAATAGTGCCATGCTGAGAGACCTTGAGTGTGACAGTCAGTCCTCAGCAAGCAGTCAATATGTGATTTCAGATGACAGTGATGTATGAAAGTCTTTGCCCCATGTTTATAACAAAACCAATCCATCTGCATTTGGGAAGAATATTTGTAGAAAAAGTAATCACATCTAACAAAGACACATTCCTTATCTACATACATATAGATATGCACTTTGGCAAAGTCATATCCCAGATGGTCAGTAGCACCAAACTGCAATTATCCACAAGAAAGAGCACAGGGCATACAGCTCATGCTGTACAATTATCTAGCTTCAGCCAACGCATTTGCTGAAGCAAAAAAATGCTGACCAAGGGTGTGTGAGTCTCTAGAGATGCAGGACAACTCCAGTTCATTATCAGGCCTGTGTAATGCCCAGTTGGTTTCCACAGCATGTAAGGTCACAATTAATATTCAAAGTTAATATGAAAACAACCAGCCCACTTGAGGCTCTTGTATTTGAGACAAGTGTATTTGCTTTCACTTAGTCACATTCTCACAGGTGATATCAGGCTCTGCAGGGGTGGGGGGCTCCATAAAGGTGGGACCCTGGGATGCTACAGGGAGTAGGTGGGGACTCGGACTCCATGGTGACAGGAAGCTGACTGGAGCCCTAGTTCTCCTGAGTGCCCAGAGTTTCCAGCACAGATGTGTCTTTGAATAGCAACCAAGAAAGGGAAATTTGCTGTATACCTGTAACCTAATCTCATCGACAGGGGTGCTTTCTTGTCCACTAGACTAGAAGTCAGTAGTCCATGACTAGAGTGAGGATTCCTCTCACCCTCTCTTGTTAAAGGGAAGTTTTATCTAAATCTAGGAGAGAGAAAAATCCTCCCATGGATGTGATGAGTTCCTTGAATACTGTAGGACTTAAGTACTCAGGACTGATGAAGGCTGGTAAGAGTCAGTAAGGAGCCCTGTGCTCACTGGTGGGAATGTAAATTAGTATACAGCTGCTGTACAACCATGCAAGTCCCTAAGGAAATTAAAAACAGAACCAGATGACCAGCTGCCATTTCTGTATGTATAGCCCTGGGATATGATATCACCACCTATGAAGGCTTCTGTGCACCCCTGTTTACTGCAGCATTGTCCTGTCAGTTAAGATATGGAAACCACTTACATCTCCATTGAGAAACAAATGATCAAGAGAGGGAGGAAAAAATACCCAGAATGGCATGCAGTCTTCACAGAGGAAAGTCCTGCATTCACCGCTGCACAGATAATGCTCAAAGATGTCATACCAAGTGAGATGAACCAGGCGCAGACGTACACACCAATATGACCCCTCCAATAAGTGGGAATTAAAGAAAGAAAAGTCCTCAAAGGCACAGCCTGAGAATCAAATGCTGTGACCCCAAGCTGCGGGTGAGAATGGCTAGCAGGGTACAAAGCAGAGCCATTCAGGTGGACAAGCTCAAGAGCTATGTGCAGCAGCAGAACCACAAGAAATAACTCTGTGTCCGGGATTTGTTAAATAAATGGATCTTAGCTGCTTTAATCACAAGTAACTGTGCAATGATATGTTAGTGGCTTCTCTGTGGTAGCCTTTTCACTATGAATATGTATCCCATAATATCACTTTGCAACCCTCTAACATATACAATAAGTTTGTTGTAAAGATACTTACTAGAGTAATATCAAGATACACCTCCAGAGAAATCAATGAGTTCATGTCGTTCTTCTCCAATAGCATCTCCCCAGGCCACCCTGCAGCAGATGAGACTGACCTGGTGGTGTGTTCAGAGTAGATGTGTGTGAGTTCACTCTGACCCTTGAAAGTACAGGCCCGGTGACTCCTCAGCTGGAGTTTCTGCCGTGCGTGTTTCGGGACCAGCAAGTGAGTGTCTGGACATTTCTTGGCACCCAGACTTCTGAGGACAGTTCCCGCCCCTCTCAGTCCTTCCGGTCCACACTCTCCAACCTGTGCAGCTCAACCCCTAGCTCAGTCTCCGGCTCCGCTCAGCCTACACCCCGGAATCATGGCTCCCAAGAGGGGCTGCAGCTGCAGGAGCCGCGGGAGCCGCGGAGCCAGAAGCTTGCCTCCTTCCTGAAGGACTTCCACCGAGAAGTGCAGGTACAAACCAAGCAAATAGAATCTGACAGACAGAATCTTCTTAAGGAGGTGGAAAACATGTATAACATGGAGATCCTTCAGCTGCCTAAGGCTCTGCGCAAGATGAACTGGCTCAACTTCTTTGCTCTTGGAAGAAACAAGCGGGCCCTGGAAGAGGCAGCAACAGCCAATGTGGATATAACAGAAATAAATAAATTAACAGCAGAAGCTATTCAGACACCTCTGAAATCTGCCAAAAAACGAAGGTAATACAAGTGGATGAAATGATAATAGAAGAAGAAAAAGAAGAAGAAAATAAACTTAAGAATCTTCGATCTGCAAGAGTCAAAAGGTGTCCTCGATCCAGGAAGAGAACCCAGTTGGCACAAGGAAGAGGCACAAGGAAGAGGCAAAAGCAAAAGGTTAAGTCATGACAGTTTTGTGATGCCAGCTATGAGCAGACTGGAGATGTCTTTGGTGAAACCAACCCCAGGCGTGATGCCCAGGTTTGACTCCAGGGTCTTCAAGACCCCAGGCCTGCGCACTCCAGCAGCCAGAGAGCAGATCTACAACATCTCGGTCAATGACAGCCCTCTGGCTGACAGCAAAGAGATCTCCCTCACTGTGCCTGTGGGTGGTGGTGTGAGCATTCGGTTGTTGGTGAATGATTTGCAGAGGGTCGACATTGCACGGCTGGATCCAGAAGCCTTAGGAAACATTAAGAAGCTCTCAAGACGTCTTGCCCAGATCTGCAGCAGCATACAGACCCACAAATGAGAAGACAGCAGCAGGACAGGAGGCAGCAGCCATGGTGGCAGAGCACATACTCTGCTTTCTCTCCCTTCTGTAGCGTGCTGGGTGGCCCTGACAGTCTTTCTCCTGCTGCGACCACTGGTTCTGACATGTGAAGCAGTGCATTGTGTTTGTCTCTGTTTATCAAAGTCCAAAAATTGGTTTGGGATCAGCTCCCTGTCTTGCACCTCTACCTCTCGAGTTAGTAGGGTTTGCTGCACTCTAGGGTTTAGTGTGCCTGGAGCAGGGCAACTGCAAGCTGTCCTGTGTCGCACCAGCTCTGCAGAAGCATTCTGCCCTGTTGACTGTTGACTTCTTCCCAAGTGTTTGGCTTGTACCCAGGACATAGGGAAGTTGTGTGGAATCAGCACTGGGATCCTGTGCTCCAGCAGCTTCTGTCCCCTCAATCGTGAGCTGTACTCCAGGCATCTGGGAGCAGAGTGTTCCCTGCAGGCTCAGGGCACACAGCTCTCTCTGCCCGGCTCTGTGTTATTATTTCAGTTTTCTAAGGCTAAAGTGTTTCAGGCTGTTTTATTCTCTTGCTGAAGATTTTACACATACTGTTTTCTAGAGCAGTGGCATCTCTCAGTTGACCTGTCCCACTGAACGATGTCCCACTGAAAGATAGCTGTTTTCAGTTAATGCTAGTTTGTTTGAAAAAAAAAAAAAAAAAGAAAGCACAGGCCCATTCTGGGTACCAGGTCTTCACCCCACAACCATCATCATGCTCATTTTCCCTATTAGCCTTCATTTTTCACATCATTTAGCTCCCTTTTAACTTCAGTTTATGTAACTACTTTTCAAGATGGGATGCCTACCTCTGCAGGTGACACTCCCAGGTGACCCTCTCAGCTCCACGTACTGGGCCTCCTATGCATTCTGCAGTTACGGATGCCTGAGCACTTGGTGTGTTGGATAGCTTTAGTGTCAACTTGACACACCTGGGTTGAGGGAGCCTCAGTTGGGGAATTGGCTCCATTGGATTGGCCTGTGGCCACATCTGTGGAGTACTGTCTTGATGCTTGAGCAGTGTGGGAGGGCCCAGCCCACAATGAGTGGTGCTGCCCTGGCCAGGTTGTTGTGTACCATATAAGAAGGCGGGCTGGGCATGAGCCAGGGGAGCAAGCCAGTGAACAGCATTCCTCCATGGCCTGTGCTTCAGTTCCTGCCTCCAAGTTCCTGCCCTGAGTTCCTGCCTTGGGCTCCTTGAGTGATGAACTGTGACCCAGGAGATGTAAGCTGAATAAACCCTTTCCTCTCCAAGTTGGTGTCGGTCAGAGTGTTTTGTCACAGCAATGGAAGACAAACTAGAACACTTGGTAAATCAATCCCCTGGCTCTAAAACCTTTAACATACTCTGACGTTTAACTCTGAGCCTCTGAGTCTTTATCCTTAGGTCAAAGTCCTAGCAACTTGGTCCCCAAATCTATTTCAGAATGAATCTTTCCAGTTCCCCCCACATCTACTACAATCCACTCACTGCTGTCTCTAGATTCTCTGGCTTCAGGAATCTTCCTACTCCCTGGGTGTCCTCCTTTCCCTCATGACAACCCAACTTGGTTTTCTAGGTACCTGCTTCACATAAGCCCAGCTTGGAACACCTGGTCCATCTGCATCCTCTCAAAACACCTGGTGCCTGCCCTGAATCCATGGGTTCTTCCATTTTCAGCCTTGCCTGGTGATTTCTGTGTTAAGCCTGATCCCCACGTCACCTACCTAGTTATTTTAGGAGGACAGGGTGTTGCCTTACTGTAGCTTCATCTCTCTCACAAAGTACACTTGTACTCATTATGGGATTTGTCTTTCAGCTAATGGATTCATATAATGATTTTACAACAAATTTTGAGCTTAAGTCTACTGAATGCCTCTGTCCACTGTGGCTCTCTAACAGTTCAGATGTAAACGTGGTAAGGTGGAAGGATGGTAGGGCTTCTATTCAGGGTGGGGGTCCATTCCTCACATAGGCAGGAGACCTGCTTGGGAGCCCAGTACCCTTCTACCAGGGCGAATGGCTCAGACAAACTGCAGTGGAGTTCGGGATGCTAGGATCTGGAAAGGAGTGGGAAAGAGTAAGCATGCACCTGAGCCTGACCCTAAGAGTCAGAGTTCTTGGTTGTCTACATCATCTTCAGCATCAATGAAAACAGAATCATTAACCACAGGAAGGAAAGATAACCTGTGTGTGTGTGTGTGTGGATTATTATTTTAACAAATAGATATTTTTTTAAATTTTTTTTTATTTATTTCTGTATGTGTATGAATGTACTGTCTGCATGCAGGTCTGTGCACCCGTGTCGTGCAATGCCGCGGAGGTCAGAAGAGGGTTTCGGATTCCCCTGGAACTGGAGTTCTCCTGGAATTGGAGTTTCAGACGGCTCTCGGCCGCCATGTGGGTGCTGGGGACCGAACCCGGGTCCTCTGTAAGAGCGGTCGGCGCTCTTAACTGCTAGGCCATCTCTCCAGCCCCAACAAATAGATATTTTTAAAGGCCATGCATAAGAGTTCCATAGTGAAATGGTTTGATTAGAGAAACATCTGCCATGTCCACTATAGAAGCCACAGAAGGTAAAATGCTCCTACTCACATTGTTACTTTAGGTTCAGATCATTCCAGATTAAATTGATTTGCAGCTTTATAGCTCACTTGATAGGTCAATTTACTCATTGATTTTGGAACTTTTCCTATAAACCAGATACTCCAGAAGAGAGGCACAAGATCTGTCTGCAGACTGAAGTGTCTCCCTGTGATTCCTGCCCTGGAACTTTCTCAGACAAAATTCATCTTAACTTCATGGTGCAGGCTAGAGCTCTGCAGCTCTGTCCCTAATTCACTACTGAGAGTTCCTCGTGCGTCCTTTCCAGGGCAGATCTGGGGCTTGCTCTGGGGGTTCCTGGCCCCACCTCTGAGGATCTGGGGAGCTGGTCCCTTAGCAATTATGTAACACAGCCTTCTGCAGGTGGGTCTGTGCCCAGGCTCACAGGGAGCCCTTGTTTTGGATCTTGCTGTGACCACAGATCCCTGGTAATCAAACATCACTAAAGAAAGTACTAAGATAAAGGATGCCTGATGGAAAAGCAGTTTTTGTCTTCCCATGTCCTTCATTCTGAAAAATCTGTGGTCAGAAATTGCTGGCTATTTGGCATCTCCTACTTAGGCCAAGTACATGAAAATCACAAGCTATGTGGCAGGTTGGCTCCATCCAGACTTGCGGTCACGGCTGTCTTCTCAGCGTTCTCTCTCTGCTAAGTGTCCTTCCTCAGTTCACTGGAAGTTATTTCAGTATTTACCCTTTGGTCATCACTCTAGATCCTTCTGCATTCCAGATATTTTGCACTGATAATAACTGGTCATATCCTTTGTCCCTTCTTGTCAGAGAAAAGTAACCCTTCCCTGCATCCTTCTCTTTCTGAGTCCTCTCTCCCATCTCTTTTTTTTTTTTCTAATTCTCCACCCCCCATAGGCATGTTTGAGTGCCTGGGTCATGAAGCAGCCAGTTCTGTCCACTTGCATTACAGGAGGACAAACTCTTTTCTCTGCTTCTCCTCAGCTCAATGTGCTTCTTCTAGCTCTATCCCCACTCCATGGAGAGAGGTCCTCTTCATGAGCAAACAGCCTAACATGCACTGTGAGCTCCATGTATTCCCTACACAGGGCTCTTGGCTCCATCTATGTCATCTATAATCCCAGCCTGTGAATTAAAGAGAATCTCTCAGCTTCGAGTTGCTGCTGAACCTCACAGAAGTGCCACAGGCATTCTTAAGTGCTTCACAAGGACACCACAGGTTTTCCCAGCAGCTCCCCACCCCTCCCATCCTACTGTAGTAAAAGCTGCTTCCCACAGCTGCCCCGAGACTTGGAGCACCACTCCTCAATCCACTAACTCCCCACCCTGTCTCCATCCCCACATCCATCCCACCTCCATTGGGTCAAGAACCCAGAGTTCTTGCAGACTCAGCTCAGTTTCTTCTTCATTACCAAGACCCCTGGGTGTCAATCTTTTGTGTGATAAAACACATAGAACCCAACACATTTTAGCTGTCTTTAACAATACAGTGGCACAGACATTCAAATTGCTGTACAGCTTTCACCACTGTCTATCTCTAGAACATTCTCACCATCCCAGATGGGAACTCTAGTCCTATAACCCAGGCACCTAAGACATTTTTGAAGGTATATTTCAGACATCCAGGTATTTCAAATCCACCTCTTTATTTGATCATGTTGCTACTACCCACATACTACCCACTCTCCAAATTTCTTTCATTCTCATTTGAAATTGAAAGCTTCGTTTTTATCCCATTTGGCATGTGTGTACTTTTTACACAGATCCAATAATATCACAGGGTCTATGGAATCAGCAAGGCTGTATCTCAGACCCCCAAAGTGAAGCTTTAAGGAAGCACTTTCTCCTCCTTCCAACCTTCCTGTGCCTGTTCTGGGCAGCTGATGTGCCTCACAAAGCTGAAGCCGCCACTGGCCAGGTCATGTGATTTTTCTAGAATTAAAAAACATTGGCACTGCTCTGCTTTCTTGTTCTCGTTAGAGAACATTTTATTCACATGCTGGAGTTTGTAGAAGGTCATTTTTTACTTTTATTTATCTCTTATCTGCTTTTTTTCCATTTTCTGGGAAACTACCACCACCTTTACCTTGCAAATTTTCTGTAAAGTTAATCACATTTTCTGCAACCATGTGTTTAATTTCCCAGAATTCTTGCCTGGATATTGGTTGAGTACCCAAACATTACTAAGCAATGTGAGGATGACAGATGCCCCTGGCGGCATCTCACTGGTTCAGATGAGTTAGTGTCTGCATAGATGGGTGCTGGCAGGTGGCTGGAGAGGCAGTGGGGACTCAAAGACAGAGCACAGGGCACAGTTGCATCATAACCCCCTTATCCCAGAAAACATAAGGTCAGCATTAGAAAGTCATGTCTATCTGAAGATGTCGTAGCTCTTGCTCTTTTAGTCACAGTGACTTGTACTACACCAAATGCTGATGTAATGAATTCTCCTGTAGAGTATCTTGCTTATCTGATCTTTCATTAATTGATGCTCAAATAAGCGGATATTCTTTGCTAAAATCTGAATGAGCCATGAGTAATGAAAATCTCTTCACACTTACGATCCTACTTCATTACTAACTGCAGACACAGTCTCCAGCAGGCTGATGGAATCTTCCTTGTTTACAAATTATACCCCAAAAGGAGAGTAGGAAACAAAATGACCTTCCACCCAGCAGAAGCTGCTGCCAAAGGCATTTGCTGCCACAGCCCCATCCTCTGTAAACAGTCAATAGATTTATTAATTTGCTCAGCTAGAAGATGTTTGCTGGGAGCTGCTGGAGGTCCCCAGATCAGGAATTTAACCCATGCTTCCTGTCCCTATATACTTAATAGGGCTCTGGTGTACCATGCAAACATGGTTGACCTTGAAAGGAGAGCCTGTTTCTGTGAGGACCCAGGAAGGAAATACTTGGGCCCATTATCCCCAGATCTGGTTATGGGCCATATAGTCCTTGAGCTTTCTGAACAAGCCTTTAAAAGCAGGAAAACTAATACCTTTGCAGGCTGCTCTATCCTGCTTTCCACGCACTCTGCAGACGCCTCTTTGGTCAGCGCACTGTTTCCTCAGACATTCCTCTACCTCTCAGGGATGCAGCAGGCTTTTCACACTGATTCCATGCCTGAACCACATAAGGCACATGACTATCAAGTGTGTGATCCTGCTCTACAGTTCTAAAAAAATGTCATTCTCATTTTAACTTGCAAAGCTGACCCACAGACGTGCTTAATATATAAACATCAAAGAGCTGGAGAGATGGCTCAGCTGTTAAGAGCACTGCTCTTGCAAAGGGTTTGATTCCCAGCGCCCACATGGTGGCTAAGAACCATCTTTAACTCCAGTTCCAGGGGAATCTGACGCCCTCTTCTGACCTCCTCAGCATTGCATGACACAGGTGGACCAACCTACATGCAGACAGTACACTCATATACATAAAAATAATAAATAAAAAATTTAAAAAATATATAGGGGCTGGAGAGATAGCCTAGTGGTTAAGAGCACCGACTGCTCTTGCAGAGGACCTGGGTTCGATCCCCAGCACCCACATGGCGGCTAAGAACCATCTGTAACTCCAATTCCAGGAGAATTCCAGTTCCAGGGAAATCCAAGACCCTCTTCTGACCTCCGCGGCATTTCATGACACGGGTGCACAAACCTACATTCAGACAGTACACTCATACACACATACAAAAATAAATAAAAAATATATAAACATTCAGCACAAGGCATCTAATTTCCCCCCTGACTTTGCTAACACTGGTTATAATGACTGATGGGCAAACAATGGGCTCTCATTTTAAAGTGCACCAGTAATTGAGGGTGAAGTAGACTGTCTTTCTGGATGCCTTGACTGTGTGTACCCATTTTCTGCAGATTCTTCTGAACTGCCTGTTCTTCACCCTTGGTTTTTGCACAGTGTCTGTTGAGGTTCCTTAGCAGGTAAATAGGAGAGGATCTTTCCCCATCTATATTAGCTGGTCTTCTACTTGCAGTCTGCCTTTAAGCCTACTTTTGATGAAAACGTATTTCATTAGTAATTTATTGGGTCAGTTTAACAGCTTCTATCCTTGTCTTTCCTCAATGCATCCTGATCCACTCAAGAGTACAGATGATCTCAGTATCTTTCCTCGTCCTTACTTGAGAGCTCCTATAATTTAACTTAAGAGGTTATTAATCCAATGCCCTCCCTCTCCAGCTGCTATGCCTTTGTTCCGTTTAACAGCAAGTAGCTATCACTTTAGTGATCATGTTCTGGTTTGGATATGAGGTGCCCTTCTTCCTAAAAAAGGCTCATGTGCCAAAGGCTTAGTCCCCCAGCTGGTTTTACTGAGAGGTGATTAGGTGATTAGGACACTAACTCCATTAATGGATTAATCTTTCAATGAGTCCATAGCTGAATAAAGTACTGGGGGTGTGACCTAGAGGTCGTTGGGAATGTCTTTGAGGGGCATAGTTTGCTGTAGCCCCTCCCTGCTTCTCTCTGCTTCCTTGGGTCCATGAGGTAAGTAGCTCCTCTCCACATGCTCACACCACTATGATGTCTGACCTTGCCACAGACCCCAGCAACATGACGATGGACCGAAACCTCTCAAGTCATGGACCAAAATGTAACTCTCCTCTTTAAGTTGTTTTCCTCAAGCATTTTGTCACAGGGACACAGGTGAGTAATAACAAAGATCTTTTTGAAGCAGCTGAGTGCTGCCTGGAGGCTTCATTGAATTCAAGTATGTGGGCGACTTTTATTTTGAGAGGTGACTCAGAGCACCGAAGTGCTGGTTCCTCACACAGCTCCTCGTTTTCTGCCACTTTACAGTTGGATGACATAGGATGATTAGTCTGTGTTGTGGAGGTATGCACTGGTTGGCAGCACACCTTCCGTGCACTCTTCATAGCCACAGGGTGAGTTTCATACACTGAATTTTGCTTTTAACAAAGCCGTAGCTTAGTTTGACTAATGGGGATGGGTGCTTCTGTGTTAACTTTCAAGTGCGGGTCACAGATTTCTGAGTAAACTGCTGCCCTTAGCCAAGTGCAGCTAATTTGCAAGGAGATGATAAATCCAAGCTCTGAGACTGCACCAAAACATGCAAGCTGGTAGTCTCTGCAAATGTGCTCTGTATTGGCAGTGCCCACAGATTCCCATCGTGTTTGCCAGAACTCATCATAGTGTGCACACACTCACTTGGAAGTGTTTATTAAGCCACTCCTGGAAACCATCTGCTTGTCAAGGTCAGGGCCACAAGGAAGAATGGGATGAAGTAGAGGGCAGCTCCTGCCTCAAGGGTTCCAGGCAGGTGGGTGAGAATGCTGGTGCACAGCACAGGAGTGCAATGTGAAGTCAGTGCGTGCTTCCGACAGCAGTATGGCAGGGTTACACCCGAGCTGCTCCAGGTCATGTCCTGGATGTGCACTGTGTAGTTCCCTCCCTGATTAGAAAGAAAACCCATCCAGGCCCTGGACTGGGTTTTCCTATCTGTGTAGTGCAAGGATTATGTAAAGTAAAAGTGACAACCATGACTAAGGAGATGCCAGGAAAGCACTCCAGTTATGGCTGGCTGGTTAAATGAGTGAAGAGGGTGTGAACAGCAGGAGAAACTTTGCAGAGCAGAGACCTCTGCAGATAAAAAGTCCTGGTGGAAATCCCACCTGGCCGCTCACCTGTCTGCCTTTCTCTATCTTTCAACTGAAGATGACAAACGTGAATGATGTAGAATGGGGTGTGCCAAAGAGAGGCGGTGATAAAGATGAAGATCTGGGGCAGTACCTTGCACAGAGCTGGCAACACACCAATGCTAGCAAAATTGCAGTAAAGGCTCCAAGATGGAGACAAGCACTCTGGGTAAGGTAAGTCCCACAGCAGTACTGTTCCCTGCTATCCCAGGTAAGGCAGGAAATAAGGCCCTTGTCTCTTGAACACATTTCAGGGTCTTGTAGCTGTAAATACTAACTAAACCTTTTAGGGAAAGAAATTAATTCTTTTTCATTTTTAATTCAAAGAGAGGCCCCAGTGTCAGCCAGATGGAAGAAGCACTTTTGGTGGATCCTACAGAGTGCCTCAATCTCACAGGGCTTTTAGTTTACAGAACAGTGGGAGTCCCAGCTCTCAGGCTCAGGGTCAGCCCTCCTGCAGGTAAGGAGCTCTGTGTACATGTGGTTCTGGCTGCTCAGTGCATCCCTCTCCACAGGGCTCCTTGAGAGGCTCTGCAGCTCAAAACATGGGCTGATGGGTAAAAACAAGCACCTTGGCTGGTTCTCACTGTCCAGAAGGCTGCATGTCTGAGTCTCCAGACAGGCTGATCTGGATCCTTCACCAAGCTGTGGTTTCCTTTGCTCTTGCAGAGCTTAACCAGTATCCAGACTCTGGTGGTTAGTGTCTAACTTACCTAAAAAATAGTGGCCATGGTTTTAGGTCTGGGCCTAATATTCTAATATTCTGGACAGGGGACTTAAGGCCATTTCTGAGGATGTAGGGCATTGCAGAAGTGGATCCTCATGGTAAGGATCACTGTGATGGGGTTAGTCCCACTGGGTGAGGTTCTGTTCATAAGATGACATATCATGAAGTATAGCACAAAGCCATTCTTCTCAAAACAATCCAGACTACCACCAAGTGCTTTCTAGTGACTGCAACAATCACCTTCATATTTATATATTTGGATAAGACAAAGTAAAACAGATGGACTCAAAGAAAATAAGTAATGGCTGAATCTTAAAAGCTCAGAGGTAAACCTGGAATGCAAATCTCTGACTCATAACATGTAGCATATTCCTCAATTGTTCGGCAAGATCACAAACCAATTTAAACTAAGATGTAGCAGGCACCATAAGACAGGACCCTTCCTGATGTCCCTTGATCTGTAGTGGGAATGCTGTCAGCGATCCCTGAAACTTTCAAAACCCATCATCTAAAGCAGGTATAGAACCAGAATTGCTCTGAGGACAGGGATTGGCCTTACAGAGGAGGCTGCCACCATGGTGAGGCACTGAACACACATTTCACAGGGCACCAGCCATGGTGAGCATGTGCTTTGGGGAGCCTGGGGCTGGGGGGCACATCTTGGTTAGGACAGGGAGCAAAGCCTCTTCCAACCTATATCATGTCTAAGTGGTACTTGGTATCCTCTGGGTTCCAATGCCAAAGTGGCTGCCCTTCTGCTTTGAATGACATTTCCCAAAGACTGCCCTAGACCACAGTCTATTGATGGCCTGTTTCATCATCCTGAGAAACATTTTCTGAGGTCTATTCTGCATATGGGCATCCTGACACATAGTATGGAAGAACTCACATGTGGAAAGGGACCTTCCTCTTATGAACTCTGTCTGCTGTGTGAAAAGGGACATACCAACCAAGAGGTACAGATGGTATAAAGCTGGACCAAGAGAGTTCAAGGTCAGCCTGGTCTACATAGTGAGTTCCAGGACAGCTGGGGCTACAGGGAAACACTTTCTCAAAAAGACCAAAAAAAACCCCAAAACCCCAAAACCTGCATCTTTGCCATGGGAACAATCTCCTATTGTCCTACTGTAGTTTTCATGGGCAAGTTGTCAACAGGAGATGTTCCTAACCCCAAGTGTGGCAAACAAGGCTCCATGCTAGTCTCTGACTTTACCACTGCTTACAAAAGGTACAGGTATCCATGGTGCTCTCTGGAGGGGAGAGCCCATAGAGCAACCTGCTGGCTACATTCCTGACCTTCTTCTCTATGAGACATGCTGATTACACACACTGTGTGTCCTGTCTAAGGTGAGGCTTCTCAGCATGAATTCCTGCTGCATAGTTACTTAATTAAATTAAGTAGATACAGACATTCACAGGGCTGACGATGCATCCTTTAACGTGCAGCCCATTGTAGCCCACCCCTCAACAGGAATATTAATATGGAGATCACTACTATGTTCAGGCCCAGAACTGCAGAAGACATGACATAACAAACACAAATTTGGTGTCAAAAGACACCTGAAATATGAGCTTAATTGCTGCTTTGCACATACTGCACACATTTATGTTAGTAAGGGAACCTGTGGCTCAGCTCTTTACCTGAAACAATGGCACATGTATCTAGCAAGCATGTTTAAATTGAAATCTGTTTCATGCTGAAGAAGAGAACAAAACAGGCTAAGGAATTCTTTCATTGCATATAACCCCATGACTTCTTGGGAAAAGGCATTTTCTGAATTGTGATACAGTCAATAAGAGCCTAGTGATAAAACATGAGATGTGTTATAGTTTTACATTCCTGTTCCTCAGGCTTCTTCCAACTCATACCATCCTCTTTAATAGAGATTAAAGTTAAAGAGATCTTTCCCTGTCCATCATCAACAAAGTAACTCTGGAGTCCAGGTTAATTTTTCTGCCTTCAGAGCCAAGTTTGCTCTGAGGCATTCCATTTTTCACAGGACAGTAAATGCAAGAAGAAGTGACAGAGCCAAGGTGAAGTGCCCAGCTGTGGAGTGAGCATGCTCAATGTCTCCAGGAGGGTCTCCCAAGCCCAGCCTTCCTTGCTGGTACTGACACACAGACACATTCCTCTGTGCTACACCATACCCTGATGGCTGCTTGCTATAGGGAGTTCTCCTGAGTACACAGCATCAGCTTCTTGAAAGGCTGACTCTTAAGTCTGCTGGAGCCCCCAAACAGGTCTGGGTGGGCCTCGGGGTCTGCTCTGGTCAATGCCAAGGAAATGTGATGTGCACTGAAGACAGACTGAAAACCACCACTCAGAGGTAAGCTCTAGACTTTAAAACCAGCCTGCCACCTGGAATTTTGCCCTTGACTCTGTCTCAGGTGGTGGAAAGAGGTGGGCACCAAATATACCAAGACACATTCCCTGGGCCTTCTGTGGATAGCTCTCTCTGAAATCAGCAGTGCTTTCTCCTCAGGGAACCCAGCCCTCCTATAAAGAGTTGTCAGGCTCTACTCACAGCCTGTTACCCCTTATAACAACCCAAGCTGATGCTCTTTCTATTTTCTCCTGCTAGAAGCTGGTTCTTCCTCTAAGGAGAAGGCAGGAAGACAGAGTGCATTGAGTAAAGCAGTTTCTGTCAGTCCTGGACTCTGGGATTTAATGCAGTGTCCAACAGCATTCGGTAGGCTTGAGACACAGAGATTTAGACAGACACATGGACAGGATAGACAGACATGGGCAATAGCAGGGCACAAGCATGGCACATGTGACACAAACACAATGTCTACATGGCATCATATAGACCTGCTGTGACCATTGTCATGAGTCTTGATCTCTGGAGAGGAAGCAGAAAAGCAGAGAGGAGGGATGGAGAGGGACTTTGATAAAGGCAACTTTAATACAGAGGCTATTCCTATTCAGCTGTGCATATTCATTTAGGACAAATTTTGAGCAAAAGTTATAAAATTGCCACATGCAGGAAGTATTTAGGAAATCTGCAGTAAATGAGCCTTATTAGATAGCCAGTATGACATTTAAAAATTTTTTTTATTAATTTTTTTTTAAATTTCTGTATGTGTATGAATGTACTGTCTGCATGCAAGTTTGTGCACCCGTGTCGTGCAATGCCGCGGAGGTCAGAAGAGGGTGTCGGATTCCCCTGGAACTGGAGTTCTCCTGGAATTGGAGTTTACGGCTCTGGGCCGCCATGTGGGTGCTGGGGATCAAACCTGGGTCCTCTGCAAGAGCGTCGGCGCTCCCAACCGCTAGGCCATCTCTCCAGCCCCCAGTATGACATTTTTAATATGAAAATGATGAATCATAGGGACACAGGCTGCTGGAGGCACATGACACAGAGGATGGGCAGGCCCGTTGGTAAGGCCACCTTCATGTTGTCCATCTCTCGCCACATCACTACAAAGCGAAGAGGCCACAGTGCTGAGATTAAAACAGTGTCTGGGGCTGGAGAGATGGCCTAGCGGTTAAGAGCGCCGACCGCTCTTACAGAGGACCCGGGTTCGATCCCCAGCACCCACATGGCGGCCGAGAACCGTCTAAAACTCCAATTCCAGGAGAACTCCAGTTCCAGGGGAATCCGAGACCCTCTTCTGACCTCCGCGGCGTTGCACGACACGGGTGCACAGACTTGCATGCAGACAGTACATTTATACACATACAATAAATAAATAAAATTAATAAAAAAAATTATAAAAAAAAATAAAACAGTGTCTGGTTTTGAAAGAACTTGTTTGTTTTCCATTTCTGTTTTTCAGAGCCAAGTGGCCTTTTAAAAGGAACACACACCTTGGCACATTGTTGGCCATGTGACATGGACCCCAAGTCTCCCTTTTCTCACCTGGAACATGGGACATGAAGCTACCACTCTAGAAGTTGGTGTGACAATTTTGTGCATACCTATACAGGAAAACACACAAGATATTCACTCTCCATCCTTCATACAACGACAGGCACTAGATGCTCTGACCCACCCCTATCCTTTTAGTTCAAAGTCTGGAACACTGTTAGCCACAATTTACTCACTCAAATGTCAGTGTCCAGTCCCATTATTATCAAACTTAAGAAAAGACAAAAGATCTTTAAATCCCCCCTTTTCTAATTGGACATGGAAGACAGAACAGAATTCAGGTGAAAATATAATTAGGGATGCCAGGATGTTAATCTTGGGTGGCCAGGCTGGGATCTGACAGGGCTGGTATGGGCTTTACCTTCTCCTCATGCTGCCTAGTTTCAGTGCTGAGCCCAGCAAGGTACACCCTCAACCCCAGGGCTCCTCTCTAGTTTAAGCATAGTCCCCACTGGTGATGGGACCGAGACGGCAGCAGGTCCACAGAAGGAAGAAATCGAGTGCTCATAGTGGCGCCATCCTAAGGCTGTGTGTATGAGCAACTATTTCAGTTCCCTTCATTTCCTCTAAGCTTGGACTATGGGGCTCTGGGCCCATTCTGAGACTCGGGACAGTGAAGAAAAGTAAAGAAGTCCCCACCCAGGAGCTGGAGAGAGGGCTCAGCGATGAGGAACACTTGCTGCTCTTTCAGAGGACCTGGGTTCAGTTCCCAGCACACACATGGCAGCTTTTTCATTTTCTCCTTTGAGGGTCCTGCATGCATTAGAGAGGTAAGACAGATTTAGGAAGCAATGAGGCCACCCAAACAGCAGCCATCTCACAGCAGGACTGTGGTGTGTCATTCTCCATTTAAGACATGGAAAAACTGAAGGACTGAGATTTTGGTAAATAGCTGAGGTCAGATGCTAGCATGGAAGAGTGATCATACTCATGCTGGTGAAGAAGAAAAGCGAAGCAGGCAGGAAGGACTTTCATGGAGCGAGTCCTAGAGCAAGTGCCCCTGCCAGATGTTGCTCTCACCTGGGCATGGAGGGCAAGGGAAGGCAGACTTTCTCCATTCTAAACTTACTCTTTACTGTTTACTGTAAGCCAAGGGAAACAGGAATAAATCTATGGCTTAACAGTGAAGTAAATATAGTTAATAGAAAGGAGAAGACAGAATTCTCCTTTCTCTTTTCATTTTCCATCCTAGGTGTTCTAAAGTATCCAGGATGGGAAGGAAGCTCTGGAACAGATGAGGGGAAGCTGGGGATGAGACTGGAGAGCCCTACTGCCCCAGAAGACAATGGTACTCAACACAATCTTTAATATTTACCTTTACAGACCTGCCAAGTGCAGGCCAGGGCCTGAGCTCAGCGATGTCTCCACCATCTAGGAAGTGGATTCAACTGGCAATCTGTCACTCTGAAGGACAAGACTGAGAGTACTAGATGGGCATCATTAGAAGAAAGAAAGACTGGGGTTAATTTGAGGAAGAACTTACAACCATCAAAGTGCGTGAAGATGTATGAGGGAGAATGAGCTGATTAAGGCCATTTAATCACTCCCAAGGCATCAAGCACAGGCTGGACCACACTAGGGAAGGACACTGATGAGATGGAAAGTCTAGGTGCTGAGGGAAGTGGCTTCTAGACTGTTCATCCTTTTATGGGCTAGTCCATCTGCCTTCAGTCTATCACTGTTTACTCTGCCTTTTTGTTGTTCTTCTAGGGAAGAGGAGATATATCCTATATAGACACTGCCAGAGCTGCCACTTCCATGGCAGACACATAGCATCAAGTGTACAAACAAAGCATGAACAGAAACAGTGCATCAGGACTCTCATTCTCTGAGCTTGGGCCTAGACGTAGAGCACATTGTCCCAGCAGGGCTACATCTAGAATTACCTGGAACCATCCACAGTGGGACATGAAGAAGGTGACATTTGAAGACAAGGATGACTGAGGAGAGAAGGTATTTGGTATGATTAAAGTCATTAAAAGACTTATAAGAACTAGGGGCTAGACTCTCACAGAGGGACAGCCGTGTGAGGACACAGGAGAAAGACAGTGTCTGCAAGCCAAAGAGACAGACTGAGAGGCAGTACCCAGCCATTCCTGGACCTTGAACTTCTGTACTCAAGACCTGGGGAAAAAAATGACTGTTGAGTAGGCTCACTTACCTGAGGTACTTGGTTACAGCATCTTGAGCTGACTGAGACTCCAGCCCTGAAAACTATCCCATGGCTTCTGGAACTTCCTCTCTGCATGATGGTGGAATGTGTTGCATAAAAATTTATTTTTATTTTATGAGTATTTTTCCTGCATGTATTTAAGTACAGTGGCTATATATAATACCCACAGAGGCCATAAAAGGGTGTTGAATCCCCTGGAACTGGAGTTAGAACAATTGTTAGCTGCCATGTGTGTGCTGGGAACTGAACCCAGGTCCTCTGAAAGAGCAGCAAGTGTTCCTCATCGCTGAGCCCTCTCTCCAGCTCCTGGGTGGGGACTTCTAATGCTGCTTGTGGAGTCCCTGCTCTTTCTGAGCTTTGAGTGGCAAGTGCTCTGAACGTAGGCTCTTATGGCCATACCCAATAGCAGAGCTTGTACATGGTGCCGTGTGTGTACAAGGCTCAAGTGGCACTAAGGAGGTAAGAGACGATTAGCATTGGGGAAGTGAGTAGACATTATGAAAGAAGATGCCACTTGGAGCCATAAAATGTGATTCAGCCTTTGTGTTGGAAAGATAAAAAGAGCCCTGAATACTTTTCTAAAGGCTGAAATCATGTCACAGATTTTAGGGATGTGTGGTAGACCACACAGGTGCCCTGAGACCTGAGTGATCAGATCTGCCAGCTAATGAGGCAGTTTGAGGGGAGGCCACATGGCTAATGCTAAAAATCAAATAAAGAGATACATGGCATAAGGAAGCTGAGTTAGCTCATAACCATCTAGGGTATCCTGAGGGGTTAGCATTTATCTGTTTTCAATCAATATCCTCCCCACGCTATATAAATGTGGCCTGAGTGGAGGATGTGCCTCACAAATGTTTGCTGGAGGGTTCTTGCCATGGCTATTTCTACAGGGACTCCACAGAGAGCACAGGGTAGCCCAGGAGTTTGCTCAGACCTCCCAGGAGTCTATAGATCTGGGCTCATGGATCTTGTGATACTTAAACAAATGAATAAAAACAGTGTTCCCAAGCTCAAATCAGGTCACAAAGATGGTTTGGTCTCTCCAAGTGAAAGGAAGTCGATATCAAAGTACAGCAATCTCCCATTCACCTTTGAGGACTCATGGCCATCAAAGGCCACAGCCCAGTCAGCTCCCCGAGGATGGCATAGATCTGCCCCCCTCACCCACTGTGCCTCTGGTCTTGTGGCCCCTTCTTTCCTCTCTCACCACTTTCCGTGTGACTCACATCTGGACATAGACTAAGGAAGCAGCTTGATATTTCTGATTAAAATGTGACATTTAATCCAAATACAACCAAAGCACTGTACAACTAAGTAATTTTTGAATCACAGTAAGGAATGTACACATAACAGCAAACTGGCTTTTAAAATCAGCGCTAAATGAGACAGGCATTGAATTCTTTTGATAGGAAACAAAGACAAAGTACAGTTTCTAAACACAGCAGTCCAAATCACCTTCTAAAATGCTTTTTATTGGCCATGTTAGTTGTGTCTTTCACAATGGTTAAGACAGAAAGGACAGTGCTGGAGGGCGTGACAGTGACTCCCCACTCCCGCGAGGTTCCTATCATGGCGTGTCTGCATGCCCAGGATTTGGGTTGCATCCCAAGTAAGACTAGGCTTGGTAAGCTACTAAGTATTTGCTATCTGTGTGTTTATTCATCAGTTATTTTTACCAGAGAAACAGTAACATGTTTTCACTGGCTTCTTAAAGACCTTTGAGATTCAAAAGAGAATCCAAAAGAATAGGCTGTGGACCTGCACTCTTCCAGGGAACTGTCAGATTGATTCACCCTGCTTGTCTGCATTATTCTGCAGGAAACACATACACATTCCTACATGGCTAGCAACAGCAGTGAGACCTTTTCATTTTGTTTCTGCACATAAACTTCAATCCTTAGAAATGTGCTCAAAGTGTGGTCTGCAGTTAATACACTCAGAGGAAGGGGTCTACAGTCAAGTACTACATAGAGAGTTGTGCTGGATAATCTTAGTTGTCAGCTTGATATACCTGAGTAGATGGAGCCTCAACCGGGGAACTTCCTCCATTGGACTGGCCCATGGCCATGTGTGTAGGGCATCTTCTTGGTTGTTGAGTGCTGTGGGAGGGCCCAGTCCACTGTGGGTGGTGCCACCTTGGGCAGATTGTCCTGTATTGTATAAAAGAGCAGGCTGAGCATGGGCCAGGAGAGCAAGCCAGTAAGCAGTGTTCCTCCATGGCCTGTACTTCAATTCCTGCCTCCAGGTTTCTGCCCTGAGTTCCTATCTTGGACTCCCTCAGTGATGAACTGTGACCTGGGAGATGGTAAGCCAAATAAACTCTTTCTTCCTCATGTTTGTACTGGTCTGAGTGTTTTGTCATAGAAATTGAAAGCAAACTAGGACAGTAGTTAACAAGTTTGTGTGTTAAATCAGCCTTTTAGTCCAGAATCTCTCTCAGTACCTCATATCCTTTTATTAGTTATTTTTTGGTGTCTTGGGCAAGTATACTGAGAGAAACTAGAAACTAGGGACCTCAGGCCTTCCTTTGCCTTGGGGAGTCTGGGGACTCCTCCATGTCCAGTTTACATCTCTTTTCTCTCTCCTTACATTCCAGGTGCATCCAGGGAATTCTAGTTCAACATATACTCTCCAGGCCTATACTCTGCAGACCTAGCCAGAGACTTAGAGACCCAGAGACTCTCAGTCCTCTCCTCTCCTCCCATCCCTGAAGCCTCAGCTGGGGTCCCCTTCTGCCCAACATGTCTGGCTCAGATTGTATCCCATATGTGTTAGTTCTACCTGCGAAACTGTGGTGCAGTTTTGTCATTTACCAATTTACCCCTGAGAAGCGTAAAGTTCCCTCACCGGGCAGGGAGATAGCCTAGGCATTCTCCATGGACAGGAAATACATCTGATTCAATTGTATTTCCAACACTTGGCCCTCCTTCAATCTGGTACCAGTGGTTGATCAATGTCTGCTTTATAGAGTAATAAATGCACAAACATTGATAATTCATAAAAGTCATTTAGCATTCATTTCTGAAAGAGGGGGAAAGAGAAAGGGGAAAAAGGAAAATGGCAAATGCTGAGGCCTTGTGGATCTTTATGGATTCCCAGAGCAGAGTCTGATGGTCTGTGTGCACAGTGCTGGAAATCAGACCACCAGGGCAGGCCTCAGCTGTTGTTGCAGAAGCCAGGCTGGACAGGGGGCCAGACAGGATGTGACAAGGACAGAGCTGGACCAGCTCCGATACAGGAGGTTGAGCAGCAGCTTCGTGCCCTGCAGCCTTCTATTTTTCCTTCTGGGCAAACATTTGTCCAGGGCACTGAGAAAATGACACATTCATTTATATATGAGCCCCTGCACCCCAATGGGCTCCCAGAGCAGTGACACGGAACTCACCAACCCCTTGTGCCTTTTTATGGGTTTCTCCCTCTTCTTGCCTTCAGCTCCAGGAGAGATTCAGTAGCACTGGCTGTGTGGCTCTGTCTGCCGGGACCCAAGATTGATTTTGCTGGGCTTGGCATGCTTGGATACTTGATTTTGGAGACAGGTCAATGCCATTAATAGCTGGAGGACATTCAGGCAGTGGCTTTTAGTTTAGCAAGAATTATTTTTCTGGGTGAGCAAACTTCCAGCAGCTAAACTCACTCATATCCCAAAGTGGCACCAAACCTCTCACAGGGCATCTACTCAATTGCAGGAGCTTTTGGCTGTCTCAAGAAGGAAACAGGTGCATTCAAATGAGCCACAATGGCCCTTGTAGTTCCCGCTAGGTGACCAGATCCTCTGCAGAGATGCAGGGACTCAGTGCCTGTCTTGGCTCCCTAAGATCTCCCTGTGTGTCCTGCTGTTTGCCAGCACCTGGAGCCCCCACGGTGCCTACCCTGCCCTACAAGCACCTTGGTGTACCATCTGGCGGCTTCATCCAGTGCCTAGACCAGTTCCCACCCAGAAGTCAGGACAAGCCTCTTCTGCGGCATTGGGGCAGTCCTAGTGATGAAATTAGACTGCGCAGTCAGAGAAGACACTGTGGTTGGCAAGGGGTTGCACAGTGCTCCACAGTAGCCCAATCATGCAAGACACGGGTGCGAGCTTCAATAAAAGGTGGACAGGGTTCTCACAGGGCGTATCCAGGAGCACAGCAACTGATGAGGGGCCAGACAATGGCAGCACTGACTGGAGGTGCCAGGTGGACAAGTGGTGGGCATGGAGGTGCTTGCAGCATAAGCCTGGTATTGAGAGCAGCTCTACAAGGAGACTCAGCTTAGAGCTCCTTCAGGAATTCTTTCCTTTCTTTCCCTGCCAGCTTCTCTCTACTTCTTGATAGGCTTTCCCCAGCCAAGTAAGGAGTCACAGAGGTCCAGGAATCAGTGGGGTTTGTAGGCAATAGAGTTTGTGAAGTGTGAGTGGATGGGCGGCTGGTGCCAATGTCTGCCCATTTCACCTATGAGGGACTCGGCAGGGCATTTCTGACAGTGTTGGCATTCTTCAATAGATACTGTGGGAGGAGGCAGGCTAAGAGTTCCATGTGGCAGTCCTCTATACTAGAGGGAGTACCCAGCAGCAGAGAAAGGGCTTGCCAGGTACAGAACAATCAAGCCTCTGTATATTCCCAGCCTGCTGTGTGGCTCTGGCAGGAGGCAATGCAAGGCTGTGCGGGTTTTTTTTCCTCTTCTGCAGCAGGGATAGAAGCTTACAGGCTGGCAGCCAATTCTACCTACAGATGGATCTCATTTGGCCACTTCTGTTTTTTAATGACTTGCCAACATTTTAAAATGAGAAGATGTCAGATTCAGACAGAAAACAGATTTTTGCCTTCCTTTAAACTGGAGCATCTGACAGCATTATGCCCTGTGGGGGTGGGGCATAGTGTATGCACTGCCCACTGCCCTGACCCCCTCCCCACCAGGAGTGCCAGCACAGCAAAATAGATGAGAAAAACAAGGGGAAATGAGACAAGAAAAACTAGTTACATACTTTGAAATCGTACACTAATCAAAGAGAAGCTCAGGAGTTTGTGGGGCCACGCATTTTATTTTATTTTTATTTGGGGGGGCACATATTTTAAGCTAAAACAATTATTAGAGAAAATAGATGCTGGTGCTCAAAGCTAACATCTTCATTTCCCTAATTAAAACATAAATCTGCAGAAATCGATTTGAATACTTGAGGGCCCAGCAGGGGCCCCTGTGAAGTATTTTCTAAGAAAGTGACATCAGGGTTCTCATGAAGGAGAGACCACCGCTAGCTAAGAGCTTTGAGTGGCTGAGTATGCAGGAGGCACTGGGGTCCCAGCTCTGGTCATGGTGGGATGGGGGAACTGGGGAGCTGTTGACTTTGCCCAGCATCTCCTGGGTGCAGTTGGGGTCTTACAGGCTCTTCCAAATCCTTCCAGTTTTCCCAACCTCACAAGGAATCATGACTGTCCTCTCAAGTTCAGATGTGAGGAGCAGGTATTCAGAGTAGTGTGACTGCCCTCAAGGTTACACCATGAAGGTAGTAAGACTGGAACCAGACCCAGCATGTGTCACTAAGATCCAGAACTGAATCTGCTGTTTACCCTGGGCCAGAGCAGTGCCCAGCGAGGGGAGAAAGGTGCAAAGAGGTGGAGTTCTCTCTCATCTCCAAACACTTTCTGACCCCAACAGGCGTGCAGATCGCAGCACACACCTCAGAGAGGTCCCAGCACATTTCTGGATATAGTATAGGTCTTCCAAATCCTGACTGCTCAATTCTTCTAGCCCTCGTTCTCCCAATACCAACCCAGAACACTTGGCAGGTGCTGGAAGAGGACAGGGGCCAAAGCCCAGATGAAAGGGGGAAAATTGTGAGGAGGAAGCAGGTGCCAGTCTCTGGGCCACATGTCATGGCAGAAGCTCCTGTTTGAAGTCTTGCATGAGTATTTTATTACTTTAGGATTGTATTTTCATGATAGGATCTGGGGAAATAGCCTGTCTTGTACCAGAGATTTTGGTGGAATGGAACATGGTTGCAGACAGAGTGGTGTCTTCTCTCCCGTAGCTCAGATGCTACTGATGCTCTGCACCAGAAGGCACTGTCAGCTCACTGAGAAGAGAAGCAAATAAGCAGCTGCCAATGGCTTCCAGACCAATTTCTGTTTCTCTTAGACTATACAGTGAATGGAGAATATATTCAGCCAAGTAATGCAGTTCAAAATAATTATGACCCAACAGAAGTTGAAGAAATATTTATGCATCTTGCAGCAACAGACAGCTGGCTACAGGGCTGGGTGTTCAAATTAATTCTGAAGATAATAAAGGGGGAAGTAGAGATAAAGTAATATTTAAAGGCAATGCATATATTTTCATTTGTTTTCATTTTCATAAACCACTAAGAAAGATAAACACATGCCCTGTAACCATGCCCTGCAGTAGAAACCTCAGATGAATCTGGGTCATCTTAAGTCTTGTGTGGGGAGAAGCTGACCCATGAGATGTCAGCTGAAAGAATGGGGCTGTGATGTCCTTGGGAGGCACCTTGTGTCTGGGGTGCTGTGGGGGCTGAGCACTGGCAGTTTGGTGCCATGTGCAGGCAGCGTAGGCAGGAACACCGTTGGGCATCTTGGCTGGTGAGTCTTGGTACAGTGCTGGGCAGCCTGGCAGCGCTTCTTGTTCAAGGTACTGTCTGCCTCACTCTGGTGTCTTCCCTCCACCTTTACAGCATCCTGGAGCAGCATCCAGATACCTGTCTGTCCCACCTTAGATGGCTCAGTGAGTGGTCCTGCTGGGGGCCATGGTACCTTGAGTAGGACCAGAAGGGCACAGGCCACCAGGGAGGTGCATGGGGATACATTCTACAGCTACATGGACTCTCATCAAAAAGCCAAGAAAATAAAAATAAATCCAAAGATGTCTCACTGGAGATTGTCCAAAAGAGGAAGTGGATGTTAATATGATCTCAAACGGCATCATATGCATGTGTAAAAAAGCCATAATGAATCCTGTTCTCTGTATAGTGGCTACACACAAATAAAAATTAAAATGTCTTGTGAAGAAAGTCATTAACAGAGACCCCAGGGCTCTACATGTCCACCAAGGCCTGATTTTAGTTCCACTCAGGTATATAGAGCAGAGGGACATGCAGAGAGAGTCTTGGATGCCTTTGCTCTTCCTGGAAAACTTCTCCAGTGCACAGCACTTGGTCAAGGAACATCTAGAAGCCTCTGATCATCTGCCATGCATGCTGGAAGACTCTGCAGCACCAGGCACCCCGTGGGTGCTTTTCAACATTCTGGAGCATCTGGGTGTGTACAGTACTAAGGCTCCAGAAAGAAGAGGTTCAGCAGGCAGGGACATCGTGTCACCTCTGCAGTTGCTTTGAGAGTTGTCAGGAAGCCTGGCGTCATATGCTGTGAGAGCATATGCATATGCATAGGCTAGAGTTTTTCTTTCAGCTATTTTGAAAAATGTGTGAGAACTCATAAAGTGTATTTTCCACAGAAATGCAAGTGCCAGGGCACCTGGAGGCAGATGTACTTGCTGTCACTGCTGCAGGAGCCTCATTACTACCAATAACAGGGACAGTGATGGTAACTGTGTGGTACAAGGCTCACCATGGTCACTGCAATCGGTCTAATAAGAATAAGCTAAGAAAGACCCTCTAGGAAATGCTGAGTTTGGAGGTGTATGTGAATGATGGCATGTGTGCCTGGTAGGTTTTTCATGAACTAGTCTGGCTATCACATTTGGCCCCAGGGGACCAATGAGGCATAGTTCTCCCCTGAGGACTGCATGCTGTCCACATGCCTGTAAACACCAAAGTCCAAACCAGGACATTGAGTCCAAAGGACCCAGCCAAATGCCACAGTGGCTTTCCCTGAGGCTATCAGTGGTGTATGCATCAAACCTCTCTTCCAGTGCTGTTTATTTTGGATCACTCATTTTCTTTATTGTCACTGAACCAGAATCTGCAGACAGAATGAAAATAATGGAGAAATAATTTTGCTTCTTTCATTGGATTCTATGTCCTTGGTGTGCATGCTCCAGCTGTTAGACACTCTCCAAACCCCCATACCCCACCACTTCCAAGCTCTTGCTCAGCAAATTTGCTGAATAGGAAGTGTGGAAAGGGGGACTTGGAACAGAAAGTTACCCCTAAAGACAGGCTTGTTCCCTGTCACAAGTCCTAGGACAAGGCTGATTCCTGGTTTACAGCATATTTTACATTTGCTGGTATATCACCGATGCATTGTTATGGTTCCTAGTATCTCCTGATATCTAGTTCTATCTTCTTAGGTCCCTGTCCCTGTGCAAGCAGCAAGGTATACCCTACTGAACAGATAATGGGGATAGGCCATCTTGGGTCTCCTTTTGACCAGAGCAGGGAAGACCTGGAACCAGTCTGTGAGACCCTCCCACTCTGCTTCCAAGCTGCATTCTTCCAACCTTACAACTTCAGATAATTGCCTTTCTTCTTCTTTCTCCTTTCTTTCTTTCTTTCTTTCTTTCTTTCTTTCTTTCTTTCTTTCTTTCTTTCTTTCTTTCTTTCTTTCTCTTTCTTTTTTCTTTCCTTCATTTTCCTTCCTCTTTCTTTCTTTCTTTCTTTCTTTCTTTCTTTCTTTCTTTCTTTCTTTCTTTCTTTCTTTCTTTCTTTCTTTCTTCCACAGCCACAGCCACATCTACACCCACAGCCACATCCACAGCCATAGCCACATCTACACCCACATCCACATCTACACCCACATTCACATCCATAGCCACATCCACATCCACATCCATAGCCACATCCACATTCACATCTATATCCACATCCACATCCACATCCACATCTATATCCATATCCACATCCACATCCACAGCCACAGCCACATCATTCACATCCACATCATCCACATCCACATCATCCACATCCACATCCACACCTACAGCCACATCCATAGTCACAGCCACATCCACATCCACAGTCACATACACAGCCACACCCACATCCACACCCACATCCACAGCCACACCCATATACACAGCCACATCCACATCCACACCCACATCCATAGCCACATCCACAATCACATCCACATCCACATTCACAGCCACAGCCACATCCACAGTCACATACACAGCCACACCCACATCCACATCCACACCTACATCCACAGCCACATCCACATCCACACCCACATCCACACCCACATCCACATCCACATCCACATCCACATCCACAGTCACATCCACAGTCACACCCACATCCACATCCACACCCACATCCACAGCCACAGCCACATCCACATCCACAGCCACAGCCACAGCCACAGCCACATCCACAGTCACATCCACATCCATATCCACATCCATATCCACATCTATATCCACAGCCACAGCCATAGCCACCACTGATCCTATGTCTTCCCTGCTCTGATGGATTTTATCGCCTCAAACTACAAGCCAAGATGAACCCTTCTCCCTTAAGTTGTTTCTTATCAGTTAGTTGGTCACAACAATGAGAAAATTGACTTATTGCAGACCACAAAGCCACCACCTCTGCTCTTAATACAGTGACTCACAATGCCACTGTCCCTGGGTTCTATACAGTGACCCATCTACCATCCTTGCTCTTGAGGAATTGTGGATATGAAGTGACCCACCAAAGTCTCATGTGTCAAAGGCTTAATCCCCTGTGGTAAACCTAGTCACAGACAGGTGAGTAGATCATAGGTCTCTCACTTCATCAAAGGGTTAACACACAGCTGGCTCCATAGTCTGAAGGCATTTGGGGGAGGTGAGGCTAATTGGAGGAGTAGGTCCCCAAGGGCATGCTTTGGAAGAAGGCCTTGTACCTGACCTCTTCTCAGTTCTCCCTGCTTGCTGACTGCCTTGAGGTAAGCACCCGCCTCTCCCACACACTCTCACCACAGTAATGGTCTCTGCTCATCATAGCTTAAAACAACAAAGCCAGCAGCTTGGGACTAAAATCTCTGAAATGTGAATAAAAATAAACCTTTTCTTCTTTAAATATGTTCTATTAAGTATTTGCCAAGGTGATGAAAAACTGAGAAAATGGTCCAGTTTGTTAGGACATTCTTAGATCGAAAAGCAAAAGGAATCCCCCAAATCTTACACCTAGAAACAGCCTGTTAGTAGTTGGTACATTAAAATACAGGCTCTTTCTGCCTGTGTAATATGTGTTTTTATACAAATGTGATTCATCCCATAATGCTCTCAACTTTGTTTTGCCCATTTAAAATATCAATTTCCAAGTTTCCCTGAACTGCATACACTTCTACTACTTCATCTTAGTGCCAAATAGTCTTTTTGTTATGTCAGCCCTCTCCCAATATTGAACAGGTTATTCTAAGCCACTATGCTTACAGAGTACCCACAGTAGTATGCTTCCACTATTGCACTTTGAGTCAAGTAAGTGAGCAAGTGAAAAGCTTTTGATTCAAAACTATCTCCCCAAAGCAGCATCTCCATTTCCTCCTCTAAATGATGATGGATGCTGAAGTACAAACAGTGAGCAAACACTCTCTAGGCAACAATCTTACTGTGAGTTCCAGAAAGTGTGGATGAACAATGGTGATCTTCACGTTTTTTTATTTTTTATTTTTTATTTTTTAATTTTTTATGTATATGACTGTACTGTCTGCATGTATGTTGTTGCACCCATGTCATGCAATGCTGCAGAGATCAGAGGAGGGCGTCAGATTCCCCTGGAACTGGAGTTAAGATGGTCCCAGCCGCCATGTGGGTGCTAGGAATCGAACCCGGGGTTCTCTGCAAGAGCAATCGGCACTCTTAACCACTGAGCCATCTCTCCAGCCCCAGGCGGTCTTTATGTTTTAAAGTACATGGGCAATTCTAGAGCCCTCCATGAGGAGACTCCATGGGTACCTTCGGGCACAGGGCCGCAAGATAAACCCAGCCAGGTACTCTAGCCACATTCAGAGGGGCTAGGCACATCAGACATTAAAGCATTACTCATTTCCCAAGTGGAGCCATCTACAGAATTGCAGACATGGCAGCTCTGTGCAGTTCTCAGTTGGTATCCATAGCTGCATGCTTGGCTCATGGAGGGACTAGGGCTATCTTGCACCAAGTCACTGCTTTGCTCCACACTTTATTCCCTTCCGGTATGATTTTCATGGTCACAGCATCATATATGATCAAAATTTATGAAGTTTAGAAAAGTTGAATAACTAGTATATGAAATAATAGTCTGATCCCCATGCCTGAGTTCTTAACCACCAATCACTGAACGATAGCCATGGTTCTCTCCTCTCAGACTACCATGCATAGACCAGATTAGGCCTGTGGAGGCCATGAAAGCCACAGAAGTGCACACATACAAATCTCTATGTGTAAGCTACAATTCTATTGTAATGAGAAACAAGGGTTTTTTAACCAATTTTGCAATGTCTGATGTATTTAGTTTCTTGTAATAATTGAGATGGCTTGTCATTTTTAAATGTTTAAAACAAAAAATCTGAAGAATTAGAAGAAATATCAAAAGCTATTATCAAGAAGGGAGAGATAATATAATCTTTAAGTGAAGTGAAATGGTTTGTTTTGAGTGAAATGCAATCTCTTTAGATTTAAGTAGCTGGCCAAACTGGGGGAACAATACAATACACTTCTCAACTGTGGATGGAAGAAACTTGTTTCAGTAGGGCATGTTATAAAATATGTGGGAACAGTTTTAAACCCCTTTCCTCTGCTAGCATGCTACACCACCATGGAGTTGGTACTCATGACACAGAGACAGGGACAAACAGCCCCTTTTCCTGACCTAGAATGCCCACCTGTTTTAGCAGGCTGGAAAATGGGGCATAACAGTATGTGGTGAGGAGTCTACTCACAGGGAGTCTCATCTCTTCACTCTCTTGACCACTGATATACCAACAACAGAAACAGATCATGCAGAAGTCCTTTTGTGGTCTTCTCTAGGGAACACAGCTCTTGCCCTCACATGTTCTTATACTTTGGATATAAAATGGCCTTTCCAGGGGACTAGGCTCCTCACTGGTGATGCTATTGAGAGGCGACTGGATCATGCAATGCCAGCTTCATCAACAGATCAGCCAGTTGATGAATTCATGACTGAATAAGTTACTAGGAGGTAGGGAGTTGGCAAAATGGGAGTCATGAAAGCATGCCATAAAAAGGTACATAATTCCTTCTTTTACACTTTTCTTCCCTCTCTCCTGTCTGCTGTGAGTTGAGACACTTTGCTCTCCTCATACTTCCCACTGTGATATCTTGCCTAGCCATGCGCAGGCCAGGATGAAACAGAGCCAAGTGGCCATGAGCCCAAATCTCTGCAATAGTAAAATAAACCCTTTTTCTCTGAAGTTGATTCCTCAGGTAGTCTGCCATAGCAATGAAACATGGTTGATTCATGTAATAGACAGTAAATAGTTAACACAGAAATCTGGTGTTCAAATCTCACACAATGAAACAATGACTACCCACCTGAAGATTCTGGGGTATAGCCTATGGCACCTTGACTAAGAAGGCCTATGTGTAATGGGCCTTGGCACCCATGCAATTCACACTCAGGGATCTGTTTTTATGACATGGGACATGCAGTATCAGTTCTGCCCAGAGTGTCTAGGCAAGAGATATCTATCTGTCCTAGGTATATCAGCTTAGCAGGTACAAAAAATGGACCCTAGGCTGGGCAAGCACCCTGTGTCTCATCTACATTGCTGTAGAGTGAACTGAGCTGCTGAAGGTTTCATAGGAGAGGCCTCTGGAGTCTCCTGGGCCTAACTGTCACCTTCTACCTCTGATGATTTTAATTGACATAGTGACTGTAACAAACTATATTTACAGTTTTTCTGAGTCTCAGCAAGACCCAAGCCTCATAGCTGGTTTGAAGGACTATGCACTTGGTGAGCCATCACTTGTGCACTAATGCTGGCACACTGTGCACTTCATTCACAGAAACACAAGCAAAGGGTAGAAGCAGGGATGTGGCAAGAACAGAGTTCTTGCTAGAAAAATCTCAGTTCCCCAGTAGAACACTGCCCATGTGGATGCTCACCAAAGCCACCATTTCAAAGAAAACAGCCAGACCCATGGCACCTGTTTCACAATTTTATTTTCAAAGCTAACATGACAGGAAGCAGTTTAATCTATGTACAAAGGTAAGGGAAAGACTTGTAGCACCGTATTTAGAAATATTGCATTAGTTTAATCGATGGAGAAGAAATGCCAAGCATGCAGCATACGACTCTGTCTGGCGTTTTGACAAATACGCCATATTTTACAAGCTCATTAATTTTCATTTTGAAGTTCTGTTTAGTCACTTTCAATTAATGTTAAGAGAGGGGTATAAAGCTAGAGATGAGAAATCTCATCAGAAAATTCGGCGTTCATGAGCGAGGAGCCTCTTACTAAAATTCTACCACATCCGTAAATCCATCTTTCTGTACTTGGATGTGTCAGAAATTGAAATGGAATGCTGATGCCCTGAACATGTCGAGAATATGGAAAACAAGGCAAACTAAACCCAAGCCCTCACATTAGCTTTCAGAGAGTGAATCTTACTCATAGATCTCAGGAAACAGCACAGAGCTACCAGGATGACCAACCTTCAAAAGGATGGCAGGGTCCTCGGAAGCTTCTCTTCTTATCTATTCCATACCACAACACTTATTGCACAACTAATGAGGACACTGTGCTGTGTGGGCCACAGGGGTATGCAGCTGAAAAAGAGGGAAGTCTCTACACCTGCTCCTGGCTTCCACTTCATCTGCACTCCCCCTTCCTACTCCACGCCATGCCTACAAGCCCAGGGCTAGCCTCCATGTCAGTAGCCCCAAGCCTGCACCCCATACCTAGCTCTCTATGTCTTCCCCCAAACCAATGCTTGTCCCTTCATTTTTCACTGCTACTTAACACGTCTCTAGTCACATGCCTCTGTCTCCCACTTGATCCATTTCTGGTCCTTTGGCTTACCAGTCACTCATTCATTCTTCAGTGTTCCTAGCCTCTGGGATGCCTCATTGCCTTCCCTGGCCCAGGAGACGGGTGAGTCTTTGCATAGATCTCCTGGGTCAAAGCTCTCTGAGCAGAAGCATACATCTCTTCCTTTCTGTGGAGCATGAAGCCTAGTCCAGAAGGAGTTAAACACAAGTTTCCAGGGAGCAGGAGGAGCAAACCCTGCAACCAGCCTCAAGGATCCAAGCAGGCCACATCTATAGACTCCTGGCAGCGTGCCTCATGCCAGGAGCAGAGGTGGCCTGGCAATGAAGAGCAAGCTGGTTGTCTGGGTTTCTCCTTTATTCCTAATGAAGTCTACGATGGAGCATACTTGCATTTTAGAAAGATTCTGCTAATTATCTGATGAGAAGTCTGCAGAAACACTCAAGAAGAAGAAAGAGAGTTTTGATTGCAGAGGGGATGGAGTATTGACTCCAGGTAATTCCCACCAAGACTACTAAGCTCTTCCTCTAGAATAAAAATAAGGGATTATGTTGATGAAAAGGAGGGAATAGAATAGAAATAAAAAAGCACATCAGATGGTTGCTAAAAGCTCTTGGAATATAATAATAATAAAACCCTGAGGATAGTTGCTAAGAACTTTGGAACGGGAAGGGAATGGGAGAAGTAGATAAGAATCTTCTCCTGTCCCTGCGGTTACCTAAGACAGAAGTCTTTATCCTCCCACACTGCAACATTCCTGTAACCTTTGCTAGGATGAAAATCATTGTTTTCTAACTCTGCCACATTCCTGTAGGTTTTGTGACATATGTTACCTGTGAACTGTTTACTTAATTACCACATATTTCCCCTTTGCTTACATTCCTTATATGGGTATAAAAGCCCTCCAAAACTTGATCGAGGGGCTGGCTCTATGGAATGGGGGTGTTAGTCATAATACGGAAAGAACCAACTCCCTCTCTTCACCTGATGTTAGCTGCTGGTTTCTGATTTTTCTATTAACAAGTTCTCACTGTGCACCTGCTGGCAGTTAGGACTCTCTGCTACCCAGTTGAAGTGGCCTCTGGCACCAGAGATGGCATTCAACCCCCCATCTGCCCTTTCACAAGTGGATGTAGCACTGTAAACTCCTGCCAGCCCCTTGGTTATTTCTTTGCCCCCCTCCCCCCACAGACACCCTTCCCATTCTTTATTGGCCTTCAGTTGCTGGCACAGAGGCCTCTTTCAGATGAGCTTCAAGACCCAGACTAGCCTCAGGCACATTTATAGCCCACACTGCCATTGTGTCTCTTCTGTGATAATTCTTGTACTATGATGTTATGCCCACTTTTGTGTTTCCATGTCTATTGTCTGTGTCTCCTGAAACATAACTCCCATGAGTCTCATCTGGTCACTCGAGGTTATTTAGTGAGAAACCAGATAAACACACACAGGCTGCATAGGGATGTGAATGGCTAAGGTAAGACTTGATTGCTTCCTACATCCAGCCAGGAGAAGCAGTGTGTTTCCCTTGAATTTTCAGCTTTACTATGTTGAGAACTCTAACTTTGGCAGAATCCTCAGTCAATTTACCCTAATCTCACATAGGACCTGCTGGGAAGAAATGCTGGATAGCTTTAGTTGTCAACTTGACACACCTAGGTTATGTATTAGCTATGGTGGGTACAATACAAGATTCTCTCTGGAGATGAGGACACAAGGTGTTAACAGAATTGCCCCACATTATTCCAATACTGTACTTCAAACCTCTTAACCTTGAATGTTTCTGGAAATGCAGTGAATTGCTCTGTACCACAGATGATAAATTTTAAGTAAAAAATCTGGGGGTCTGGAGATATTGTTCAGTGGTTAAGAGCACTAGGTGCTCTTGCAGAAGACCTAGGTTTGAATTCTAGCACCAATGTAGTGTCTAACAATCATCCATAACTCCAGTTCCAGAAGATTTGAAGCTCTCTTCTATCCACAGCACTGCACAACAGGTACACCCACATAAATGCAAGCATAGCACTCACAAAATAAGAATAAATAAATAAAATTTAAAAGTCTGATGCTAACGTTTTCTGTAGAGGGGAAGGCAGTTCATAGCTTAGTCTGTACATTTACTCAACTCTGCTTTTGTAGCAGATAAACAGCTTACACTGTGTGTTAATGAACAGGCATCACAAGATAATAATAAAACTTTATTTTAAAGTAATAAGCAGGGGGCCAGAATCAGCCCATAATATGTCATGGTTTTTCAATCTCTGGTAGGAAGACTTACTATACAGAGTTGTTATTTATTACCACATTATTAAAGTACACTGTGATATGTTATACAATAAAGCCAAAAATGTATCTTGACTTTAAATGTTCTTGGTCAGTGAAATTAAAGGAATATGTTCTTAAATAAGAAACTTGAGCTTTTAGTTCTAATGTGGTTGGTAAAGGAAACCACAAAGAGAACTTTTTGTTCAGGGTTAAGTATGTAAAATGGTTGAATGAGCAGTAATCTAGCTGTTCATAATGATCACATTAGTAAACCCTATAATTTTATTTGATTTCTATCTCAATGCATCATAAAATATTTTCAGCTCCCTGATTTAAGGACCCACTGCCCAACAGTTCTTCCTGAAATATTGCCTGCTGTTCTACTTTGCTTTCAATTGCAATAGCAAAACACTCTGACTAATATGAACTTGGGGAAGAAAGGATTTATTCATCTTACTTCTCCTGGTTATCACTTAGGGAGCCCAAGGTAGGAACTCAGGGCAGGAACCTGGAGGCAGGAGCTGAGGCACAGGCCAGTCCAAATGAGGCAATTCCCCAATTAATGCATAATCCATGCAACAATCAGCCCACTGCACCTGCAATATCAGAACCTCCACTGGGGGAGTCTCCAGGGGTGGGATTGGTGCTGTGATGAGTAAATGGCTGACACAACTTGGTCATGTGCCCTGGGGAGGTGACAAGATGGGTCACCACAGGACATCATGCTTCACCTTCCCTGGTACCCATTCTCAGCTCTTTTCTAACTGAGGGATGGCCCATACATTCAGTTACCTACAGCAACTCTGGGGGAAAACTAGCAGACTGCTTTTGTGGTAGGCTCATTAAACCTTCTCCTTCCCATCTTTGATTTCTCTGAGACATGGCATCAACTGACAAATGAAGCCTAAAGAGTTACTGTGTGCAAAGTGCTCTGTTAAATGTGCCTGCATGTGTTCCAGGGAGGAACAGCCTAGGAAGAGAAGGTATGCTCAGTAACAACCTGATTCTGAGGTACTTGCTGGCATGACTATCTGAATAAATTAAATGTCCTGTAAAAAAGAAAGAATACCAGAAGAACAGAGTTCTAGAAAGTGCTGATACATGACAATGTGTTTACAGTTTAAGCAAAAGGAAAACATTAGAAAACTTGTATGTGCACCTTGGCCATCAGACATCAGACGCCTCCAAGATGGTGCTACTGAAGGAAAGGTCGGGCCACAGATCCAGACTCCTCCCATCCAGCCAGCTCACCTGGGGACTGGGCTAAGGGCTCATAAGGCAGAGAGTGCGAGTGGACTGAGTTCTCTCCCTGCTGGAGACATTGTGTGGGACTCCTGGGGGGTCTCAGCCTGGGGAATGTAAAGGGGAGTGCTGAAAGACCCTGTAAGTGATGAGTTTCCTCCATCTGCTCTGTAGTGTGGGACTGATATTCCATTTGGCTGGAGCATTAAGGGGGCCTGGCCTTTTGCCCTGACTACCTGCAAAGGTTGGGGAGTCTTAGCCACCCCACCCCCACACTCACCAAATCGATAAGCCAGCCCTGCAGCCTTGCTTTGAGGAACCCAACAAAGGGTATTACATTCCTATGTTATCTAAAGAACACATCTTGGTTTTGGAAAACAACTGGAGCCTCTGCCGGCTTGCAGCTTCCACAGCAAGTACACTGTGAATTTCCCATGCACTCTTCCACCCCCATTCTCACCCCGAAAGCCCATCAAATGTTGGTATGTAAGACCTCAGACTCCTGCAAATAAATGAGTTTTGGTCCGTTGTGGCCAGCTCCCAGGTCCTGGACCTATTGGATTTACCAGCCTCTGAGTCCTTCACTTCTCCCCCCACCCGCAGCTTGGAGCATGAGCGGCTTGGTGTGAGAACGAAGTGACTTTGCACAGGCTGGGAGGTTAGTGTCAGCATCTCTCGTGGACACCAGGGAACCCCATTGCCCTGCACTGTAGGAGATTCCCCGAAACAGATGTATTTGTAGAGTCAGTTCCTCGGTCTGTCTCAGGGTCTGTGGGGATGGGGGGTGGTGACGCAATCATGCCACCTTTGAGCAAGTATGCTCCCTGCTCTCCCAGGAAGGAAAATTTTCTGACATATCGCAGAATCACCTGAGAAAGAAGTCTCAGTTGAAAGACTACAGATCAGACTGGCCTGTGGGCTATCTGTGCTGGATTGTCTTTATTATTAATTGATGGAGGAGGACTCAGCCTGTTGTAGCAGTACCATCTCTAGGCAGGCTGGCCTGAATTGCATAAGAAAGTTACTGAGCACAGGCTGGCCCATAAGCCAACTAGTCACCAGCACCCTCTGTAGTTGCTGCTGTTACCTTCTTATCAGTAAGTGAGTTGTTTGTTCCGATGGAGTAGCAAGCAGGTCTGCCTTCACGTTCCTGCCTTGATTTCTCTCAGCAGAGATTATAACTATTTTGTGTGTCTTTTTTGGGACAGGGTCTCCCTGTAGCCCCAGCTGGCCTGAAACTTGCTAGGTAAACCAGGTTGGCTTTAAACTATAGAGATCCACCTGTCTCTGCCTCCCAAGTCCTGGGACTAAAGGCATGTGCCACCAAGCCTGGCTGATGACTGTAAATTGTAAAATGAAATAAACCCTTTCCTCTCCTAAGTTGCTTTTAGTCAGAGTGTTTTGTCACAGCAACAGACAGAAAACCAGAACAGCTGTGTTGCAGTTCTGTTTGTTTTTCAGCAACTGCACTGTCCTTTCCCAATAACAATGTATGGATCTAGTTTTGCAATCTTTTCTCCAATACCTGTTGTCCATCATTTTGATTAGCCTAGTTGGGTGTTCTGGGTTGGGGTTTGTATTTCTCTAATAACTACCAATGTGAAACACATTTCCATGGGCTTAATGGCTGTCTGTGTGTCTTGATTCAAACCATAACATGAGAGTTATATTTAAATTTAGGTTCTTGAGAGTTTATTACTACTATATGTATATCCAAAATTTGTTTGTATATTTGCACTGCCTCCTTGTGAATCCATTTGTATTTAACAAAGTGAAATCTGATAGAAGACACCTTTGTTCATTCCAGGCCTTCCCCAGAGCCCTGAATGTGAGACCTTGAATGGTCTTAGGTCCTCAGAAGATGGACTATCCCCTGGGATGGAAGGTGATTCATGAGGTTCCTCTACTCTGCACCTGTTCTCCCTACCTTCTTTCAAACCCCTTGAGCCCATGGCTGAGGATGGCCTCTAGCAGCCTTGTGCTGTGTTCCCAGGAGACTGTTTAGCCTAGGGATGGAATAATTACACACTACCTGCTAACAGTTCAGCAGGAGAAAGATCTGAAACACCATTGACAAAGACTCTGCATCCCACTCAGGGGATGAAGCAGCAACCACCTGAGGGAAACCAGTCATATCACTCTCTAAAGGATGCTGATTCTAGGGTTAGCTTCTGACTGCTGGGTACATGCTTGCCCCAATACCAGGGTTAAGGCACACTACATACTTCCTGCAGTTCTAGCTGGTGCTAAGAAGGGCTTCCAGGAGGAGAAGTATGTGGTGCAGTTAAAGGAAGGGCGTTGGAACAAGTGTTCAGAGACACTGTCATCCAACTTACCTGTGCTATTAACTCTGTTTAGAAGTAAAACACACTGGGAGCCTGGAGGAATTTCTGTTAATAAGCATGGGTCGGTGGGAAGGAAGGGCTCTGTTCTGCCGTTGGTCAGCATTCTCCCCATCCACCTGTTTCTTCCCTTCCATTACTGAACAAGAAAAGGCACCTCTCACTTTGTGGAAGAAAGGAACATGCTTCAGACTCTATTCTAAAGCAGATGTTTTCCAACCAGGACACTCAGGGCTCAGCCATCAGAGTTTGCTGAGCAGCAATTTGTGGAAGAACAAGCTGCAGAATTAGCATGCTCCTTTTATAGCTGCATCTCGGGTATGCTGGCAATATTCCCAGGATACTGCTCCTGCTAGGAAGTGTGCCCTTGGATCCCAGCAGACAAGCATCAGAAGGATGTGTGGTGTGCAGTGGCCCTGAAGCCAACTGCTTCCCTTAGGTCCCTGTGGACATTTCTATTTCATGTGTCTCCCTCTATATTCCAGCCAGAGCGCAGCTATTTAGACATTCACTTTGAATTTTGTCTAGCAGTTTCTGTTTAGTAATCTCTTGCAAGTACTTTAAGTACTTTAGCACTTGAGAGAAAAACTTTGCCTATCAAGTGACAGCCCATTTCTATTGTGCTGGATAGCTTTAGTGTCGTCTTGACACACCTGGGTTGAGGGAGCCTCAATTGGGGAATTGGCTCCATTGGATTGGCTTGTGGCCACGTCTGTGGAGTATTGTCTTGATTGTCAGGCAATGTGGGAGATCCCAGCCCACAATGAGTGGTACCACCCTGGGCAGGTTGTTGTGTACCATATAAGAAGGCAGGCTGGGCATGAGCCAGAGGAGCAAGCCAGTGAACAGCATTCCTCCATGGCTTGTGCTTCAGCTCCTCCTGCCAGGTTCCTGCCCTGAGTTCCTGCCTTGGGCTCCCTGAATGATGAACTGTGACCCAGGAGATGTTAGCTGAATAAACCCTTTCCTCCCCAAGTTGGTGTCTGTCAGAGTGTTTTGTCACAGCAATGGAAGACAAACTAGAACAGAAATTGGTACCAGGAGTGGGGTATTGCTGTCACAGACCTGACCTTGGTGTTTTGGGGAAGGATTGTGGAGGCATTTGGAAGTTTGGGCTGGGAAGATCATTGAATGCCTAAAGATTGTTGCTGTAGAGCTTGGAGCAGTTTTGCTGAAGGATTTGTAGAAGACGGAGGCCTGGTTGTGAAGTTTCTAGTTTCAAAGGGAAGCAGAGATCATCAGGACTGTTTAATCTGTGGGTTCTGGTCAGCTGGGGCTGAAGAATCAGCTGTAAGTAACAAGAGACCAGAACCTGAAGTGAAACTTTTGTGGTACTGGGGCAATTGATGCTGGTTAGCTGGGGCTGAAAAATCAGCTGTAAGTAACAAGAGACCAGCATCACTGAGGTGAAATCTTCTGGGGAGAATATCTTCAAGGTCAGCACACAGAAGCTGTGACCCAGAAAGGGCCTGAGCCTCCATCTCGAGCCAGAAGCCGGACTTGGTAACGTGTAAGAGTCTCCTATATGGTTCCGGTGTTGAAATTTGAGGGGGTCACAGAGAGCAGCCGAGGCTTGGCACTGTGAGAGGTCAGGAAAGACCATTGGTGGAAGTGCACCTCGGTTGCTGTGAAGACCCCAGGATTGCAGGGGTCATGGAGAGAAGCTGAGGCTTTGCACCAGGAGAGGTCAGAAGAGACCATTGGTGAAGGTGCTGCCTCAGTTTCAGTAGCGACCCCAGCTTTTTGGAGATGCCGGTACCCTGGGACGACCACCAAGAGCAGCGGTAGGTGTAGAATGGAGTCGGCCTGGGCCTGCGAGATGAGTGTGCCACGGACGGCAGAGTCGGAGAGGGGGAGCTGCCGAGACCCTTTGGAGCCCAGAAGATCGTGAGTGAATCCCAGGTGTCCAGCCTTGAGCTACTTTGCTGGACTTAGGTTTTGTTTGAGAGTGCCTGATTCTTCCCTTTGAAATAAGACAGTACTTGTTTTGGATTTTACAGCAGCCCACAGTTAAGAGACTTTTAATAGACTGTGAACTTTTAAGTGTTTGGACATTTTAAGGACTGTGGGGCTTTTAAGGTTGTACTGTCTTAGGTTGTGATTAATGTTAACATCATACTTTGGGGATAAGAACTGGAAAGGTGGTGGTTTAATAGTGATGTGTTTTGTGTGTCAAGTTGACAAGGGGTCAATTGTGCTGGATAGCTTTAGTGTCAACTTGACACACCTGGGTTGAGGGAGCCTCAACTGGGGAATTGGCTCCATTGGATTGGCCTGTGGCCACGTCTGTGGAGTATTGTCTTGATTGTCAGGCAATGTGGGAGGGCCCAGCCCACAATGAGTAGTGCCACCCTGGGCAGGTTGTTGTGTACCATATAAGAAGGCAGGCTGGGCATGAGCCATGAGAGCAAGCCAGTGAACAGCACTCTTCCATGGCCTGTGCTTCAGCTCCTGCCTCCAGGTTCCTGCCCTGAGTTCCTGCCTTGGGCTCCCTGAGTGATGAACTGTGACCCAGGAGATGTTAGCTGAATAAACCCTTTCCTCCCCAAGTTGGTGTCAGTCAGAGTGTTTTGTCACAGCAATGGAAGACAAACCAGAACACCTATGAAGGGCTCAGAAAATGTGACAGCCAGTGAGTGATGGTCAATCTTCATTGGCACTTTGACCAGGCCTGGAATCCATAGGAGACATACACCTGGGATGCCTGTGAGAGTATTTGCAGGAAGATGTAATAGGGGAGGGAAGCACTCAGTGCATGAATGTGAGCAGCCCCACCCCATGGTCTGTGGTCTCAGACTGAATAAAATGGGCAAAATAAGAAGGCTAGTTGAACACCAGAATCCATCCCTCTCAGCTTACTATTCTTCCCCCAAACAAAGAAGCTCTAACTGGGGTCACAGCTGTGAGCTGTGGCTACTGCTGAGCCTCTTCCTGCCATGCTTATTCTGCTGTGAGGGACTCTATCCTCCATGAACCAAAACACATATTTCCTCTCTCAAACTGCTTCTTATTAGGTATTTTGTCATAGCACCACAAAAGGAACCAATCCATGCTGCCATCAGCACTACTGCCCCCTGTCATCATCATACTATTCACCACCACCACCATCATCATATCTATCATATCATTACCTTCACCATCAGTGCCATCTTTATCATCTCCAACATAACCAGCACCTTCATCATTGCTATCAAATCTACTACCACCATCAGTATCACCACCAGCACTATATCACCATCATCTTCATCACTATCATCTCCATCATCTCCAACATAAACATCACCATCATCAGAACCACTATCAAAACTGTCATCATCATCAGATCACCTTCAGCACCATTATCAGCATCATCATCACTATCAATGTTATCATCACTTTCAATATCACCATCATCATCATCATCATTATCACTACCACCATCACTGTCACTACCATGACTATCATCACAGTCCCTTTCTTTCACCTGTCTCTTCCTCCTCTTCTCATTCTATTCCCTGTCTTCCTTCCTCTTTACATATGCATACTATTTTCCAGTTACTATGCACTGACTACCAATGACTACTCCAGGATCTTGGACTTACTGTATTTCCTTGCTTTTTCTTATCAGTCATACATGGTCAACAAGGTCTCTAGTTTAGGATGAAACAATCTGGGTTTAGAAAGCTTGGGTGTGCTGTACAAGGCTGTTTTGCTAGTGTAAAGCATATTTTTCTGAGTGAAGAACCAGTGCATTACAACTACATCTGAGATTCTCTCAGTGAAAAATAAAAAATAAAGCATGTCTACCTGTAGTAAGTGAAGACCAACTCTGGAATGATGTGGAAGGCATCTGGGTCTGTTGATTTGCTGCTAAGCAGAGAGGTTGAGTCTCCCCTTCCTGGGGAAGGAAGGATAGAGGCTCAGAGGAGACAAGGTGCCCCATTCAGAGGCCTGCAAGGCCTGGACATCTACATCTGAGATGCGGAGGCAGCCATTGTTGAGGCTAAAGGTCAAGCAGGGCAGGCCAGGGCAGGCAGAGGGAAGAGGCCAGGCAGCATGGGCACCCACGTGGCACTGTGGTGCCCTCTTCCTATACCTCATCAATACATTTTTCATTTTATATTACTGCTTCTGGATAGTAAGAGAAGAAGCTGTAAAAGGCATGTGGCAATGTTGCTGGGCAACCTTCATCTTTGCCAGAATTTCACATTGCAGACTGCTGCATGTGTGATACAATTGGATTTGCCATATGGTGCTCAGCCTGTGCTCCTTTGTACTGGGGATGAAGGGGGATGGGGAATGCCTGCCTTGTACACAGCTGGCCTGTAGGTCCTCAGGGAGCTGCTTTGTGGATTGCACTATTGGCTTTAAAAGATTTAGTGGAACAATAAGGTAAAAATTAGAAACCCAGGGCATGCTGTACTATACATTTTCAGAAAGTCCTTCTCCCCTCAAATATCCAGGTGTAGGTGTAGAGGGGTTTCTTGATGTTGCCTTTGAGTAGGGTGAGCAAAGCAAGGGTGAATGCAGTGGAGACTGGGTTCCCCATGACTGGACTGGCAGCACAGCCCCAGCAGAGGCTCCTGACTGCGTTGCTTCTCTCAGATTTGATGCCAACAGGCTGCCAATTTCCATCTTACTCTAAGTTTCCCTCTGCCTTCAAGGCTGCCTTTCAGAGCTTCCAGGTGATGAAGCCTGATGCCACTGAGACCACTAAACACTGGTGAAGCATAGAGTCTGCTGGACAGATGTCTCTTGTGGGGCCGAATATTTCATGATGGCTGAGCCATAAGAGAGCTGCCTTTACCCTATAACCTAGAAGGCCTGAAGGAGCTGAAGCCAGCCCCTACTCACTTGGTGGATGTTAGGCACCTGCAGTCCATCCCCCGGGGAGTGTAACATGAGATGTAGTATTCCTAAACCTGTCGCAGACTTCCTTTTTTGTCCCACCCCCATCCTTGCTAAGAGCCCATCAGAGCTCCTATATAAGACCCTAAAATTGCTGCAATAAATGAGTTCTTTGGCCCTCTGACTCTGACTCCAGATTTCTCTTTGATCTGCCAGGTTCACCTGTACTCCAAAGCTGTCCCTACTCCCTCCCTGTCCTGGCCTGTGGCTTAAGCCAAGCAAGGGCCAGGCACAACGTGGGGCTGGTGAGCAGCGAGGACATGGAGGAGGCCCATATTCTCTCATCCTTTGGACAAAGGAACCTTTCACTCTAACACCACACCCTCAGGTTGGCAGTGTGTAGCTTCACAGGGTCCCCTCCTCCCATATGTAATATCATACTGGGAGGTGAGTATCAAAGATGGAAACAGAAAGGCCCTAGTATGTGAAGACTGTTTTTCCCAGATTGGCAAAGGATCTTGGGTAAGGGTCAGCAGCATCATGTTAGCCTTGGAAACTCTGTAAGAAAGTCCTTCTTAGGATTGGTGACCACAGGTGAGTGTCACATGTAGCCGAATTTAAGACAAATTTCACAGAACAATTCAATCTTCCCTGGGGCTACAAGATCCTAAGTAAATGCTGCCATACCCGTCTACCTGTTGGTAGGACACTGAATGGACTCTTAATGAAGATAGGAAGGGACACCTGGCGGAACAACCCCCCACCACACACAGACTTTGAGAGAGCTCATGCCTTGCAGCACTTGGCTGTCTCCTTGGAACCCTGTGTAGAACTGGAACAGACCAGTTGTTTGCTAGGCATTTATTAATTGAATCTCATCAAAGTTTAAACTAGAATTCACTTTATTTTTAGACACACACACAGAGACAGAGATAGAGATAGAGACAGAGACAAATAAGACAGAGACAGACAAGATAGAGACAGACAGACGGGGAGAAAGAGTGGGACAAAGACAGAGAGAAATAGGTAGGTAAAATTGGAAAAGTTCAGAAATCATCATTACATTTTATATTAAAATGACCCTCCAAAAATACAACTGGCCTAAACTCAACAACTACTAAAACACTGAAAATGCTGTGGTCTACAATAAATGTCAGTCCAAGCTTCTCAGAGCTTTGGGGTTGGTGCATTCCTCTGAATGGTAGACTGAACTTTGCAGAGACTTCTACAATCAGGGGTACCTTTGAAGAGGAACTCAAAGACCGTTGTGATTTTCAGTCTAAGAAGGTTTCTCATAGTGACCCATGGACTCACATTGACTATGTCTATCTAGTTTGTCTCCATGTTCACTGTCCAGCTTTAAGACATCCCCCCTGAGGTGCATTCTGCCACTGTCCTCTGGGCTTTCTCTGTACCTGTGATTACATATTTGAAAGAATTGCCATGGGTGCAGAACAGTCAGCAAACATAGGGAGCCATCTTTGTCTGACCCCAGCTCTCTCTTGGGATCAGATGCAACTTCTATGTATCTACAGCACAGTGCATTCCATGTGGGAACCCTGGGAGGGCCAGGTACTGACCATGCTTCTCATAAGCACCCATTAGGCGCCTCAGGAACAGGTCCATCTTCATGCGGGCAGTGTTGTACACATTTCTCAGACACAGAGTTTGGTTTGAGGATCTCCACATGCAATTAGCTCTCAGCCTTCCTCCCGTGTCTCCTATCACTGTGGGAAGATTGGTTTACTTGTTCTTTCTTTACTAATAGCGTTCAGGAAAAATGAATGATATAGGTTTAGGGAGAATGTACATTCACTTGAAAAGGCCTTCGTTATACCTGAACTTGAAATTCTGCTGCGGTTACTGCTCCTCAGACCCATCTCCTAGCAGTGATCCCCATTCCCTGGTATAATGTAGGAGGGATGAGTCAGAGTTAATGGAAGAGTGGAAAGTAAATTTATTTGCAAGTATGGATTTATATGTGAATATAAAGTCAATTTTGCTGAAATTAAAAGCTGTAAAATTTTTTTCTCTATCAAGCGACCTCTGAGACCAGGACTGACCACTTCTAGAGTTCACTGAGGTAAGAGATGCAAGTTCCCTGACCAAAGTCACTGAGAATCCCGATTTAAGCAGAACCTCAGTTCTATTAGGACCCTAGAACGTAGACCTTTGGCCCCTGTGTAGACTACAGGCTGGTAGATTTGCTCTTCCCATCTCTGGGGGGCCAACAACTAAGTCTGTGTCCTCCAGCATGGGAAGATGCTGCCCCAGAGCACAAGATGCGACATCACAATGGAGGCAAACTTTACCTTCTTCGTGTGTAGTCGTCATTCAAAATTATAACCCTCTGCATTTGAGAATGAATTAGTGTTGTATTGGGTTCCAACTTCTACTGAAAAGCAGTGGATATATGGCTCTCAAGTAAAGTACAAGCTGATTTCTCCCATAACTCAGCAGTGCTTCTGTTTCTTCTTCAATCATTGGCAGGGAGGTATTTGCTTCTACTTCAAGCAAAAGCTTGATAATCCCTCTCACATCCAGTATGTCATTTTTGTGTGTGTGTAGATCAAGTGGGATTATATCACCTCTACTGCAGAACATGTATAAGCACATTCATTCAGACTCACTGTATTTTTTTCCTCTTTATTTCCCATTTTCTACTGACAATTTGCTCTGTCTAAAGGTGTCAAATAGGGACCATCCAGTTTATTGTCTATGTGGCTTGCTTTTTAGCCACCAGAGTTTACTGAAATATCTATGCCTTACATTTCCCAATGTTGAGAGACTATGTATTTCTTCCCAAAGTCAATAGAATGTTACTGGCCATTTTACATCAAGGCTATCCTGCAGAGTTTCAGAATACCACATATAACCGTAGAATGAAGAAGCACAGGTGCCCAGGAAATCATCTAGCTGCATCTTAAACATGCATGATGTGTCAGGGGCACACTCAGATGGCAGCTGCTATTATTCCATATTCCCTTGTAGTCAATGATGATTCACCTACAGTTTGCTACCTGCCTTAGAGAGTGTGTGTTGTAAGTGTGCATGGTGTCTATGCAGGCCCTGGAACTTCAGAAGCTTCTCCTTTCAGTCTATCCTACAGTGTTTCTTTACAATGTCTCTGAACAATTTATCACAAATTACGTTAGTTATAATAAGACAAGGGGAGAGATTAAGTACTGACTGGAGCATGCCCCATTGCAGTGAACCCAAACTCTGCCACGACCTGATGTCTTTTCAGGTAAAACCCACTGATGTCACCAGAAGCCACAGGCTACTGCATCCAGAAGAAAGTTCAGGTCCAAACCTGTTCTCTTAAGGAGGGCACCTTGGCTAGTCACTTTACTGAGCATAACCATCAAGTAGGATGCCTGACGTATGCCCCAGAAGTCCATTCTCTTTTCTCCTTTTACATTTGTCTTTTGTCATCCTTGGGATTGTGAAGGATGTAACACAACCTAGGTCCAGTTCAAGGGGTGGTCTGCATGGCCTCTGGCTCTGCCTGGAGGGTCTGCCTCAGACTCTGGCTATATGGACCTTGTTATGGACTCTCCCTGCTCACCTTCAACAGAGCTGTTTAACTGCTCAAGAAACCTTTCATGTGGTAAAAGGGCTTGGCTGATATTGTATCATCATTCTGTCTACCAGTTACTCTTTTACCTTTTTCATTAGTCGCTTTATTTGGACATTTATATAACAATATGCAGGAACACGGGGGGAATCTGCAGACAGAGGCTTCAAAGGAAGTCCATCCTGTTAAAGGCCCTGGGAAGGGCCTCGGAGTTAGTTTCGTTAGTTAAAAAAACAAAAAGGGGTAATATCAAAGTTCAAGCATCCTTTTTTTAAGCATTTAAATTTCCCAAGTGGAAAGTTCTTATTAACTCAACAAACATTTATTGATCTGAGTGTTTCAGGTACAGCATACTGTCTCCATGGGCCCTGCACAATCACCCACTCAGGGTATGTGACACTGTACAGAATCTGCCCTGAGCTGGACCCCCTCAATGTCTCCTGTGCATCTGCTTGGCACAGAGGGGACTTGGGCCTTATGCTGATTTGAGGTCCTGCTGTCACAACTTGAAATGCTTAGTAATTTTAATTTTCAGTGGTGTGTTTTTGTTCAAGTTTGCTTCTCTGCTGCTAAGGGAAGCCAAGGGAGGAAACTGGAGCATAGATCATGAAGGTATTCTGTTTATTTATTAGCTTGCTTCAGCCTGCTTTTTTTGTTGTTGGTGGTGGTCTTTTTGAGACAGGGTCTCCCTTTAGTCCCAGCAGGCCTGGAACTTGCTATGTAGACCAGGTTGGCCTTGAACTCAACAGAGATCTGCTTGCCTCTTCCTCCCAAGTGCTGGGATCAGCCTGCTTTCTTTCTTTCTTTCTTTCTTTTTCTTTCTTTCTTTCTTTCTTTTTTTCTTTCTTTCTTTCTTTCTTTCTTTCTTTCTTTCTTTCTTTCTTTCTTTCTTTCTTTCTTTCTTTCTTTCTTTCTTTCTTTCTTTCTTCTTTCTTCCTTCCTTCCTTCCTTCCTTTCCTTCTCTTTCTTCCTTTCGTCTTTTTGAGACAGGGTCTCCCTGTATCCCCAGCTGGCCTGGAACTCACTCTGTAGACCAGGCTGGTCTTGAACTCACAGAGATCTGCCTGCCCCTGCCTCCCAAGTGCTAGGATTAAAGGTATGCACCACCATGCCAGGCTTAAAGACGGTTCTTAGCTGTCATGTGGGTGCTAGGAATCAAACCTGGGTCCTCTGCAAGAGTAGTCAGTGCTCTTAACCGCTGAGCCATCTCTTCAGCTCTCAGTCTGCTTTCTTATACAACCCAGGGCCGCCTTCCCAGGGGTGGGACAACCCACAGTGTTCTGGGCCCTCATACAATACTCAACAATCAAGAAAACGCCCCACAGATAGGGCCACGGGCCAGTCCAATGGAGGAAATTCCTCAACAGAGGTTCCTTCCATTCAGTTGTATTAAGTTGACAACTGAGGTTATCTAGCACTGTTTTATAAATGAAGTTCAACAGAACAATAGTGCATGCACATGGCAGAGGCCACAGTCACAGGGAGCATCCTCTCCCTAATCCAGGAGGTTCCCATCATGAAGCCCCCTCCCCCACAGAAAAAGTCCATAGCCAATGTCCTCTCTCCTTCTTGGACTTTGCTAGCATAACTCACAACCTCTAGAAATTCAGCAAGATTCCTTGTGAGCAGTGGGAGAGTGCATGGTTGATGTGAAGGCTGTTGGTACTACAGCTCAGGGCACCACACCTCTACTCAGTGAGCTGCTTTATTTTTCACTAAAATCTCATGATATTTATTACAATTTAGTATTAAATGGTTAATTAACAAAAATATTTTTATTTATTTTATTTTTTTAGGAATTCACATATTCCTCCTTTAATTTTATATTACTCTAAAATATGTGTACATACTTTCCACTCATATACAGTAATTACAGAGTCTGAAAGTGGTGGATCGATTCTAGAGCCCATTAAGAGATTTACATTATAACAACATAGTTGCTTTCAGGTAAACAGAAATATAACAGTAATGTTGTTCAGCTTGCCTTTCATCTGGGAATTTGGTGTTAGCATCCACAAATGAGGGATACCATTCCCTGCTTGTTTTTCTAGGACTGTGTTACTTCACTTAGCAAAATGGCTTGAGTTCCATCCAGCTTATAATGCCCAGAAAAAGTAACAGTGGCAGAAGAAATCTGTTTCTTTTTCCTTCCAGCCCTCCTTTACCATCAACCAGTCCACAGGGTACTGTTAAAACATGGCATCTCAAGTAAAAGGGAAGCAGTAAAGGATCTTTGTTGTAAGAGCAAACAGGACATGCTGCCTAGTGATGGATCACCAAAGGGTGAATTTCAGTGTCAAACACAATCAAATAATCTTTTATCTTGACTTAAAACTGGTATTGCACAATATAAGACAAATGCTAAAATTATGCAGATTATTTAAATTTTTTTTCTTTACTTAGAGTGACATTAAAGAATAAACGAAGGAAAGTTAGAAGGAAGGGAAAGAAGGAAGGAAGGAAAGAAAGGAAAGGAGAAAGGAACAAAGGAAGGGAGGGAGAGAGGGAGGGAGGGAGGAAGGAAGGAAGGAAAGAAGGAAGGGAAAGGAGGAAGCAAAGGAGGAAGGCATGAAAGGAAGGAAGAAGGAAATCTAAGCCAATAAAAGAACCCTTCAAAATTATAAGTCATACAAACACACACGCACACACGCACACAAGCACACACATGAATATTATGAGAGGGATGTGCCTGCTACATGTTCTAGAACATGCTGAATGCATGTTATGGAATAATTGAGACAGTAGTTTAGACATAAAATCATGATCCATTATAAAAGGGAAACTGCCGCATTAGTCCAATTCTCTGGCAGTTGAGTTCTCAGAGTCAGGGGATGGAGGCTCAGTCAGCAGGAGATGGGGAAGCAGGAACAGCTTCCCCAAGGGACATGAGAGTCTGTCCAATGATCTTGTTACTGATTCACAAACATTGATCTGTTGTTATTGGACACAGATGAGGGTTCATCCTAATTTAGAAAAGGTTAAATAATGCTTAAAACTGCAGACAGCAAACACATCTGTCAAAGATACAGAGATGGAGCTGGATCTGCCCCCTGAGTTCTTGCCTCGTAACGCAGCACCCTAGTGCTAGAGCATGTACCTGATCTTTCCTGTGGAGTGCACTCATTTCAGATGCATGCTTTAGTTTCCAAGTGAAACTCAATTCATCCAGTGCAAAACACACCTTTCTCTTTATCTACCAAAACTGTTGATCCTATGTAACAGCAGGATGCAGAAACCATGAAAAATAAGACCTGTGAAACACTCTCTTCTTTTTTTTAATTTTTTTTAATTTTTAAATATCTTTTATTTGTTCTTTGACAACTTGATACATGTATAAAATGTGTCTTGACAATACCTACCCTCAACAGGCCCCTTCTCATCTCTTTCTCTAATCCAATGAGTCCCATTAATGCTGCCTACTGGAATACTGACTGATCTTGCTGGCTTGATTTATACAGGTCTTGTGCAGATAAGCATAGCTGCAGTAAGCTCATGAGTACAATGGTTGTGTTATGTCCAGTAGACAGCATTTCTTTTTAAAAATAATTTTGTATTTTGATCATTCTCCTCCTCCTCCTCCTCCTCCCCTTCCTCCTCCTCCTCCTCCCATCAACTTGTTTGTGCTGTTTATATAATCCTGCATGGGGGGGGCATCCATTGGAGCATGGCCTTCCCACCAGTACCTACATCCTTAAAGAAAATTGACTCTCTCTTCCCCAGAAGAGATCAACTATTCATAGCTCCTCAGTTAGAGGAGGGGGGCTCATGAGCCCTTCCCATTCCATGCTAGAGTGTAGACTGGCTTGATCTAATCAGGTCTTGTGTAGGCAACCATATTACTGTGAGTTCATGGGTGCAGTGGTTCTATCAGGTCCAGAGGACACAGTTCTGCTATGGTGTCACCCCCCCACCCCAGTCTCTGGGTCCTAATGATCTTTCTGCTTCCCTTTCCCTGGTGGTCTCTGAGCCTTTGGGAGAGATGTGATACATCTTAAGAACTGTTCAACATCTCTGATAATTAAGGAAATGCAAATTAAAACCACTTTGAGATATCACCTTACTCCAATAAGACTGGCTAGGATCAGGAACACGAATGATACCAAATGCTGGAGAGGTTGCAGGAAAGGGGAACACTCATCCATTGCTGGTGGGAATGTAAACTTGTACAGCCACTATGGAAAGCAGTGTGGAGAACCCTTAAAAGACTCAAAATGAGCCTTCCATTTGACCCAGTCATACCACTCCTGGGTATATACCCACAAGACACAACTTACTGCAAAGATACATGCACAGCTATGTTTATTGCAGCTCTGTTCACAATAGCAAAAAGCTGGAACCAGCCCAGGTGCCCCTCAACTGACGAGCGGATAGAGAAAATGTGGTACATGTAAACACTCTCTTCTTAAGGGATCAGCCAAGCCCAGTGCTGGGCTAAAGACAGGACAGTTAGGGAAGGGAAATGGCCCATGAATCTCCCTTCAGCACATCATAGGAGAAGCTGTACTGTCACTCAGATGTCCCTGGCCCCTTAAGCAGGTGGTACTCTGTTACCTCTGGAGAGTCTGGGTTATTACAAGTTATACCACCAGAGCTGCTGCCTATGATGCCACAGAGTAAAAGGATGGCATTCCTCCCCTCATCCTCTCCAAAGAAACTTCTGCAGTGCTATGTGGGTGTCTCATTCATCCAGGCAGTGAACTGGGATCTATAGACCCAAAAGAATGTGGGAATCAATCACATTGCCTCTGAGAGTGAGCTGTGTCTCATGGTTGCTTTAAAAGGGCTTTAACTTGGGGTTGGAGAGATGGCCTAGCGGTTAAGAGCGCCGACCGCTCTTACAGAGGACCCGGGTTCGATCCCCAGCACCCACATGGCAGCTAAGAACCATCCGTAACTCCAATTCCAGGAGAACTCCAGTTCCAGGGGAATCCTATACCCTCTTCTGACCTCGCGGCATCGCACGACACAGGTGCGCAGACCTGCATGCAGACAGTACATTCATACACATAAAAATAAATAAATAAATAAAAATAAAAGGGCTTTAACTTTTCAGTTTGATTTTAAACATGTGACATCCAGGGCTGGAGAGATAGCCTAGAGGTTAAGAGCACCGACTGCTCTTACAGAGGACCCGGGTTCGATCCCCAGCACCCACATGGTGGCTAAGAACCATCTGTAACTCCAATTCCAGGAGAACTCCAGTTCCAGGGGAATCCAAGACCCTCTTCTGACCTCTGTGGCATTGCACGACACGGGTGCACAAACTTAGATGTAGACAGTACATTCATACATATATAAAAATAAATAAAAATTTAAAAGAACAAAGCAAAAAAATAAACTTGTGACATCCAGTAAGCACATGTCCTGTTGGATATGGGCAGGGACAAAGGTGAATTCCTCTATCTGAAAACCCTTCCTCTCTGAAATTCATGATCTGCAGTAAGGTAGGCACACAGGGCATGGTAAACCACAGTGATCCAATCACCTTGAACTGGGTAAAGAGTCCCTGGGTCAGCCAATCATGGCAGTGAGATAGGGCCTGCTTTGTTTGGGGGTAGAAACAGAGCCACTTTCAGCTGAAGGAACAGCATCAAGTTACAGTCTTGCTGTAGAACCATGGGCCAGCATAGGAATTTCTCTATTATTAAAGCTCCTGATTTGCTTCAGTAGTGCTTACCATAGCAAAGAATGAATACTTTTGAGGTTGCTAATTTTTCAATACCTTTGGGTTTTAACTAAAATTATTTTAGAAAATGTGAATTCTCATTGTGGCATGTCCCTGTACATCGTATTTAGTGGCTAACAAGTCACACTGGGTATAACAGATTCAAACTCAACATTTTGTGTTCACACTGTGCAATGAGTCCACACTCACAGTGTAATGTAAGGGATTCAAGCCCAGTATTCACCCAGTATCACCAATTCTTTCTTGTTTGGTTTTATATTTTTTTATAACTTGACTTTTGTGCACATTTCATCCAATATAGTCCGATGGCATTTAGATCTGCTTCCTTCTCCACATCTCCCCACTGCCCCTCTGTTACTCACCTCAAATATCAGAATGAATATATATATATACACACTAGATAGATAGATAGATAGATAGATAGATAGATAGATAGATAGTATGGATCCATTCACTGAACCCACTAAGAGTCCCAACCCTATAAGACACTCTCTTTCTCCCTCCCAGCAGCCATCACTTGCTGACAGTTCCTTATGTTGGGTTGGGATTCCTAACCCATTTCCCCATGTCTATGCTGAGATTGTGTCTGGTTTGAACTTGCATAGGTCTTGTGTGTAGTGTCTACACTGCTGTAACTGACCAGCTATCTGGAAGACTATTTCCTTGTGGTCATCCACCCTCTCTGGTTCTCACCATCTTCCTGTTTGCTCTTCTACAATGATCCCTGAGCCTTGGGAGGCAGAGGTCTGAAATAGGTGTTCTATTCAGGGATAGGTACTCCACAACCTCTTGTTCTCTGCACATTGAGTAATTGTGAGTTTCTGTGTTAATAACAATTTACTCTATAAGGAAACTTCTCTGATGAGAAGTTTTATCATTTTATGTTTCATTCTTTTTATCATTGGCTCAGTTACCAGGATCTCAGCTAACTGGGATCAGAATCCATAGTCACAGCTGGGCTGAGATTATGAAATTTTAACATAGAGATTCAAAGCATATATGGTTCAGGGTTCATGTCCTATCTGATGCTATGAATTTTTTTAGTGCTGTGTTTATCTTATCAGTTTGTCTTTAAACTATAGAATGCTTAAGCTCAGCATGGTGGTGCATGCCTTTAATCCTAGCACTCAGGAGGCAGAGGCAGGTGGATCTTTGTGAGTTTAAGGCCAGCCTGGTCTACAGAGAGAATTCCAGGACAGCTGGGACTACAGGGAGACCCTGTCTCAAAAAGACCAAAGAGAGAAATAAAAAAAAAAAAAAGAAACAAAAACCACAAAACTATAGAATGCCTCTGTGGTGGTTTGAATGAGTGTCCCCCATAGGCTGTATGTATTCAGACATTTGTCTCCAGTTGGTGGCACAGTTTTTGGAGGTCTTAGAAGGTGTGGCCTTGCTGGAGGAAGTGCGTTGTTGGGGGGCAAGCTTAGTGAGTTTTAACAAGCCTCGTGGTCTACAGTTGCTCTCTCTGCCTCCTGTGCTCTTTGCAAGATGTGACCCTCGGCTTGCTGCTCCAGATCCAGCCACCACGCCTCCTGCCACAATGGANGTTTGAATGAGTGTCCCCCATAGGCTGTATGTATTCAGACATTTGTCTCCAGTTGGTGGCACTGTTTTTGGAGGTCTTAGAAGGTGTGGCCTTGCTGGAGGAAGTGCGTTGTTGGGGGGCAGGCTTAGTGAGTTTTAACAAGCCTCATGGTCTACAGTTGCTCTCTCTGCCTCCTGTGCTCTTTGCAAGATGTGACCCTCGGCTTGCTGCTCCAGATTCAGCTGCCACACCTCCCACCACAATGGACTCTAATTCCCTGGAACCGTTAATCTTAAGCTCAAATAAACTCTTCCTTTTATAAGTTCCTTGGTCATGTTGCTTAATTACAGCAACAGAAAAGTGACTAATACAGCCTCTGAGAGAATTAATTCTACTAATAGACATAAAAAACTCATATTTATCTAAAATCCAAGTAAAGATCAAGCATCATTGACTATAATCCTCTCTACCCAGAATTGTAAAGTGAGAAAGGTGATAAGTTTGGGTACTAGAGGTAGGAAAACTGCACCTCAGAGAGACTCTATGAGGCTAGCTCTGTTTTTCTTAACTCCGGCAATACTTTGCTGCTCCTCTTTTAATAACAGTGGCAAATAGCCAATCTCCCCAGTAAAGGCAGGCTGGAGGAAGTGGCATATCTGAGACTGCACCCTACTGCTTCTCAGCAGCATATCTGCTGTCAGTATGTGTACTGGTTAGTTTTTGTCAATCTGACACAAACTAGAGTTATCTAGGAAGAGCAAACTTCTCAATTGAGGAACTGTCTCACAGACTTGCCTGTGGGAATGTCTGTGGGGAATTTTCTTGATTACTGATTGATGTAGGGGAAACAAGCCCACTGTGGGTGGGGCCATCTAAGCCTGGGCTGTAGAAGAAAAGTAGCTGAGCAAGTCAAAGGAAGCAAGCATCATTCTTCTATGATCTCTGCTTCAGTTCCTGCCTCCAGATTCCTGCCTTGAATTCCTGCCTGAATTCCCTACTATCTGCACAATGAAGTGGAGAGGATTACAAAGTGTTCATGTGAGGCACTCGACTTTTATCTCAAAAGTAATAAAGTGGTGTGACGCTCAGCAGTGCTTAGTGTTGGTGACACAAGGGACTTGGTTTCTGCACCAGTGAGCACCTCTGAACCCACAGTGACTGTGGGGACAGGTCAGCGGGGCCTCCACTTTCATGGTCAGAAATGACTGTCCACAAAGCAGATATGCCCTGCTGCCATTCCGCTGAATAGCACTTGAGGGGTTTGAGGAAGAAAGGTCACTTGTCATTGAATGTGCTGGGCATGTACCAGGGGCAGGTCTGTGGAGCGATACATCATCTAAATGCCTCTGAAAAGCCCAAGAGCAAAGTGTGAGCGACAAACACTTACTGCTCAACAACCTGCACACCAGCTTGTTTCTACCCTGTAGCTTTGATTTTGAGAAATTAAAGCTTGAAATGGGATTGTTCCATAATTACAAATTTAAAACAAGAGAAGCCACTTCTTTTTGGCTATAGAGGAGGTTCTTTACACACCCAAGTCCTGTTGTTAAGAGGTGTCCTTTTTATCCAGTGCTGGGAATTGTCCCAAGACATTCTTTTAACTTGTAGAAATTTCCCTCTTCTTAAGATGATGTTGCCTCTAAGTATGGTCCTAATGTGCCATTTTCTTTTTATTAAATTATTTTTATTGAATTTTTGAATGTTTTATACATAACATCTCAATCAATCTGAATTGCCTTTATACCCCCTTCTCCATTGGCACAATCCCACAGCAACTCCCCTCCCCCCAGGATTTCACACATTCTCTCATTTGTGTTAAGGTCTATTGCATCAAATTAGTGTCCCTGGGCATTCCTCAGTGCAAGTTCATCTACTGAGCTCTAGTCAGCCTATTCGGAGTCCCTCACTTTAAAAAGGCCGATCGGGCATGGTGGCACATGCCTTTAATCCCAGCACTTGGGAGGCAGAGGCAGGCAGATCTCTGTGAGTTCAGGGCCAGCATGGTCTATATAGCGAGCTCTAGGCCAGCTGGGACTAAAGGAAGACCCTGTCTCAAAAAGACCAAAAAAAAAAAAAAAAAAAAGCCAGTTCTTCCTCATCCAGCCATAATCAGCTGCTAATATTTCTTCAGCTAAGATTGGATTCTGCTACCATTTCTGCAGTTTCATGCTGAGTTTTTGTCTTGTTGAGCTTGCATGGGTCTTGTGCATGCTAACACTAATGCTGTAAGTTCATATAAACAGGGTCCCAGGAGCCTGTAGGATTCTATTTCCACATAGTCTTGTATCACCTCCCTGGCTCTTACATTGGCATTTTCTTTTTAAAAATATTATTTATCGTTTTTATTTTATGTGTATGAGTATGTTGCCTGCATGTGTGTAAGTGCACATGTGTCATGAAATGCTTGCAGAGGTCAGAAGAAAGTGCTGGATTCCCCTGGAACTGGAGCTACAGACAGTTGTTAGCCACCATGTGGGTGCTGGGAAATCAAAGCCAGGTCCTCTGCAAGAGCAGCCAGTGTTCTTATCTGTTGAGGCATCTTTTCAGTCCCTAAGGTGCCCTTTTCTGAGACAGCTTTTTTATGAGGATTGCTTAGAAAATACTGTAAGGAAATGACGTTCCAGAGGCCATATAATAACTGAAGAAGTTACTCCAGACCTACTGGGATGTGGGAGTTGAAGAGGAAACCAACCTTCTTCAAAATGTTAAGGACCTCCTAGAGAAATGTAGGCAGGACTACAGAAGTAGAAGGCCAGTGCAGTATTGCTTCCTCCACACGAGTCCAAAGTGGAGAATATGATCAGAGACTACCCCCACCTATACCCTCAGGGAACGAGGCAGCTGGGGAGCAAAGATTAGCAGGTAGAGGCCTCATAGCAGCTTCGTGGAGCAGGATGAGTCCTTGTGTACTACGGGTATGCCAATTAGTTCTGTAATTAATTCCTCCATCACCCCCTTCAACATTGTAGGAGGTGATTTTGGCAGGGTAAGAGCCAAATCAGACAGGGAAAGCATGCAGAAGAGTGTTGCCAAGGGCTTGCTGGGCCTGCGAAAATGGTGCTTCAGATGGAGAATTCCCCCAAATGTTTCTATCACACAACAGATGGGTCCACAGTATAATTATTTCAATGGATTTTGAAAATATGCCCCTTTAATTTGTTTGTTGGTAGAGGATGTGATGGACTTTTAAGGTGAAAGTGTATAGCAGAGATAGTTCTATAAGCTGTTTTATGAACTTGGCCTTGGCTTAAGAGGAAATCCCCATTTTCTATGCATCATTTACCCAAAGTCAGCCACAAGTTTAATTTTAAGATGGACAACCAAAAATCCATATGGATGTGAATGCTAATGTTAATAAACATGGTCCTTCTCACCAGTTTCATGGGTACTGCTGAATTCTTTAAATTCTAAATTTTAGTCAGCCATGGTGGTCCATACCTTTAATCCCAGCACTAGGGAGGCAGTGACTAGCCTGGTCTACATAGTGAGTTCTAGACCAGACAAGGCTACATAGTGAGACTCTGTCTCAAAAAAGCCAACCCCACCCCCAAAAGTCTAAGTTTTATCATTTTTCTATAAAGAGCTACTTCTTGGTAGTTTTTTGAAGTAAGATGAATTGCAGTCCCTTAGTCTTCCAAGTAACTATTGACTTTGAGAGAGATGTCACAGATGTTCTTGTTCTCTGAAGGCCCCGGGTCTACTTCTTCCCCCACTGTGTGATGTAGCTTTTTCAGCCCCATGACTTAGCTTTTATACCCTGTTTGTCTTTAATTTTATTTTATTTTTTTTTTGGTCTTTTCAAGACAGGGTCTCCATCTAGCCCCAGCTGTCCTAGAACTCACTCTGTAGACCAGGCTGGCCTTGAACTCACAAAGATCCGCCTGCCTCTGCCTCCCAACTGCTAGGATTAAAGGGTGTGCTACCATGCCCACCTTTCTTTTAAATCTAAACTTTTCCTTTGATTGAATCAATCTTCTGTCTTCGTAAATAGGCTATGGGACTGAGCTGCAGGACAGACATATAGTCGACATGGCAAGCGGTGTGAACCCCCAACCATGTTTTCCTAACTAGACCCAGAGTGCATGTGCTTATTGGAAGAAAAAAAAAATCATAAAAAAATCATGGATACTCTTCATCATTCTTGAGTGCTCTTTCTTGATTTTTTTTTATTAAAGAGTTTATTAACTGTGGATAAGACTCAGAGTATTTACAAATGGAGCTACGCTGGCAGCCACATACAGAACGAGGTTATGTCTACTGATTCCTAAGGAATGCAAGTAGGGAAGATCAACTTGTCTTATTCTGAAGTGATAGATTTTTCTTTTTACCTGTTGAATCAATGCTGAATACTAACAGTTCATGCACATGGTAACATAAGAAAAAAATATTCTAACTACTGAGAGTGAGGTCTGCATGCCTGGTCACAGGCCACTTTTGTTTTCAGGCTTTTCATGTTCAGAGAAATCCCTAGTCTGTGCAAGAACAAGGATACAGAGTGTCAGCATTTATCTTTGGCTTCTCCTGGTAGGGTGCACAGACAGGTGTGCACATTGATTAGAAGGCACTGTGCAGAGACACATACACATGGAACAGGAGATGCCATGCACAGACACATGTATTCATGGAACAGGGGACATCATGTAGCAACCAGTGTACATACACTCAGTTCTAACCTCTGTCCTGTTTGTGCCTAAGGAGGCAGAAGTAAGCTGTGGTGAGCATCTGGCTCTAGGAAACAGTGTCTGAAATCAATCCATGTGGTATCTTAGGCTCCCTCACTCTTCTACTCCAAATACCTCAGCTAACCCTGGAGTAGATGAACAACAGACTAAACAGTCTCTCATATCCAATTTATTTTCTTTTATTCCTATATACCCTGCTGCAAGAAATAGCTCAGCTCTGTGTTTGTGGGCATATGTGTGTACTATCTATGGTACAATTCCAAGTTAATTAGCTTAGTCAAAAGACACATGCATTTTATTTTACTTTGTAAATATTTTCCAGTGTGGTAAAATACAAAGAATATAAAATTTGCCATTTCACCCATTTGAGTATGCAATGTAATGGTGATAAATACATTGCAATGCTGTCACACTCTTTTCAGCACCCCAAAAAGAAACCATGGACCCACAAGGAGCCTCTAACTCCCTGCCTATATGTTTAGTTTATTACAGCCCAGTTGTGAGTTCTTTTTACATTTTGAATACAGTTCCTTGTTGGATATGTGATGTACACGCATGTCAAGTCTGTGTTTATCATTTTATTCTAAGTGATGTCTTTCTGAGATGCTAACTTTTTTTTTGGTCTTTTCAAGACAGGATATCCCTGTAGCCTCAGCTATACTGGAACTCACTCTGTATACCAGGCTGGCCTTGAACTCACAAAGATCTACCTGCCTCTGCCTCCCGAGTGCCAGGATTATAGGTGTGCGCCACCACATCCAGCTTGCTAACTTTAATATAAGCACAATAACCAATTTTTTCTTTCCTTGGTTGTCTTTGGTATTGCAACTGAAAAGTTATTGCCAGACCTGGGTCCCCTGCACCCTCTCCTGTGCCATCTTCTAACAGTTTATAGAGTTTGGGCTTTTATATTTATGCATGTGACCTACTTGCAGTTAAATTTAACACTTTGTCTAGATTCTTGACCCAGGATGTGCTCTGTCCTGGTATATGTATGAAGTTGCCTCAGATGTCCATTAGATCTGATGGCTGCTGATGCCTTCTGAGTTTATGCCCCTGTATCTGCAGATTCCTGATGGAAGTGTGAGGGTGGCAGTCTCCAGCCTTGTGAGCAGAACCACCTGTGTCTCTTGCCTTCTGCAGCCTTTGCTTCCTACACTTTGGCACTGCATTCATTCTCAGTTACAAATACATGAGCACTGTGGCATTTTCACAACTCTTTTATCTTTGCATTGTACTGTGCCCCAAACTGGTGATCTTTCCTGTAGGATTTCACAAATACCCATTATTATGTGGGGGAATTTTCTTTCCATCCTTCCTTTCTGAAAGAGCTTGTTTTTCTTGGGTGCTTTTCCTGTATTATTAAGATGTTCAGGTACATTTTTTTTCTCACCTAATGTGATGTTCATTTTTTTGTTGGATCTCCTTTCCATTCTTGAGAAAGGTCACTTAGTCACATGTCTCATCCAATCCATAGGCTGTTTTAGGGAGGGTTTTGGCACCTGTGTACATTCGGGTCAGTAGCTTGTAGTTCTCTTTCTTGTAATCTCTTGAACTGGTTTTGGTCTCAGGATGATCCTGGCCTCCAGAAATTTTTTTTTAAAGCAAAACTGCCCATTTGGTTTCCAGAAGAGTTGGAAGAAGGGATTAGTTTCTGTTCTTTATAAATTTGGTGGAATTCACCAGTAAAGCAATTTGGTCATCTCAAATTGTAATTTGTCTAACTGACATTTTCCTTGTATTTTTAAATCAAATCTGCCATTTTCATTTGTGAAGAGAAATGTCCCATTTCATCTGGGTTATCTAGGTTTGTACAGCTGTTCGTAACACTGTTCTGTAATCCCTCGGTCCCTGTAGTGCATAGTTATGGCTCCACCTTCAGCATTTCTTTGGGGGTATATTGACAGCTCCATTTTTGTTCATTCTATGTGGCCTGTAGTGATGTCTCCACCTTTATTTCCTCTTTTAATTGTTTCCTTTTCTGCTCTTGTCTCCTTATCAATCTACTTAAAGGATTGTCAACATTTTCATCTTCTCAAAGAACTTACTTGAATTCTTGTTGCTATGTTATTTTTCTGTTTATTTTAACTGTCTCTGATTTGTTCTTTTACTATTTCCTTTTGATAATTTTGACTTTTTTCTAGTTCTGAATGAAATAGATTATACTACTTATTTGTGGTCATTTTCTTTCTTCATATAGATTATTAATTTCCCTCTGAACATGGACTTTGTGTGAGTCTATATGTTTTGGTAAATAATGTTTTTGTCCCTATTAATTTCCAATATTTTCTGATTTCCCTTGTGAAGTGGTACAGGGGATGTGGGAATATGGGTCCTGAGAATAAGTAGGTGGGTATGGGCATATGAAAATGTCACAATGAAACCCATTACCTTGTATGCTAACCAAAAGAAGTTTAAAAATAAAAACAATTTCCATGTTATTTTTAAAAGATAGCCTGCATAGATTCAGTCTTTACTTCTTAGTAATTTGCCTCTGGCCTAGGGAGAGGGAATGCTCTGGGGCTGCTGAGCACAGGGCTTAGAAGTTCCATACCTGCCACATGACTCAGGAAGTTCCAGTTATCTGCTCTTTACTGACCTCTATGTCTCACTGGTGTGAATAGCCTGTTCCACAGAGCCGTGTATTCTTTTCTTCTGTTCTTTCAACACTTGCTTCATATATCTAGAGATCTTGTTTCTAATTTTGTGCACATACATCTAAATTTTACACTTTCCTGGGAAGTTGATTCTTTAACCAGTATATAAATATTCTTTGTCCCTCATTTCCTATCACCACCTTTTTTTTTTATTAATTTTATTTATTTCTGTATGTGTATGAATGTACTGTCTGCATGCAAGTCCGTGCACCCGTGTCGTGCAATGCCGCGGAGGTCAGAAGAGGGTGTCAGATTCCCCTGGAACTGGAGTTCTCCTGGAATTGGAGTTTCAGACGGCTCTCGGCCGCCATGTGGGTGCTGGGGATCGAACCCGGGTCCTCTGCGAGAGCATCGGCGCTCCCAACTGCTAGGCCATCTCTCCAGCCCCTCCTATCACCACCTTTTATGTTTGGATGATTGCTTGGTAGTAAACTGTGCCGCTTCGTTTCTTTTTTCATAAGACTTAACATCAAGACAATGAAAACCAGCTCCTGCACAGCTCTGCTTCTCCATCTTATCATCAGAAGTTGTATCTTTATAAATTTCTATTCAGTAACAGGCTTGTAGTGCTCTTTACACATTTATATTTTTATTCTGAGAGGATGTAAGAGGTAGAGTCACAAACCAAAAACACGACAACACTGGACTTCCTGTCCACCTTAATCTCAAGGATGATCATTTTCTCTATATCGTTTGCAGTGTTTGAGTTGATGTCTACTGTCCTTTTATTGAAATTTGATTCTTTGATAACTCATTGCATTTCTTTAGAGTATCTCCCAGTGCTTGTTTATCTGAAATGTCCTAATTTCTCCTTTATACTGAAGGATGGTGTTAGTAGAATTCTTGGTTGACTTTTTGCCTTTAAGCACTCTAAGTATCAAGCCCCACCCTATTCTGGTATACATGGTTTCTGAAGAGAAGTCAAGAGATAACCCTCTGACACGCCTTTACATCCAGAGCCACCTTTGTCCTTCTGTAGTTTGCTCATGATGTGTCCTTCTGTGACTGCTTTCACTTCATGGGAACATGCCCAGAAGCACAACTGTTAGACAATAGATCTTTTCTTTTAAGTTTTTAGGAACTGTATTCCATATGCATGTATCTTTTCACGTTCCCTCCAGATGACCAAGTTCTCAAGCTTTTTCGTATTCATCCCTACACTTGGATGTACCATCTCCCCGGCATGTTTAACGGTAAAACATCCTTCTCCATCATGTGGTCCCTATGTCTTTTTTGAAAACCTTGTGACCACCATGTTGCGTGAAGCTTTTTGCCCTCTGCTCCTTTACATCAGTCTAGACAGTCCAGACAGATGTTTGCCTCATGCAGATGAAGCATAGCTTGTCTTATTCACTATAGCTCTGGGATATATTCTGAAGTCAGGAAATATGATGCTCCTTTTTGTTCCTTTTCAAGATTAATTTGTCTACTTTTTTCATCTTTTTGAGGCAGGGTCTCCCTGTAGCCCCAGCTATGTAGACTAGGCTGGCCTTGAACTCACAGAGATCCACCTGCCCCTGCCTCCCGAGTGCTGGTATTAACACATGTGCCACCACTCCAGATGCACACAACTGGAGAGGTCATAGGTCTTAGAAAAATCCACAAGGTTGACACATCCCTAGGGTAAGGTAACAGCTTATGAACTACAAAAGAGGTATCCTTATGTATTAGTCACTTTTCTGTTGCTGTGATTAAACGCCATGACCAAAGGAACTTATAAAAGGAAGAGTTTATTTGAGCTTACGATTGACGGTTCCAGGGAATTAGAGTCCATTGTGGTGGGAGGCGTGGCAGCTGGAGCTGGAGCAGCAAGCTCGGGTCACATCTCACAATGAGCACAGGAAGCAGAGAGAGCAACTGGAGATCGCGAGGCTTGTTAAACTCACTAAGCCTGTCCCCAGTGACATACTTCCTCCAGCATGGCCACACCTTCTAAGACCTCCAAGAACAGTGCCACCAACTGGAGACAAATGTCTGAATACTTAAAGCCTATGGGGGACACTCATTCAAACCAGTACATTCCACTCCCTGGCCCCCATAGGCTCCTGACTATATAAAATGCAAAATGCATTTAGTCCAACCTTAAAAGTCCCCATAGTCTTTACCAGTTTCAATGCCATTCAAAAGTCTACAGTCCAAAGTCTCTTCTGAGACTCAGGCCAATCTCCTAAACTGTAAGCTCCTGTAAAATCAAAAGACAAATTACATACTCCCAATGTACAGTGGAACCGAATACACATTCCCATTCCAAAAGGGAGGAATAGAGGCATAGTGAGGAAATACTGGACCAAAACAAGACCGAAAACCAGCAGGGCAAACACCAAGTCCAGTAGCTCCATGTGCAACTTCTGGGACTTGACTTCCAAAGGGCTTAGATGGCTCAGCTCTTCCAGCTTTGCTTGCAACATACATCTCTTTCTTAGGCTGGTACCACTCCCTGTATGCAGCTCTCCTTGGCAAATATCTCACAGGTCTGGCATCTCGAATGTCTTCTTGGGGTCTCTGCTGCCAACCAGGCTTCACATTCACAGCTTCACGCAATGGCCTATCAGGGCCTTCTTTATGCAGGGACACCCCTGCTGCACTCTGCCTGACCTTGGCAGCTCTCTGAAACCGTGGAGGAAGAACTGATGACCCCTTCACTCTTGCAAACTTCATGCCTCTAAAGCCAGCACCACGTGAATGAAATTGCCGAATCTGGCTGCAAGTTCGGGATGGACCCTGGCCCATTTCAACCACATTTGCAACTTTTCTCTGCCCTGGACTTGCTGGAGGATTAGCTGGGTGTGGTCTTGCCCTGAAGGTACTGATTCTTTTGTTTACTTGTAAATCTCCAGGCCTCTCCTTAATTGCTTTAATCTCCTTATGAAAGGGAACCTCTCCTTCACATGCCTTGGCCCCACCTTTAATCTTCCTAGTGCAGTTTTCAGATCCAAACTGTACATTCTGCATTTCTTTCTGCCCCATCTGCTCTTCTTCACTGTAGATCTGTACAATATTCACCATTAATAGCCATGCCACCATTTCTACATTAGGCTGTCTTGAAATATCCTCTGCCAAAGACATTAGTCCATTGCTTTTCAACTTAGCATCAGGCAAGCATTTGGGCTGTGGGCAAACTGCTGCCAGACTCTTTATTAAAATATCCCAGTTGCTGCCCAAGTCTTTATTTTCCTCTGGAACTACATTTTTTGCAGCAATGTTTTCTTCCAGGCTTTTACTAGAATGGCCCTTTAAGCTCTGCTTACAGTAGTCAACAGCTTTTCTAGCCCAAAGTTCCAAAGTCTTCCACATTTCTCCAAACATCCACATGGTCAGGTTCTTCACAGCCAGCAGCCCACTCTCTGGTACCAAATAACTGTATTAGTCACTTTTTTGTTGCTGTGATAAAACACCATGACCAAAGGAACTTATAAAAGGAAGAGTTTATTTGAACTTACGATTGATGGTTCCAGGGAATTAGAGTCCATTGTGGTGGGAGGTGTGGCAGCTGGAGCTGGAGCAGCAAGCCCAGGGTCCCATCTCGCAATGAGCACAGGAAGCAGAGAGAGTGACTGGAGACCATGAGGCTTGTTAAACTCACTAAGCCTGCCCCCAGTGACATACTTCCTCTAGCACAGCCACACCTTCTAAGACCTCCAAGAACTGTGGCACCAACTGGAGACAAATGTCTGAATACTTAAAGCCTATGGGGGACACTCTCATTCAAACCACCACACCTTATATTTGTAGACAAATATCCCAGACAGCTCTCAGATAAGAAGCTTCTTTTGCACCAGACGAGAATAGTAAAGAGTCCCATAACTGGACACACACAGTGATGGTATGTGAATTGCTCATGTCTAGGCAACACATCTACAATGTAGCCTCTATACACAAGCCCCTAGGATCATAGAACCAGGACTCAAGAAGGCATTAACTACCTTTTAACTCTCCTTAAGGAAGCTCCCCAATATAACAGGAGACAAGGATCTCAAAAGAGCATGAATGTCCAAACCATGAAGATTAGGAGTCTGTAGAGTATGTGGTTCTATGGACAGGTCACCTATATTCAGCTTCACCCACCCAGGGCTCAGGAAACATTGCAGAAGAAGGTGCAGAAAGATTGTAAGAGCCAGAGAGGTGATACATGACCAAATGGAAATGAATCCTATAAGCTCCTGGGTCTCTGTTCATATGAACCTACAGCATTGGTATCAGCATGCATAAGACCCATGTAAGCACAGCTGGACAAAAACCCTGCACAGAACTACAGAAATGGGTAGCAGAGCCAAACTTTGGGTGAAGAAATATTGGCAGCTAATGGCGGTTGGGTGAGGAAGACCCAGCCTTCTTTAGGCTGACTAGAGCTCAGAGGATGAACTGGCACTGAGGAGTGGGCCGAGAAAGTAGTTTGGTGCAATGGAACCTAGCACAAATGACAGAATGTGCAAACTAGGGACAAGGAAGTTGTGGGAGGGTGCCTAGGGAGAAGCAGGTATAAAGGCAATTATATAAAAATTATATGTGAATAAAAATCAATAAAAAGAAAAGAATCTAAAATAATAAAAATTTAAATTACATATATATATATATGTATATATATATATTACTTTGTCTATTCAGGATCCATGTGAATTTTAAGATGGTTTTCCCAGTTTTCAAGAAAACATCATTAAGCTTTTTACAGGGATTGGGCTGAGGTTGAACAGGGCATCTTGATAAAAAGGTCATCCATTTGAACACAGGACATCCATCTATCACTGATGTGTCCTTTGAGTGCTCTCTTTCTTTTATATTTTATTTTTTTTGACAGGGTCTCCCTAGTCCCAGATCTCCTAGAGGTCACTATGTGGACCAGGCTGGCCTTGATCTCACAGAGATCCACCTGCCTCTGTCTCTCGAGGGTTGGGATTAAAGGGGTGTGCCACCATACCCAGTATTCCCTTGATTTATTTTTTTTAATTTATTATTTTTTATGTGTATGAGAGTTTTGTCTGCATGTGGGTCGGTGCACCCATGTCATACAATACCTCGGATGTCAGAAGAGGGCATTGGATTCCCCTGGAACTGGAGTTAAAGACGGTTCTTAGCCACCATGTGGGTGCTGGGAATTGAACCCCGGTCCTCTGCAAGAGCAGTTGGTGCTCTTAACTGCTGAGCCATCTCTCCAGCCCCATCCCTTGATTTCTTATACCAGTGTTGTACAGTTTTCAATATGCAAGTCTTTCTTCTTAAGCTCATTCTTAAGGATTCTCTCTCTTTCTCTCACTTATTTGTAATGCTGGGGATTGAATCTAGGATTTCTTACAGGATAGGCAAGACTTCTCCCTCTAAGGCCTGTATTTTATTTTATTGGATGCTACTATAAATGGAATTATTTAATTAATTCCTTCTTCAAATTGTCTACTCTCAGTTTATGGACTCAGTTTATGCTTTATATGTTGATTTTTTTTCCCCTTGAATCTCTGCTGAACTTGTTATTTGCAATAGCCTTGTAGGGGAATTTTTAGTTTTCTATATGAGATTTTATTATCTACAAATAGAAATAATTTTACTTCCCTTCCAATTTGAATGCTTTAAATGTCTTTTTTCTTGGCCAACTGCTCAGGCTATTGCTCCACTGTTATGCTGAGCATAAGGAGCCTGACTAGCGTCCTTGCTTCACTCCTGACATTACAGGAAAACTTCAGTCTTTCTTTATTGAGGACGTGGTAGCTGTGGGCACACAGATGCCTTTGGCAGTTCTAACTTCTAACCTCTCCAGCTCCTTCTCCCAGGCCTTAGCATTGTACACTACCACCGGAATCTCTTCTCTCAGGGGTGTAGAGGCTGCTGCTTCAAGTATTCTTAGGGAGTGTCTTAGCGTTTTTGACCTGAGCTCCAGGTAAAAACAGAGACCAGCAACTTGTACCAATCCCTCAGTGCCCAGGAACATGATGGAATGGCATGTGTATTGCCTCAGGAGTAAGTACACCTTCCCCATCCAGAGCCAGCGTAAGTCCACTGGGAACATAGTCCACCTCCACAGGGCTGTGGCTAAGCTATGGAGTGAGTGACCACAACTCTTTCCTCTTACTTATGTTGCCTTTTTTTTTTTTTTTTTTTTTTTTTGGTCTTTTTGAGACAGGGTCTCCTTGTAGCTCCGGCTGCCCTGGAACTCGCTATGTAGACCAGGTTGGTCTTGAACTCACAAATATCCATCTGCCTCTGCCTCTGCCTCCCAAGTGCTAGGATTAAAGGTGTGTGCCACCATGTCAGGCTCTTATGTTGCCTTTTTAAAAAAATGTACTTTCTTGGTTCACAAAGCTTCAATAAAAATTTGCTTTGGAAAAAAATGTACCTTCTTGGTTGCTGCAAACTTTGGGCTGCTTTTCTGAATTCTGACCAAGTTATTTCTGGCATTTCCATTTATTTTCCAGTGCTTTAACAAGACACAGGTTTAGAAGGGTTTACTTCATCATTTTTGGCACCACTTTAAGTTTCCCGTCAGAGAAGCCACAGTAACGGTGAGGAAATGTGTTTATAGCTTGCATGAATTAGTACAGTACACTAAGAAATACTTTCATATTTGCCAATTTTAGGTTTAATTTGCTTCATTACTAAGGCTGGCATCTTTTCATGCTTAGAAATCATCACATATTAATATGGTGTATTATTTGGGCATCCATACATATGAAGTAAATTTGCAAGAATGAACTACAGAAACATAATTCAAAAATTTCAGATGTCATTCTCAATGATAATTCAATGGGAAGGATGGGTTTGATACAGCAGATACATGATGGGGAGGGAGGGGAGAAGGGTGAAGGAACTACACAAGGTCAGAGGTCTATGGGCCAGGGAGGCAGCACTGAAGCTGACCTTCAGGGATGACTGGCTTTGGCTTAGCATTTGAGACTCACCATCGCACTGCAGTTGTTTCAGCTCTCTCTGTTTCACCTCACACCGGCTGACTTCTTTCACCAGAGATTTGAAAAGTTGCCCCAACTCTGTGCCATTTGGCCCACCCACCACCCTCCTGAGATCCTTACCTCATCTAAGGCCAGGCAAAGGGTATCTTTCCTTTACTCAGATGAGGAAACAGAGTTCTGTGCTCTTTGAGACAGCAGGGGCACCCAACTACCTGACTGTGGTAATGGTCATGGGGTGCCTAGCTTGCTGGTCCACAGCCATCACCAGCTGTGGTCCAGACCCTCACTGTGGTGTGTTCTTGATCTCTGTCTGTAAGGACTCTTAGTAAATTAACTGGGAATTTAAAATTTGCAATTTTCCCTGGGAAGTATCCAGTAGACCTGGATGAAATGATTTCTTTTGCAAGGCTTAGACTAACACTTTGATTTAATGTCTGTCCCTTATGAAACAGCAGCTATTGGCAATAAAAATAAACAACATGTAAAATGATCTTAGAGCCGGATGAGAAGGCTAACTGTTGATATAATGTGATACAATCTGACAACAATCTAGTAAAGGACTTTATTGTTTTAAAAAAAATGAGCTCTGAGCATCAATTATATGTGTATTGCTTTGTCAGAAGCTGTGAAGAACACTGAAAACAAAGAAGACACTTTTTTAAAGGAACAAACATGTTATTAGTGATGAGATGTGATGATCATATGACACTGCCAGTCAGGCTGTCACATGCTGGGCTCCTCTGGGTCTTCTTTCATGTACATCTGCATGGCTACCCATTTTCTGAAGGAGAGACTGAGGCTTAGATGCCAACAGAACTTGTCCAGGTCAGAAACCAAATTTTAAGCAGTTCTTAAGGCAAAACCAATGTTTGAAGTGAATTATGCAATTAAATTCTATGGTTATATAATATGAAAATTGTGAAGATTCATTTCTCCTAAGCACAATGAAAATGTATATGATATATTTAAACCAGATAGGGCAGTACTTGGATCATTGGCTCAGTTACTCCACAGCTACTGTGTACTGAGACCGATGAAGAACTAGGAAAGCTGCCTGTGGTGTTCTGATTTTAATATCTCCTCATACCAGATGATCCATCTTTATTGTGCAAAGCTCAGAGGTGTCCTCTTTGAGGGTTACAGGTGGGAAGGAGTTGTACCCAAGTCCAGGGAATTGTGAGGCCTATATGTGCTTAGTTGCTTTAGAAATGAGCTCTTGTCCACTGCCCTGCCCAACTGAACTGAGTTGTGCCTAGGCACTTTGTGCCAGTCTCCTTTCCACTGGGCATGTGATTGACCCTCAGATCATGCTCTGTGTGGACACCAGGTAATGATTCCAATGTGACTCTGGAAGAAGGAACTTGGCTTTGAGTTGTGCCTTAGGGGATGGGAGTGTCCTGTGTGAAGTTACTTGTGGTGATGAGGATTTGCAAGGCACTGACCATTGCCCAAGGCTTGCACACAGCAAGCTCAGCTCCAGATCAGTCCCTCCATCCCTCACCTCACTTCATTTGCTTTTCAGGCTCTACTCAAAGTGTTTTAAACTTCTTCATATTTGAAAGATAGCTGTGTAAGTTTAACTGGCTTTATGGACTCAGAAGTGAATGTTTGCCTCTTTTCTGGACCTATTTTTTTAAAGGCAAAAAATAATCAAAGATCCTCTGTTGTTAAAATATGAAAGGGACGTTTCTTAGAGATGTTCCCATTTCTTGGAGGTTTCAGTTCTTGATTTCTGGAGCAGGGGGGCTTCTTCTCTTATCCACCACTTCTGTCTTGGGCAGAAGTCCAGGAGCTTAGCTTCCTCCTGCTCAGCCTCTTGCAAAGCTTCTAGAGACTAAGGACCTGGGTCTCCTTTATCATGCACTTGCCAGCACCTGTGCCCCCAATATCATGCCCACCTACTTCCTTGATAATGGGTTCCAGGGATGCTGCCATCCGCAGCTCACTGCTCCTGCAGGGGGAATCATCAGTCATACTTTATTCCTTTTCAAGGACACATGGCTAGCTAGTGCTGCCACCTTTCCTGTGGCTTAAGATGCTTTCCTTTCCGTTACCTCCATGGTTCATTTAAATTTTCCTGTTTTTTTTTCTTGTTTCTTTTTTGCAGTTACACCAGGGTATATGTTACATATATGGACTTTGTGCTAAAATCCACAAATGAGAGAGAACATATGTCACTTGTTTTTTTGAGCCTGTGTTACTTCACTTAGTATAACAGTTTCTAGGGTTGGTTTATGATCATAAGGAAATGGAATCTTCCAGGCCTCTGGGAACTTGCCCATATGCTTTCACAGCAATGGTGTCACTATGCACAAGACCCATGCAAACGCAATCAGACAAAATCCCCAGCATAGAACAAGGGAAATAGGCAGCAGGCACAAACCTTTGTTGAAGAACTATTGGCAGATGATTACTGCTAGGTGAAGGAGAGCTGATCTTCTTTAAGGGAGAGAGTCTAGATAGGTTGACTAGACCCCAGTGGATGAACTTGCACTGAGAGACATCTAGGTACACAAAGTTGACTGGATAGGCCTTAACACATATGAAAGAATGTATGAAATCCATTGGGAGGGAGGATATGGGAGAGTTTGAGTTGGGGGGATATAAAGATGATTAAGATGTTTTGTATGAAATGCACAAAAGTCACTAAGACATACAAATAGATGTAATCTCATGAATATTAAATAGCCTCTGCAATTGAAAACACAATAAAGAGTTAAAACCATCTTCTCTGATTCTACCACCAACTACCCCCATCTTCAAGAGTCTTAGTAGTTGAGCTGTCCTTCCAGGTATCTTTCCCCACAGTTGGAAAATGGTCTTTCTTCTCCTTCTTGGAGGCACTAGCCACATTTTCTGGGAGGAGAACCACAGCATAAGAGCAGAATTCCAGTGGGGAAGGTAAGGATAGGTCACCACGCTCAGAATGGCCTAATGCAATCACTCTGTGGTCTCTGTCATCCCCCAGCAGGCCATGAAGAGGCTAGTGACAGCAGACACAGTACTGATGCAGCCCATGACAGACAGCTTTAGAGTCTAGCATCCATCTCAATGTGGGCTTTGAGTCCCAGAGTAAGGTGACCAACTTCCAAGAAAACAGTTGAGGAAATAGTGTTTCTACATTCCAAATGTCACTTGTCTATATCAAGAGAAAGAACTGGAGAAAATAGCACCATTTTGTACATGTCACAGGCACTGAGCACAGGGCAGGAAACATCTGTTTAACAGACTGAAGACCTCTCTGCAGATGAGTGTGGAAGAAGAGGGACACTTCTACAGGAAAAGACTGGACACATCACTGTGGGGCACAGGGCCCTGTGGTTGGCCAGGTACTTGTAGGAGACACACCTTGGGCTTAGAGGATCTGTGTCCCTGAGGAGGAGCATAGCAGGCTTTGTTAGCAGTGCAGGCAGCCTCACCAGCATTTCCACAGTGAGATGGAAAGCTGGAAATCACTGTTGGTCATTCAGTTGTAAAGAGAAGCCTGGCCAGAATCCAGATACAAAGATCCCATCCAAGGCTGCTTCCCACTAAAGGACATAATCCCCACCCGAAGATAGTACTGGGCTAAAGCAGGTGGTGGGAAGGCTGCATCACTGGAAGAGTCAGAGCTCAGGTCATACCACAAGTTCAAAGGCTCCACAGGCTGACAATAGCTTCAGATAAAGACAGGGTTTTAAAGAGAACAGAGAAACCTGAATGGTAATTTACATGCTGGAGCACCAGGCCAGTGTGAACTAGTTATTTGTTGTCTCCAATTCTAAGGGCCTATCTTCCCCCATGGTTCAATTCTAAAACAGAGGAGTACCTGAACAGCACCAAGTAACATTTCTCACAATGCTTAGGGTGATGTCTAGGAAGTTAAACTCTGGCTATTCAGCAGAGGCAACTCAAAGTTAGGCTATGATTTGTTATAAAAAGTTTGTTCTTGGTCTGGGGTTCTCTGGTTTCTGTAGTATTCTGACAACACTGCAGGCAGAATCTGCCACATTCTGTCACTAACCAGAAGACATCCCACCCAGCTATTGAGAACTGCAGATCGTTACAGCACACCTCTGCATTTACTCCACATTCAGCAGTGGCAAGCTGCAATTAAGGCCATGTGCCTTGTCTGTGCATCTGCCTAGAGCTGGAGTTCTGAGCCGTAAAGATCAACCTGCACTCATAGGGTCCATCCAGGGCCCAGCTCACCCATGTATTCAGGTAGTGCTGGTTTTAAAATCAGTCCCCAAACTCCCCAGCTGGTGTGAGGAGGAATTAGGTTAAATGTGGCCACAGATACAAATAGAGTCCTTGAGAAAAAGTACTAAGCAAATAGGGGGGTATAAACCAGGCCTGGCCAGGATGGACTTTCCAATGTCTATCCCCTTTATTCCCTATTTCTGACTTCTGGCCTTCAGACCTATGAGAACTGATACTATATTGCAATAGCCTCCCACTCTGGGATGTTTGTGATAAGAATCCTAGCAGAATAAGAAGCCTGTGAGAGTTGGCTTTGGAGTTCTGCTCACAACAGGAAAGTTTCTTGAACCAATTCCTGACCTACTTTAGAGTGTGGTCCAGGGGGGTATGGATGGCAATCATCACGGGGCCATTTGGGCTTTATATAGTACTTTTCTCAGGGAACTCATGACACTTTTTGAAATATAATGTAGAAACATCAGATAGGGGAGAGCCTGATTACTTGTAATTTGAAGCCAACATCAGAAGACAGGCTCTTAAAGCAAATATCCTGGTGTGAACTCAAGGTGTTAGTCACTGAGTAGAGGCTTGCCTGTTTTCTACAACAGTTGGGCCTATGATGGAATACTTTACTGGATGCTTTTATGCTCTGCTCCAAACTTTCATGTTCCTAAGATTAGTAGAGAGATTTTTATTAAAGACCCTGTGGCTCCATAGAACCCTAGATGGAAGCCTGACATAGAAAGCAATGGGCTGACCTTGGATCTTTCAGAGTTTCTTCATGTGCCAAGCTACAAGGAGGCCAGAGGAAGGGTCATGTCATGGGCAGTGTAGGGAGTGTGTTCATCAGATGCAGCAGCTTCTAAAGAAGTTGAACTTAACACCACCCAATATGGTGGTGACCAGTCACTCCAAGCATGGGTACCCTGGATGGGAAATTGAATCTAATTCTGCCTGTTTCTTTGTACAACTACATGTACCTAGTATATTTAAAAATGTATATGGGTGAACAGTCAAGCTGACTGACATAGATGCCCTCTGACACAGTCTCTCCCTGGAGCCCAAGCTGGCAGCTCCATTGATCTCCCTCTAGTTCCAGTTCCTCCTGCTCAGCCCCAACAGTGTGAGCTCATATCATGGCCTCTACCAGTTCCTTCAATAACCACCTCTTCTCTGTGAGACCATGGTCAGAATTATACTGCCACTGAAGGCTGCCCTGGAGCTACAAAGAGAGACTTCATTTTAAAATTCTCATAGATATCTTTGGTTCTCTGGACAGTATTCTGACATGAGCCAAGACATCTTGCACATTGCACATCTGCCATGATTATGGGGCAATGCAGAATAGGCCTCCGTGATCCTCTGTTTGCAGCTTCTCTAACTCCAGGAGAATGGTGGCTTTTCTGAGCACAATCTCACAGGATCCCACAGGGCTTGCTATCCTCTGTGTCCTTTATGTTTCACTTCGGCAATACCTTTTGTTGCCTCCACTGTGGTACAAGACATTATTACAGAATCCAGGCCAGGAAAGAGTGGGAGATGGAGGAGGAGGAAAAGGGAAGAGGGAGAAAAGGAGGGAGTGAAGGAGACAATTTGCAAAGCAAAGCCATGAACTATAAAAAGGGTGAATGAGCAAGGATCTTTGGCATATGGGCCTCAGGGGTTTAGATTGTGAGTTCTGCCTCATCATTTACAAATACGTCAACATAAAATTATACCCAGGAACCTTCATTAGCAATGACTCTCTGGCCCAGTAGACTTGATGTCACCAAATTTACCCTAAATGAAATGAGTGACTCAGGGTTTCCAACCGAGCTTCATTTTTACAAGCATGGTTAATAACCCAGAATACCTTCACTCTCTATGGAAAGGGAGAGTTATGTTTTTCTAACATCTGTGTGCATGAAAGTATAAAAATATGCTTGCAGACTAGGTTCTTGCAGCAGGCATCTGGGGGCTTGACACCTGCCAGTCTAACTCCTATGGTTTCTTCCTTAGCACACACCTATTGAAAGCACTTTTCTCTCCTCAAGTACATGGAGTCACCCAGAAAGGAGGGAGATAGAGGCCCCAATGCAGAGGGCAAAGCAGAGTGGGATCTTTCTCAAACCCTTCCTCCAACTCAATCCATCCTTCATCGATTTACGTGTTCTCAATTCTGTGATTGCACAGGACCCCTTCTGGAGATGACTGACTCAGATCCATAGGGTTGGTCATACTCCCCTGGGTGCACATATCCCATCGCTATGGCACAAAGACTCCCATACCTATCACACTGCTCCCCTGCAGGGCAGAGATGGCTAAATGCAGCTGATTGTATCCTAGGAATGGATCCAGGGCCTTCTTCTTTTCAAGCTTTCCTTTAAGGCTGATCAAGAAGGCTGAATTCTTTGCTCATGGGATCTACAAAGATTCAAAATTCAGAAGACCTCACACATATTATAGACCAGCTTTTATGCTGTACTAGGCAAATGTGTATTCGTGAAGAATCTCAAAAACAACTTCACAGAAACAGAGTCTGTCATGGCAGATTAGCACTGGTCCCACTCCTTTCCTTCCAGAGGATATGCCTGAAGAGCTGAGAACTACCACATGGCGGCAACTTCTTTCGGTCTTGACTGTCACTGTAAGTGTTACTTTGGGAAGTTACAAACTATAAGCAATCAGAATCCCATGTGAGATTAAAAGCACTGTGAAAATGTCCTTCAAACACATGCAATTTATTTACCCTGGTTATAATCCAGGGCCCAGGGAGAACCTGAGATGACTCAACACTACAAGCATGATTAGGAAGCTCTCACAGAAATGGTCATCTTCAGAGGAAACACAGAGCCTGTAACAATCACACAGAAGTTACCAGCTCCAAAGCATTCACTCAGCAAGGAGCAGAGGATGGTTTCTCTTCACTTTTGGTCTGTGAAGCATCAAATGTGGCCACGATAACTATTATGTCATTTACCTGACTCACTTCCAATTATGTTTGAAGGACATGAAATAAAATTCTAGTACATGCATTGATAACAAACATTAAAAGGAATGGGATACACAGACAGAAGGGAAAGAAGGGTTCTGTGAGCCCAGGTCCATCATGCCTGCATCTACAGCCCAGGTAAAGTGGCAGCCTCCACATAGCCTGATGAAAGGAAGTACTTCCACTCTTCAGTGGGAAGTCACATTCTGAAGTGGACCAGGGGGTGCTGGAGGACCTGCTACCACTACTGTCTCACCTGCCTCCTTGTTATGTCAGTCAGAGGAACAAGACATAGGGATTAACTTGCTCATTATAGCATAGTCAGGACGCCTGGCTCTCCTTGCTATTTTTGACAGTTGATGCCTCACAGCTCTCCTCTTCAGAGTAAGAGCTTTTATGGACTTTCCTCTGTGAGGTCACATTGATTATTTTTTCAAAATAAGTATCTTTACCTGAGTCCTTGGCCTAGTGGTTTTCTTACTAGGAACCTGAGAATGTTTGGTCCCTAATGACCAAGTGTTAGTCAGGGGCCAGCTTGGGGAAGGTGGGTGGCCAGCCTGTCAGCTGTGAAAAGAGCCAGGACAGTGTGGCTGTGGCCTGTGGTGAGGCACCTCTCCTGTCTGAGCAGATTGGCCTAGCACTCTTGTTCAGGAGTGACACTGGTTTAATTTTTTTGATTTATTTATTTTTATTTTATGTATATGAGTGTTATGCCTACATGTGTGTAAGTGGACCTGTGTTGTGTAGTGCCCAATGAGGACAGAAGAGTGAGTCGGATCCCCCAGAACTGGAGTTAGGGATAGTTGTTAGTTCCCATGCAGGTGTTGGGATTCAAACCCCAGTCTTCTGTAAGAACAACCAGTGCTCTTAAATGCTGAGCTACCTCTCTAGCTCTGAAACTGGGTTTGAGAATATTTCTAGAGTCATGTTGCAGAGGGTAAGTTCAATTTCATTAAATATCTACAGAATCTGAGGGTTTTTTAATCTGGAAGACATTCAGGGATTCTTGAGCTTGCCCAGTCCCCTAACTTTAAAGACAAGGAAATGTGCAATCTCCAAGAGTGGCATAGGGCAAGTCTACCTCCTTGTCAAGATGTATCCTTGTGCCCAGTAGATATGGCAGCAGCAAGGAGGCTGTGTGTATACCTCTCTGTCCCACCAACATTTGAGACCTACCATTTTCCATATATGGAAATCTTTGCTTTATTTATTTATTTATTTATTTATTTATTTATTTATTTATTTATTTATTTATTTTTGGTCTTTTTGAATCAGGGTCTCCCTGTAGCTCCAGCTGTCCTGGAACTCACTATGTAGACCAGGCTGGCCTTGAACTCACAAAGATCTGCCTGCCTCTGCCTCCCAAGTGCTAGGATTAAAGGCGTGCGCCAACACGCCCGGCCGGAAATCTTTACTTTAAAGTGTTGCAGGTGGAACAGGTGATGTTATGGTCTGGCAGTGGGTACATATATTGAACACACACTGCTACATACTGAAACTGGTTGGGACAACAGATTTTATGCACTGTAGACTTGTTCTCAATAAAAGTAGCAATGCCATTCTTCCAGGCTTCTCCTCCCATGATTCTGTGCATCATCTGCTCCATGCTACCTAGGCCTGGGTGCATGTTTTGATGCACAGCACCAAGGCCTCAAACCACACATTATCCTGAATATAAAATGTTCACAGAATCTAAACTCACTCCAGAAGTCACAGGGAAGTATACAGGTATTAGAGTTGTGACCTTCACTTGTTCCTTCTCTTCCATGTGAGCATATATCTGTAACAGCCACCGCTGAATGACCTCTCTTTCCATAAAGAATAAACTCTGGGGCTGGAGAGATGGCTTAGCAGTTAAGAGCACTGACCTCTTGAAGAGGACCCAGGTTTGATTCCCAGCACCCACATGACAGCTAAGAACCATCTTTAAAGAGGGTGTGGTGGTGCACGCCTTTAATCCCAGCACTCAGGAGGCAGAGGCAGGCAGATCTCTGTGAGTTCAAGGCCAGCCTGGTCTGCAGAGTTCCAGGCCAACTGGGGCTATAGGGAGACCCTGTCTCACACACAAAAAAAGAGTAAACTCTGAGGCCTGTGAATTGCTCATGGACCTATATGGTTACCATCCTGTTCCCTGGTAGGAACCGAAAGCCACCAAGTTAGATAACACTGGCTGACTATGTGCAGTGGGAGCCCAAACCTACTAGGGAGATGCACTGAGTTTAAGCTGTGGCTTCATTTGTGATGGCGTGATGGGGAGCATGATCAGGCCCACTCCTCGTCCACCAGCCATGGTGTCTTTTTAAGTGAGAAGAACAGGAACTGGGTGTGCTGCAGCTCAGCTGTCCAGGGCTCTGAGGACATCTGCCCGCCCCACTGTCAGCCTTGCTGCCCTCACAACTTCATTTCACACGAATTTGGCCGAGTCTTCCCAGGGAAATATTGGATTTGCAAGTCACACAGGATAGTAAGCCTGGCTTTTGGTCCGCCTTACCCCCATTACCCAGGAAGATCAAGTTCTTGATACTCATCTTGTCCCTAGAGCATTGTGATGAACCCTAAAAGCGGGAAGCTCTAGTAAAGCCCTTTCTACCAGTCACCCAAACCATTTCACCACATCTTCTCTACTGCTCATTTCTTTCTTACCTACCAGAGGTGGTAAAGGAATTAGGTCATGAAGACCCCACCCAGGTGTCTCTGGAGAGATTCTGTTTGCTGCTGAAACCATGAGCAGATTATCCTTCACCTCCTGCCAGATGTCTGGATTATCTTGTCTTCAGCTGAGTGGCAGGATCTGGTACGCAGGAGCCTCTTCTGAAGATCCATTCCAAAGGCAGGAGGATGGCACATGAATCCTCCTATCTTTCTGCCTCTTCAGTGCTGGATTACAGGTATTTGCTGCCATGCCTAGCTTTTTAATGTGGGTATTGGGGTCCAAACTCAGGTCTTTGTGCTTGTGTGGCAAGCACTTTATCAACTCTTATTTCTTCTGAAAGTGATTGATAAGGTTTATAACTTGTCTCAACCCTCTGTTGGTAAATGCAAACAGACTCCTCCACTTTCTCATTGATTAAAGATAGATTTTCTCCTGGAACACAGTTGGCAAATAGAAAGTTTTCTGTATTGTCTAAAGAGCAATTCTTCAGAGAAGGAGGACTAAGTTCAGACACCCACGAGGAGCACAGAGCATTCACTATAACAACAGGTATAGACTGAAACACAGTTGCTGTCCTTTGTACTTCAGAGCACACAAGGAGGGTGGTTCTCTAGGACCACAGGAGAGGCAGGACCCAGCATGCGCTCAGAGAATGAATCTTTTCTGGGGGGAGGGTTGGTGAGAGGAGCCATCTCTACTCTAGTCATAGCTATAGACTTTGATATGTTGCTATCTCATTTTACAAAAGCAGAAAGCAGGTAAAGCCCAGCTGCTGCTCAGTGGAGCTCTTTGGAGCCCAAGCCTCCTTCCTAAATCTTCCTTCTAGTTTGAGTTCTAAATTTTATGTGTTGGTAAAAATGTTAGAAAAATGTGAGTTGACAAGTCAAAACTGAAAATGTTTTAAGGCCTATTTGTGTGGTCTATCACTCCATTTAAATAAATCTCTGTTCACAAGCTATTTTTCTCTGCTAAATAAAGCATTTTTTCAGTGTTTCGGCAGAATATCCTTACTGATCACCCAGAACGGAGGGCTCTCATGGCTCCATAGGACCCCAATTGTGCACAGCAGAGTGGAAACCAGTAGTAAATCACCTGTGGAGCATCTATTTTAAAGCACATTCCTTTCAGATGTCTTCCAAGATTAACCCATGGTCATAACATAGTGTTCATTTGTTGGCCTTTTCTGAAGTATGAGATGCTATTTGGGAATCAAAGAATCAGAAGATATTTAAACAGAAGTGTAACAGCTGATTTTCCTAACAGTTAATCATAGTAGCTCATTTTTAGGACAGATATCACAATGTTTCACAGTGTTGTCATCTACATAAATTCTTCATCAAACACAGAAACCACTGAGAATGTGACCTGTAACAGCAGCTTTGGGCACAACAGGATGCAAATGTCACTCCCAATCATTAAGGTACATCTTGATTGAATTACATTAGAAATGACACTATTCATACATAGCCTGTTAGAGAGCTGGGGCATGTTAATGTTGCATGGTGCCAAAACAAGCCAGGAAGTAGAAAAAAGAAGGTAGAGCATAGTCCTGGCCACTTGAAGGTTTCTAAATACAGGGAGTCTGGCTGGCCGAAAGAAAAGAGATGAGTCAAACCACGGAAGGTCGAAAACGAAGAGGTGCAGAAAAGAAGGGCTCATGCTTGTTTGTTTAGTGGGCTGGGTGGGTTTTTTGATGAATAGAAAGCACAAAAAAAAATAAAAGGAAGAAAGGACAAAAAAAGAGTGAGAGGAAAAGCAGAGACATTAAAGATAAGTGGCCAGTGTTTGTTTGCACAAGATGCATAGGGCTCATTTTTTCTCAGAGCAAATATTATCTCTTTGTGTTGACTTTGGAGCTGGCAGCATGCTTGCTGAACATACATACTCTTGTTTTCTTTTCATAGAGAAACCAGATTATACTAATAGCATCATTTTTCTTTTTGTGAGACAGGGTCTTTCTCTGTGTACAGTCTGAGCTGATTTCAAACTGTCTCAGCCTCTCTGGGGCTGGGGTGAGAGGTGTGTGCCACCACACCCAGTAGATGGCATCATTTTACTTATTTACTTTTAAAAATTGATATTTTATTTATTAATTTTAGGCATATGAGTGCTAGGCCTGCATGTGCTATGTACACTCACAGTCTTCTTCTGACCTCCGTGGACATTGCGCAATGTGAGTGTACATAGCACATGCAGGCCTAGCACTCATATGCCTAAAATTAATAAATAAAATATCAATTTTTAAAAGTAGATAAATAAAATGATGCCATCTACTGGGTGTGGTGGCATTGCGCAATGTCCACGGAGGTCAGAAGAAGACTGTGCTGGATTCTTCTAGAATTGGAATTACTGACAGTTGTTAGCTGTCATGTGGGTGTTGGGAACCGAACCTGGATTTTCTGCAAAAGCAGTCAGTGCTCTTAACCTCTGGGGATAAAGATAAATATTTAGAATATAATTGGATAGTATATTGATTTAGGAAAGTGGCAGTAGTAGGTTCTCCTCTAGGGTATATAACTCCTCTAGCCACAGGTATTTAGCTAGGTTTACAGTATAGGCAAGAATTCTCTCCTATTGGGTGGGTCTCACGTCCAGTTGGGCAGCTGTTTGTCACTCCCAAGACAAAAGTGCCAGTATTCACAATGGACTCTAGTAGGAAGGTGTGAACTTGGGAGGTGGGGGTGAGGCAGGGTGCCAAGGGAGAAGCCAGTATAATGGCGACTAAGACTGACCAAAAAATTTTGTATGAAACATAAAGAATTCAATAAAAAAGTGCCAGTATTGCACCATTGGGGAATTCTTGCCAGAGTGGGCATCATTTTAATGGATTTCTCTGAAGCAATTTAGAAAATCTCTACTGGAGTTAAAGCCTAAAATGCACAATAACTGACAGTAAGTGAAAGCCTTCCATCAAGGAATTAAGCCATGTGGATGAGAGTGGTGGATTCAGAAGACTCTAGTGCCAGAAGAAGAAGACACTTGTTGCTACTTTATGCATTCTAGACATTATAGGGAAGCTGCACCAATGAAATCTCCATGGTGTGGTAGTCTTATGAGATCTGCACAAGGACAAAAACTAGACAACATGCCAAGGTTGGGGGAAGGAATGTTTTAGGATCCCACCTCAAGATGAAGAGCTAGGGGTAATCAATGGATGCTGAGGGAGGGAGAATCTCCAGGGCTGAGCTCCTGGAGAGGTCATCTAATCCCAAATGACCAGTCCTAAACACAGGTACACATAAGCACTGGTAAATGGACACTCAAGGCTGGAAACAATGCAAAGACAATATGTATGGAATTCTAAAAAAAAAACAAAAAGAAATAGTAATAAAAAACTCAAAAGGCTCTTGTATATCACTTCTGCTGGTCAGAAGAGCAGGCAATGGTGAGCTTAAAAACCTCCAATTATTTAAAAAAAAAACCCATACACTTGTAATAGAAATTTTAAAATTTATGAAATTCTACAGCTGCTCTTTAAGAAACAATGTCTTTATATCACTGTGCTTTGTCGACAACCTCACAATACTGCTTAAAGGCAGATGTGCACCGTGGCATTTCATGAACTTTTACAAATGTTACAAAAGGCAGCATTTAAAGACCATATATGATTTTAACAAATGATTATCATGACTTACAGTGATTTCCTTTCCGTCGGAAGCCATGTTGGTTACAATTGTCTGCCTTGAGAAGCAGCAGTGCAGTGAATATGCTGGTACTCAGGGATTGTTTCCTGAATATTCACTTATTTTTATGGTTAATATCCACCAACTCAAATCATGTGGCCAAAGTATGTGAACATCTTCAAAATTCTTATTAGAAGACAATCTTCTCTGAAGGAATGTTGAGTGATCAACAGATATTTCATTTGTGCCATAGCTACTGTCTAAAAATGTGGAACAGAGGGGCAGAGCTTTAGCTCAGTGGTAGAGCACTTGCTCTTATGCCTGAGACCCTAGGTTCAATCTCTAGTAAGGCTGAGAGAGACAGGCAGAGACAGAAAGAGAGAGAGAGATAGAGAGAGAGAGAGAGAACTGGGGAAATGACTCAACAGGTCATGTAAGCCTAAAGATCCACATTATGAAACAAAGAAAATGAAACACTACCAGGTGTGGCAGTACGTACCTGTTACCTCAGTGATGGGGGTGGCTGGGGGATAGGGACTCATTAGCCACACAGCCTAGACAAATTGATGAGCTTCAGATTCAGTGAGAGACCTTGTCTCAAAAACAAGGGTAGAGAGTGGCTGAGGAAAACAGCCAGGGGTGACCTCTGATCTCTACATGTACTCACAGATACACATACTTACATGCACATATGCACACAATCACACTAACAAGTACATACACCAAACCACTATACACACACAGACACCCAAATATGCACACACACAATAATTAATTAATTTTAAAAATTTAAAAATTGGGCTAGAGAAATGGCTCAGTGATTAAGAGCACTGGCTACTCATTCAGAGGACCTGGGTTTAGTTCCCAGCACCCACATGGCAGCTACCAACCTTCCACAACTCCAGGACCATGGACTCCTATACCCTCTTATGACCTCCATGGGCACTTAGAGACACAGGCACACTTAAATACATGCAAGCAGTACAGTCATACAAATAAAATAATAAAATTTTAAAAATTAAAAATATGAAATGTAGAAAGTATAACAGAGCAAATGGATCAGCAGGCCACAGTGACATCCTCCACAGCCATGGAAGTTAGTCATCTGTTCAATGAAGCAAGGAGATACATCTCTGTTTATTATGAAATATCTGGAATTCAATAAATAAAAACAAATGAATAATGCCTTTCCTTTTTTACAAAACAATTTGTTCTATGACTCATGTGTAGTGTCTTTAGCAATAGGGTCTTATCACCAAGGTCTGGAGGGTAACCCAAAGCAATGGTAATAGTCAATATCAAAGAAATCAAAGTGGTAGAGACCTCAAAACTTCATCTCTCTTGGCTAGCTTTCATAGTGCTAGAAGGTGCTATGCATGCTACCAGGGGAGAAAAGTGACCATCAACCTTATCAGCTGTGAACTCTGCAGCTATAACAATGACCAACCTGGCAATATGCCCACTGGGGCAATAGTGGCATGAATGTCATAGAAGTACCCAACTACTTTCTGATTGGATTTAAGGCCTGCTTCACAAGATGGAGCCTATACCTGATACTGTTATCAGGGCTAAGAACCTGTTGCTAGACAGGTCAGTGGCCACAAGAAGAACCTACTACTGTTATTGTACTAAATGGACACAGTACTTTTAATGACTCATTGTTATACCCATAGATTAGTGCATTTCTCAACTCTCCCCAGGGAAGCTTCTTCTTGCATCAGATGGCAGTTAACCCAGAGATCTACAACTGCTCAACATGCAGAAAATAAGAGACTCGGAGTGCCCAGTACAACATGAGCTGCCTATATCACACCTTCTCCTCCAAAGGCTCAGGGGTCATTGTGGAAGATTGTTAGAGCCAGAGGTGGAAGATGAATTCAAGGAAAGCATGTTTTCAAGACATAAAAAAAGCAGTTGCACATATGAATCTGCAGCTCTTGTGACAGCATGCAAATACCTATGTGAGCCCAAACCAGAAAAAAACCCAGCATATATTTAGAAAATGGCTGTGGGAGAAGGTGCAGTGCAAAGCCAGGGCAATAAGTGGGGACCAGGCATATGTGCCCTGGTGCTTCAAAGTACACTCAAGTCATCAGTCAGCAGCAATCTGTGTAAGCCCACCCTCATATAGTTTCAAAGATTCTCCTAGTGCAGATTATATACATGTACATAATCTGGAGGAGTGTAATGATGGGACAGGTCCTATTCTGCCTGGCCTGGCCTTGTCAGTTATAAGCTACACTCTGTGATGAACACCTGTCATAGTCTGGCCTGTGAACATTTTGTTTGTTTGTTTGTTTGTTTGTTTTTAGTATTTATTAAGTGCTGTTGAGCTTGAGCTTGTTATCCCAGGGCAACCTGCCCTGCTTTAACACTAGCTCTGTTTGAAGCTGGCTTCAGGGAGTCTGTGCCCAGAACAGACGGGCTAAAAGACAAGATTTGGAATACTTATAGAGTATTAACCTTAGGACCCTAGGGAACCTATAGAGGGCCCTGCCAATATCACAGTAATAAAAATAAACCTAACAAGAAGAGACAGAGGTTTCTACAGCAGTTCGTTTTCTCCTCGATGGGGCACTTGGCTCAGAAACCACAACTATAACTCTGTAAGGATGTGCATCTGAGGTACCAACTGACCACAACACCATTGCATATAATGCACAGTTACTATGCCATCACTATGAGAAGAATTGGACACCTATAATCTCAATGAAGCCCAGAACATCCTCAGCTGGAGACATGTTCCCAGCTATACCTAAAGGCTAGCAAGTGCACTACATGTCCAGGGACACCAGCCCATGATCAGCTGGCTCCAAACTCTAGTTCCCCCACAGCTTCTGTTACAAGGCAGTGCACTTCATCCCCAGAAACCTGTACACAGACCAATTGTGATTACAGGGACAGTTAGGCCTAAGTTCTGTGCCCCGATGAGCTTGAAAGGCCCACTGATGGATTGCTTCCCTACAGGCTACAACTGTAAACAGTATCTCAACTTGGTCCTGAGCTAAATTCCAGCCTCATTGCCTCCTGCCACACCCAGCTGCAGGATCAAATTCTCTTATCCTTCTCCACACACATAACTCTTACATTGATCATACTAACCATATCCAGGGAAGAGCTGTCATTCTCCATGGAATAAAACCCTATTACCATAGACATACATATCAAATATCACTTGTAAGAAGTTCCCTTTTCAACTTTGAGTTCTCAAAGTCCTTATTTTAGGCGTTCCAGAGATATTCCTTATTTCTAATTCCACCTATTACATACTTGCCTCTTTAAGTACTTAGATTGTGCACTGATATAGAAAAAAATCAATAGGTGTTCATTAAACAAGTGGAAATTAATAAGTGAAACACATCAATCTTTTTTATTTTATTCAGTAAAATATTCATGGACCACTCTTAAAATCTTCCAGGAAATATAGGGGAAGAACCTGGGTGTATAGATGGATTGTAAATATTTATTATATTTTATATACATATGATATGCATTTCATAGATGTTTTGAACCATCAGCCACAGCTCATACAGCAATACGACTAAGAAAACTGAGAGATCAAGATGGTGGCTCCTGGGGCAGCAGGTGTGTTCCAAGCAGCTAAAGCAAAGTTGGGGGAGGGAGACTTAGAGTGTTGGGGAGCATTGGAGGTGGGTCCTACCTCTGAGGGCACTTGGATCCTTAGTGACTGCAATTCAGTGCTACAGACTTGGCCTAAGGGTGTCAGGAGACAGCAGGGATAACATCTGTGTCAGCTGAGCCTCCCCCTCCACTGGATGCAGGTACAGACTTTGATGGCTGGCCCTGGGGGACCTGTGGGCAGACCACAGGTGGCATACAGTGGATCTGTGAGTACATTTCACTGGGTAGGTGACTGGGGCTTGCCCCACTTTGGAGTGGGGGACTGTGGAAGAAATGTTGTGACCTTCCAGCCCACAGGACTGGGAGCACTTGGGCTCTTGGGGTGCAGGTTCTGCAGGACTGGGGGCTTTGGGTGGCTTGGGTGTTGTGTGGCTCTGGCCATTGGTCGAGCTATTTACTGGTTGGGTAGGGGTGCTGATATGTTCAGTTCTAGGATAGAGGTGAGATTCTGGAAAATAAACTATCCACACCTGTACACTAATTAAGATGTCACCAAAAACACCTGAAGAATATAACTAAAATCAGTCTTAAGTTCAACAACAACAAAAAAAAAAAACACCTAAGCTTCACATTAGAATGACAACCAACAAAAACAACCCAAATGCCTAAAGCTCAATGAAAAAATAATAGCATAAAAATCTCAAATGGACCTCCACCAAACACTAATAGCCCTATTGAAGAACTCTATAGTGAGGACTCCTTAGATAAAATTTAGGATACAGATCTTAAAAGAACAATTTTAAATATGATTAGAGAAATTAAAGAGTTGAAGGAATTTAAAGAGGATATAAACAAAGAAGTCAGGTACCTAAAAGAAAATAGGGATAAATTAAAAGGGGATAATGATAAACTGTGGAATGAAAATACAAAAGATACAGAAATATTGAATAAAATTCAAGTTGAAATGAACAAAGAAATGCAACAATCCACAAATCACTTGGAAAGGATGGGAGAAACTCTCAATACCAGAATGGATGAAATAGAAAATAGAAGATCAAGACTAGAAGAAAATATGGAGGAACTGCATTGATCAAGTAAAGATTATGAAAAATTTCAAAAAACACAAGAATGGAATAACCGGAAACTGTGGGACACTTTGAAAAAGCTAAACTTATGAATCATAGGGATAGATGATGTATAAGATAATGGTATTGCTCAGATTTTCAACAGAATTGTAAAGGAAATTTTTCCCAAATTAAAGAGATACCTATACAAATACAAGAAGCAGGTAGAACACCAAGTAGACAGAACCAGAAAAGAAATTCTCCACATCATATCATAGTAAAAACACTAGATGTTCAAAGCAAAGAGAGGATATTGAGGGTAGCAAAAGAAAACAACAAATCACTTATAAGGGAAAACCTATCAGAATTACAGCCAATTTTTTCATTACAAACAATGAAAGCCAGGAGAGTTTGAGCTAAAGTATTCCCAGTTCTAAATAACTATAGATGTCAACCCAGATTACTTTATCCAGCAAAAATGTCTAACGTAATTGAAGGAGAAAGGAAAATGTTCCATGACAAATAAGTTGAAAGAATTCTTGTCCAGAAAGCCATCCCCTCAGAGAATATTTGAAGCAATACAAAAAGCAGAGGGTAGGGATGACTATAACCAACCAGCACCAGAAAATAAATGATACTACTACTATAGAAATAAAAACCTACAGTAAAAATGCACCAGAAGTCAAAATGATTGGAAGTAATACAATTCTCTCAACAACTCCAAACATCAATGGACTGAATTCTCCAAGTAAGAGCATAGAGTGGTAGAATGGATTAAGAAACAAAACCCATTTTTATTGTCTGCAGGAAGCCCATCTCACCTTTAAAGACAGGCATTATCTCAAGGTGAAAGGATGGAAAAAATAATACAAGCAAATGGCACTAAGAAACAAGCAGGAGTCGCTATTCTAATAGATAAAATAGACTTCAAACTAAAACTAATCAGAAGAGATGAAGAGGGTCATTTCAGTCTTATCGAAAGAACATTAACCAAGAAGATATCAAAATTATTAATTTATACATGCCAAATTCAGGTGCACCGTACTTTATAAACACAGTTGTATAAGACTTTAAGACACAGATCAACACTAGCACACTAGTAGCAGAGGACTTTAATACTCTACTCTGTCCATTATACAGATCAACTGGGAAAGAATAGATAGATATCTGAACTGAATAAGACTAAGACTATACATCAAATAATGGAATTACAAAGATATAATATCATTTCAGTGCTCTACTAACCACATATAGCCTCTTCCTACTTAATGGTTACATTCCCTTGAAACTTGAGGCAAGGTTTTTGGTAACCTGTTGGCTGACAAATAAATGGTCATGTATGTTAATATTGATAAATCACAATAGGGTTCTTGATCTTCAAGGACAATAGTTAATTCAAGAGAATGATTATTTCTGCCCAACGGAGCCATTCATTTTGACATTTAGTCATGTTTTATATGTAAGACGTTTGACCACCAAGCAAAACATCTTTGGAGTGAATAGACAGGCTTTTTGACAAACCCATGTAAAACATCTCTGAGCATCTGGAGAGATTTGATCATCTAGAACCTACCCCAAGACTTGAAAGGATACTTCAAAGTCTTTATTTTATAGTGGTATATTCAAAATAACTGTAACATTTATATAAATGGGCATTGAATATATTATAAATTACAATAACTAGGGGAAAATCTCCTAGGACATGTTATTTAGTTTCACAGCATTAACTAAAAGCCTTCTTTATAAGATAAAAATGGATGGCTATCTCCTGAATAGAAAATAGTAACATGTTTAAGCTAATCAGTAATAAAGAATTATTGTTCATTTTCAATCCAACCCTGACTTTTACTGGAGTGCCAGTTACAGTTATAGTTACAGTTATTAGATTTAATGGACACAGATATTCTCCATGTTTCCCTGTCTTATACAAGTGATAATTCTGACATTTCTTTTCCATATAACAAGATAATTTTGCTTAGGAAAAGCTGGGTTCTACATCCTTGAAACAGCAGGATGCAGTCCGGAGGGAGACAGTCTGAAAGTGTGTGGTAAACACCTTCAGCTGGGTTCCTGTTTATAGGTATATGATAGAACTCCTGCCTTCTGAAAAACTATAAATCTGGATTTAGGGAAACAAGAGAAGCTGCTCTGATAGTGGTGTCAGTTGCAAAAACAGAGGGGGAAGGAAAAGGCCTCCTCTCTCTAGGAGGCAATTTTGCCCTACAGTTAAATAAAAAACATTGGTAAATAAAGGCTTCAGTGCCAGCTCTGAGTTGCCCTACCAGGAGTTGTTGGCCAGGGAGACTTTAAAAGCCCCCAAAACAAAGGCCATTAGCCTATAACTTTGGGTACACATAAAAGATGGACAGTAAGACCCTACTACTGAAGGCATGACGTTATAAGAACAACAACAAAAAATTATGCTGAGACCGTGCACTGCAAATCAACAGCTGATCTTCATGGTATCAGAGAGCACTATACAAACCACTGGAAAGAAATGGTCTCTGAAGCTTTACTACAGACTTCTTGTGCTGCACTTCTACATGTCAAAGAAGAAATAGTGTAATAGTAGCAGCCTGAAAAATGTACACCTGGAATGAAAAAAAATTTTAAAAAAATCCCAATTTGATCTATGGCCTGCTCCCTTGCAGGGTATGACACATGGCTGACACTGTAGCCTTGGTGCCTCCTAATGTCAGGAGACTATCGACCACATTAGAAAGCTATTGGCATCCCTTTGTTAAAGAATTGTAATGCCCCAAGCAAAATATTATCCAAGTAGATGTGCTCATAGAGTAACTTGTTATAATCTTTAATATTTGTTACTATTTGTATTTTGTTACTAGAATTAAACAGAGATTCCTAAATGACCCACCTGGCCATTGAAAACAGAACTTGGATAGTCTCAAGAGTTTGATGAGCCACCTCAGAAAAAAACAAACTGGATATTCTATCTCTCACTCTCTCTCACCCTCCTCTCCAAAGTCCAGGGACTCTCAGGGAAGAGACTGGTGTGTCAGGCTGTAGGGGCCAAGGAGGGAGGATGAATTGTGAGATCATAGCAAAAACAGACTGGATTTTCTTTTTTTCTCTTCTTTTTTTTCTTTTTTATTTGATCAACATGTTTATGTAAGCAAACCGTTTCCACTGGACTTGGGGACCCAGGATTGTACAAAAACTAAACTCATATGTTAACTAATTGGGTTTATATGAACATTCCTTATGTTTATTGCATATGTGTACTTACTGGTCAAATGAAAATAAATTAGAAAAGAAAACAAAAAGAAAATTAGTGAATGGAGATGAAGCCCAGATGTATCTTGTCCAGCCTAATGCAGCTTCAGAGCACATATCAGGCTGGGAGTGAGGAATCATGAGCCCCTTGAAGCCACAGGTGGGGACCAGAGTGGGGTGACTAAGTGTTCTTGAGCAGCAGCAAGCAGAGCTGCAGAAACTGCATGAGTACCTGTTGGAATTATCACATTCTGTCTTCCCCACATTGAAGGCTAGTGGTCCTGCCATCTTTCCCTAGTGTTCAGTGCACAGCCTAGGTATCTAGTTTCTCCTGGTGCATATATCTGTGTGCACTGTGAGCATACCCTGAGATTTGCTTAAGACAACCTCCTGCCAGTGTACTTGTTCTGGATTCTTTGCCTCTGGCTGAAGAAGGGGCCTGAAGGAAAAGGATCACATGGCGAGCCACTGATCCCAGAGATGAGAATGTAGCCTGGCCACAGATGGGGCTCAGCTAGCTTTGGCTCTTGAAGCTCAGAAGCTGCAGACAGCAATTGCTGTTGGATTATGCTGGGCTTATGGTGAATTGTCATGCAGCAGCAGAAAACTGATATAGATAATATTACAATTTCTCATTGTGATGCATTCTTTGTATGCTAATTAAGATGCTTCTTTATTGCAGCATAGTTTTCGACATGTCTAGTCTAACTCTCTTAGTTCTTGAGACAATCAATTAGAGTGGCCAATATTTATGGTTTCATGTAAACATAAAGTATAAAACAGAGCCTCAGTCACAGCTACCAATTGTAAAATAGGTAGAAGAACTGGAGTTGGAGAACATTTTAGAGCACAGAGTCAATGAGAAGAAAAACACTAAGATCAAACTCATCAAAGCAGTTTACAGCAGACTTTTGAGGTTGGGAATGCCCTCGTTTAAATGGACTACATAGTGATTGTGAATCCATAAGGAAACATCTCAATTATCTTCAGTTTTGCCCATTTCAATTAGAAAAATACTGTGTTGTTCTTGTTTTGCCCAATTTGGCAGTTACAATTATTTCTAAGGATAAAGTTCATGTCCCCTAGAACTGCTAATTTCCCATCTATTCTTTTTCCTGGTCTGTACTAGAAGTTGTCCGTGTATAAACTCAGATTGGGGGTTGTCAGTGTGAAGGATAGATACACATAGCACTTTTCCAAACGTTGGACTGGCCAAACAGCCAGCCTTCCTTTCCCTGAGGAGATTCTCAGATGTCACATGAGGGCTTTTGTTGTCTAGGGATCTTCACCTTAGTCTGGTCCAGCAAATGCTGTAGTTTTTCTGTGTACAAAATGTGGAAGAAGGTGGCCAAAGCACAGATTGTGCAAAGTGCAATGAGAGTGTTTCTCTAAATACAGCCAGCTACACAGGGATCTTCTTCAATAAACTCTTAGTTAGAATAAAGACATATATCAGTTTTATTAAAACCTGAATTTTATTAAACATAAATTTTAAAGATTCATCAAATTACGCACCAGGAAGTAAATAAGATAATATTAAGTTTTTAAATTTAGCATAAAGATTTAGGAGTATTAGAATTCATTTATTTTTCTTGGCAATCATTCCTTTAGTCAACAACGAGGAAAGTAATTGGGTATTGATCCTCTTCAGGATTATGCAAATGACATGAAGAGCCAAGCCTGGAAGACTGTGGTCTCCTCAGAGTCCAGGGCCATGCTTGATTCCCTTCACTGATTCCTGGAAGGACTGCAGAGAACATACAGATGTCCTCACTCCCTTTTACATGTGGAGGAATTGAGAACACAGAGGAGCCTATCTGTGTAATGTTCTCCAGCTCTTTGGCTGCACAGAAAGAAACAGAACTCCACATCCTGACTTCCACATCTGTGTAGTGCCTGAATATTGTTCCACTACAGAATGTGTGAAGCTCAGGATCGGCCTCTGCTTGGCTTGGTAGGAAATAGGAAGACCATGTCTCCTTGGGTGACTGAACAAGTTAATTATCAACTTGGGGCAACCAAAGCAAATACTTTTCCTTAGGAATTTCCTGAGTTCCCTTAGCTGCACACCCCCTTCCTAATAATCCAGAATAAGACTGAGCTTTAAGGGGCTTTTTTCAGGATAAGTTTTCAAATTCTTAAGACATATCTCTTTAACATTCATCATATTGCATTTGGTCCAGTATTTAGAGAAGTCAAGTACGTTCTAGAAGGAGATAAACCTGTGGGTTACTGGCCAGAGCTCTACCACAGCCTGCTCCTGTCTAGATGCCTAGCAAACATATAACTCACTTGGCTGGGTACCAGGTACACTCCAAGACTCAGCTAGGAATCATCTGTTTTATAATAATTTCTATGATCTACCTTGCTTCTTGTAAAATTGGTCATTCCTTTTTTTACCCTACAAATCCATCAAATACTCAATCTTCTTACTGTCTTCATCTCTCTCTCTTTCTCTCTCTCCATATATATAATTATAATATATACACTATATTATATATAGTATATAATTATAATATATATAATGTTATACATATATATAAAAGCTGTCTAGTAATTTTTTCAAATAATAAAAATAATAGCTCTCCTAAAAGTTTGGGACAGGTCCCATGTGCATAGCTTTGTCATTCTCCTCCCCAGTGGAGGCACAGAGATGTGTCTGTATAGTATTCCTGAGCAGCAGAAACTCACAGAAAAGCAACCATGCTTTGAGTTAACTGCATTCCCAAATCTCTAGGATTTATCCAGAGGAAACAATCATGAATGAACACACAGATAAAGCTATGAATACATGCAAAAGGTAAAAATTTATATTAGAAAAAATTATAACCAGCTTAGGAGCCATTAAAAGGGGATTAATTCAATAAATCCCAGTAGACTCACATAATGGAATAAAATGTATAAACTAGAAATGATTTCAGGAGAATCTTTAACAGTAGGATAGCTCACAATTCACAGGAAAGTGGGCAGCATAGATCATAAGGGATGATGTGTGTTAAGATTTATGAGAAAACACATCCATCCCTTGCTGTGACATGCTTGGAAACTCCATCATGATGCCAGAAGCTATCAAATCAAAACTAAATCACATTCATTTTAATGAGAAAATTATAATATCTCTTTCCAATCCAAGATACACAAATAATTTTTCACCAGTAGAAAACCATTAGTTAAGTAACAAAACAAGTTTATGTTTGTAATAAACACTACACTTAAAGAACAACAAAACTGGTCCATAAAATGTAACTGATATGGCTGTTCATTAGCGAGACTTGAGGGTGGGGTGTGGGCAGATTAGTAGCATCATGCTTTGGAAAGCCAGGATGGAAAATTAAACAACGAACTTTCACCACAGTGTGTGGAGCGCCACATCCTCATGTACTCAGCCTGCATTTAAGATCATAGCAAGGGCAAAGCACAATATAAACACACAAGCATGCTCACATATAGTACAGGGAAGAGTCAGTGACAGGCCCCCTTCCAAGGCTAGCCCTCAACAAAACATGCCAACTCTTATGAATCCAGGCCCAGGATTCACAAATGTACCATTTGATTTTGTCTCACTGAATCTATTCCCAGTCAAATCTAATGTTCTGAAGTGCTAAAGCAGTAAGGCTACTTTGGATAGTGTTTTGAGAGGAAAAGCAATTATAATGACATTTTTTAAAAGATAGAATGTATCAAGAGCCATCTGGGTGCATGGATACCCAGGGCTGGAAGGTAGGCCAGTCTGTAAACAGTATCTTGGTCTCAAAGTATTGGCAGGGTACTGGGCATTTCTGTTTCCACTTTTTTTTTCTTTTGAGCTCCACACTAAGGTTGCTAATATAGTCAAAATGAAATAATTAGGGAGATTTTTTTAAAAGGCACTTATATATATATATGCTAATTATAAATGAATAAGTGTTTCCCCAAAATAATACCAATTTTTATAAAAACCATACTTTGCAAGTCTGTGAAAAATCTCATGGGGATTTTAATTGGGATTGCATTGAATCTGTATATTAATTTGGACATAATGCACATTTAAAAAAATTTTTAACCAATTTTTTATTGAAGTTGTATACTGCATACATTTCTTTTTTTAATTTTTATTTATTTATTATTTTTTATGTGTATGAATACTGTCTGCATGTAGGTTGGTGTACCCGTGTCATGCAATGCCATGGAGGTCAGAAGAGGGTGTTGGATTGTCCTGGAACTGGAGTTAAAGATGGTTTTTAGCTGCCATGTGGGTGCTGGGAATCGAACCCAGGTCCTCTGCAAGAGCAGGACTAAAGGGAACCCTGTCTCAAAAAAAAAGAGCAGTTAGACCCATTCTCTCTTTCTTCCCCCCCACCAGAGCTCATGCATTCTGCCATTCATGACTTTCATCTTTTTCTCAGTTTTTTTTTCCCAACCAGTTTTATTTTATTTATTTTATTATTTTGCTTTCTGATATTAAGGGGAAAAGTTGTAAGGTGTTTTACAAACACCTGACAAAACCCTCTCATATGTAAAGCTTTAGAAAATATATAGAAAAAGATATCCAAAAGATGTCCCACCTCACATCCAAAATAATGAAAATGCCACTTGTGAAGGGAAGTGAAGCTCTGCCCAGACCACCACTTGTCACTCATGGAAAGACCTGGGGGGTGGGGGGGGCACACGGCAATCCAACACCCGAGACCTCTCAACTCACTCATCAGCAGGGGTAGATAGAGGCTCAATTTAAGGCATTTTTCTGGCTCTTCTAGAATGGGACCCCATCCTCTCAGCATGAGTACCCTAAACCTTAAAGCATAATGCTCTGGAGCCAAGTGAGGTCCTCGGTACCCTCAGTACCTTCTCACCAACCCTGTGACAGACGGAATGTGAGATCTCAGAAAGGGAAGGGACAAGATAGGGGAGGCTATTTGCCCGACTGCCCCAATCCCATTCTGAACCTAAAGTACCGCTTCTAGCTTCTAGAAATTCCACTCACACAGGCTACTGCAAGAGGTAGTTTAGGGACTTGCACCCCCAGCCATCCCAACCAAGTTCCATGAGCTAAAATAGTTTAACATTACCAACCCCCTCACACACTTTCTTTAAGGAGGATTTAAAAAGAATGCATATAAAGCTGTGATAGACTTGAGGGGGAGGGAGTGGAGATGGTGTATGGTCAGGGAACATTGCTCTAGATTCCTTGAACCATCTTGGCTAAACTGGAGACCAGAATGCTCCCCAAAGTTCAACCTTCCAAGCTCACAATGTCCTCAGGAAATAAAACACCCAGCTCCAACCCAAAACCAGAATGGTGGGCTGTGAAAGTTTGTGCTCTCCTCTACCACACACTAGGTACACAGGTGCAGTGATATGTTCTGCCATGCAGGGTGGAGGGCTTCACAGTCCTTGCTAGGGAATAAAAATCAACGGGGTACCCCTCCTCCCCAGCTCTAATTCTGGTGCATTTATACATAGCAAGTCTTTACCTGTAGCACCAGTCTTAGCTCAGATAAGCAGAAATAAGGTCACTTATAATGCCTTAAGGTGTATCCCCTGCGGCTATCTCCTTCTGCCCTTTTTTTTTTTTTTGTTTCTATTATCTTAGAATGCTCTCCTTAAGAACAACCATAACAAGGAGAAAGGAAAATTATTAAAGAGGGTTATCCACAGAAGCATAAGGTAAGCAGGAGAGGGGGAGAGGGACAGACAGACGCCACTGCTGATAGGATTTGCAGATCCACCGCTAACACCCACCACACAAAGGGAGACGCTGGTTATCTTGAGAATGACCAGGACACACTGTCACCACAGGTTTCCCAGTGAGTGTCAGCTGAGGACCTGACACAAGAAGTGTAAGGGCACAGAGTAGACGGCAGTAGTGGTGAGACATGGGACACAGGCTTGGGGTGTGACAAGAAAATTCCTGAAAGAAAGCCGAGGAAGCTGAGACACGTCTGGACTCCCCATCACAGCTTGTGGGGAGTGTGGAGTCTCCTGCATCTTCCAGGCTAAGGAGTGGCCAAAGCCGGCGTGCCTGGAGCAGGAGGTGGTGCTGGGAGAGGTACCCGGGGTCCCAAGATGTTTCCAGGCATTGGAGGCATACCAGGAGGAGCAGGCCCACCTCCAGGGGGATGGATGTTGGCTGCCACAGTGGGAATCATGCGGCCTGGCATGGGCTGCCCAGGTATCATGGAGCCTGGAATCTGACCTGGCTGGGGGGCATGGGGCGGAGGCATCTGATGATGCATCAGAGGGTAAGGAGGGGGCTGCTGGTGAGGCAACATGCCAGGGTGCCCTGCAGTTCCAAGTGGGGCCAGACCAGGTCCTCCTGCGTGCTGGTGTCCTTGCTGGGGGTTCTGGCCATGTTTTCTGTGCAGAAGTTTGCTGTTTGGGGCAGAAGTTTACTGTTTCAGTCAGTTCTTTGACCCAGTCTTTTTTGTTGTTGGTTCCTTCCAATTTGTATCCCTCCAAAAACTGTATATATACATGCTACACATATATCAAGATTATGCCAAAACATGTATAGGGATTCACATTTTGACAGAGTTTTATGCAGGTAAAGAAGAAATATTTCTTTAAATTCTACATTACATAGCAAGTTGATAAGTAACATCAGGTATTATATTTAATAGAAATGAAAGAAAAAAATATTCAGTTCGCATTACAAATGTAGATTTGGTGCTAGGATCCACAATCCAAAAAATGAGGGACACCATACGTCATTTGTTTTTCTGGGACTGTGTTACTTCACTTAGCATAATGTCTTCTAGTTCCATCCATTTACCTGCAAAGTTCATGATGTCATCTTTCTTAACCACTGCACAGAATTCCATCGTGTAGATGTACCACAGTTTCTTTATCCACTCATCAGTTGAGGGACCTTTTGGGTGTTTCCTGCTCTTTGCTATTGTGAAGAGCTGCAATAAACATAGATGTTCATGTATCTCTGCAATAGGATGAGTCTTGTGGGTATATGCCCAGGAGTGATATGACTGGGTCAGGTGGTAGGCTCATTTTGAGTCTTTGAAAGTTCTCCACACTGCTTTCCATAGTGGTTATGCATGTGTGCATTCCCACCAGCAGTGGATGAGTGTTCCCCTTTCCTCACAACCTCTCCAGTATTTGGTATCCTTTGTTTTTTGGATCACAGCCAGTTTTACTGGAGTAAGATGAAATTTTAAAGTGGTTTTAATTTGCATTTCCTTAATTATTAGCAACACTGAACACTTTTTAAGATGTTTCTCATCCATCTTTACTTCTTCATTTGTCAGCTCCCTGATCAGCTCTTTACTCCATCATTTGAGTGGGTTATTTGTTCTCTTGCTCCTTGGTTTTTTTAAGTAGTTTATATACTCTGGATGTTAACGTTCTATCAGATGTATCACTGGTGAAGGTTTCCTCCCACTCTGTGGGTTTTCTCTTCACTTCATTGATTGTTTCTTTTGCTGTACAGAAGCTCTTGCATTTAATAAGGTCCCACTTGTCAATTTTCTTTATTTCCTGTGCAGCTTCTGTCTGATTTACAAAGTCTTTTCCTATGTCTTGTAGGTTGCTGCCAACGTTTTCATCTATCATTTTCAGAGTTTTATTGAGGGTTTTGATCCATTTGGAGTTGATTTTTGTACAGGGTGAGAGGTAGGGGTTTAATTTTATTCTTCTACAAGTGATGATCCAGTTATGCCAACACCATTTGCTAAAGATGCTGTCTTTCCTCCATTGAGTCTTCTTGGCCCCTTTGCCAAATATGATGTGGCTGAAATTGGGTGTGCTCAAATTTGGATCTTCAGTTTTGTTCCATTGGGTATTAGTGTGATGTTGGCTTCATAGAATTTGGGAGATTTTCCTCTGTTTGTATCTTTCTGAACAGTTTGAGTAGAAATGGTTGTAAGACCTTTTTAAATGTTTTACAGAATTCTGCTGTGAAAACATCTGGTCCTGGGCTTTTTTAGTTGGGAGTTTTTTTTTATTATGTTTTCAATTTCCTCAAATATTATGGGTCTGTTTAAGCTGTCAATCTCTTCTTGGTTAAGCTTTGTTGATTCCTAGGTATTCAGATATTCATCCATTTCTCTTAGGTTTTCAAATTTAGGAGAGTATAGGTTTTTGAAATGGAAAAACAAAAATGATCCTGAATACCTAAAGCAACCTTGAGTGCAAAGTGCAATCAATACAGGGGGATCATTTTACCAGACTTCAAACTATATTACAGGGATATAGTCATAAAGACAGCCTGGTACTGGCACAAAAACAGACCTGTTGACCAATAGAAAAAAAATTGAAGATCCAACCTTGAGCTCATACAATTTCAGCCACCTCATATTTGACAAAGGGGCCAAAAAAGCTCAATGGAGGAAAGATAGCATCTTCGGCAAATGGTGCTGGCAAAACTGGATCACAATTTGTAGAAGAACAAAATTAAACCCCTACCTCTCACCCTGTACAAAAGTCAACTCCAAGTGGATCAAAGACCTCAACGTGAATCTTGGAACTCTGAAGTTGATAGAAGAAAACATTGGCAGCAACCTATAATACATATGTGTAGGAAAAGACTTTCTAAATCAAACAGCAACTGAGCAGGAAATAAGGTCAACAATTGATAAGTGGAACCTCACCAAACTCAAAAGCTTCTGTACAGCAAAAGAAACAATCAAGGAATGAAGAGAAAACCCACAGATTGGGAGGAAACCTTCCTCAGTGATACATCTAACAGAACATATATAAACTACTCAAAACACAGAGAAGTAAGAAAACAAATGACCTACTCAAAAAATGGAGTAAAGAGCAGAACAGAGATTCACTAGTGAGGAAGTAAAGATGGCTGAGAAACATCTTAATAGTGTTCAATATCATGGGGCTGGAGAGATGGCTCAGCTGTTAAGAGTGATGACTGCTCTGCAGAGGACCAGGGTTAGATTCCCAGCACACACATGGCGGCTAAGAACCATCTTTAAGCTGGGCATGGTGTCACACTCCTTTAATCCTAGCACTTGGGAGGCAGAGGCAGGCAGAGCTCTGTGAGTTCAAGGCCAGCCTGGTCTACAGAGTGAGTTCCAGGCCAGCTGGGGCTATAGGGAGACCCTGTCTTGGAAAAAAAAATTGTTCAACATTGTTAATAATTAAGGAAATGCAAGTTAAAACCACTCTAAGAAATCATTTCCCTCTGATAAGACTGGCTAAGATCAAGAAAACAAGACACCAACTGCTGGAGAGGTTGTAGGGAAAGGGGAACACTCATCCACTGCTGGTGGGAATGTAAACTCATACAACCACTATGGAAAGCAGTGTGGATAACCCTTAAAAGACTCAAAATGAGCCTACCACCTGACCCAGTCATACCACTCCATCCACAAGATTCATTCTACTGCAAAGATACATCTACCGCAAAGATACATGCACATCTATGTTTGTTGCAGCTCTCTTCACAATAGCAAAGAGGTGGAACCAACCCAAGTGCCCCTCAACCAAGGAGTGGATAGAGAAAATGTGGTACATCTACACAATGGAGTTCTAGGTAGCAGTAAAGAAAGATGACATCATGAACTTTGCAGGTAAATGGATGGAACTTGAAGCCATTATACTAAGTGATGTAATACAGCCCTAGAAAAACAAATGATGAAAGGTATCCCTCATTTTTGGATGTTAGCACCAAATCCCCAGTTGAAAGGCAAGCTGAGCAACATTATTGTTATATTTCTTTTTATCTGAAAGCAACTGTGCTGTAATAATGTGAATCTCTTAATGGGCTCTAGAATTAACTTACCACTTATTTTCAGACATTGTAATTTCTGTGTATGGGTGGAAGGTATGTATTCATATTTTAGAGTAATATAAAATTAAAGGGAAAAATGTGAATTCCTAAGCATACTTTGGAATTCACATACAGTTTATTTTCGGAGGTCATAATTTTGGTATATATGTGATGTTTATATAGGAATATTTTGGAGCAATACAAATGGGAGGGGACAACAACAACATAAGGATGGGACAAAGAACTGACTGAAACAGTTAAATTCCGCTCCAAACAATAAACCTCTACAGAGAAAAATCTTTAAAAAGACTGAGAAAAAGATGTAAGACATGTATGGCAGAATGCATGAACTGGGGTGGGGTGGGGGCCAGGGAAAGGGGAAAATGTCTAAATTGGAATGAGAAATGATGTATAAAATATACAAAACATCAATAAAAGTATTTTATTAAAAAAAGGATCAAGAGAAGAAAATTGGAAAAAAAAATCATGGCCTGCTTTAGGTTTTTTTTTTTCTTGTTATGCCAGGGTCTCCCTGTAGCCCCAGCTGTCCTGGAACTCACTATGTAGACCAGGCTGGCCTCGAACTCACAGAGATCTGCCTGCTTCTGCCTCCCAAGTGCTTGGATTAAAGGCATGCACCTTTGTACATCTCTCCAAAAATCCTTGTTTTGTATGAAATGTATTTTTGTTTTCTTTTTGAATTCAGAATAAAGTTTCAGAAATCCTAGGATAATAGTAATTTACTTTAACCCTTTTCCTTTAAACACATTCTAAGAAGTAGAAATTTTTGCATCAATTTGTTTTTGTTTTACATGAAGATCTGAGAAGGCAAAGTCATTCCTCTCCTCTAAAAACTGTGCTTGTATGAGCTGTGCTGCACGCAGTGTCCTGGTGACATCTGCTGACACAAAGGGACCCCTCACCATGGTGCTTAGACCTGTCCACAGTGCTGGAAGTCTGTGAAGTTCAAAATCTATTCATTGAGTTGTTTACAGGGATATATATGGAACTCCAGTTTACAGGGATATATATGGAACTCCAGTTTTGATCGTGAAACTCTTGGTCTCTCAATTACACTCCAGGTCCATCTATGGAGAGAACTCTTAGTCTATCCATGGAGCTTCAGCTCTGTCTGAGGAGCTCAAGGTCTGTTTATGGAGCTCCAGGTCTGTACATGGAGTAAGTACTGAGTCAGCCCTAGCCCTTACAGAAAGCACAATTGTGTGTCTTCTCCTTCAGCATCTACCACTGAGTTGTGCTATTGCTTTCCAAACTGTCTGTCATAAGCCAGAAAGTATGTTGGTTATTTGTTTTCTGGTTTGTGATTCTATCTAACACTCATTTATTCATACGAAGTTTCAGAGATTTGTTTTTCTTAATTTTTAAAGATTAAAAAATTGTGTGTGTGTGCCAGGCGTGGTGGCACATGCCTTTAATCCTAGCACTTGGGAGGCAGAGGCAGGTGGATCTTTGTGAGTACAAGGCCAGCTTGGTCTACAGAGCGAGTTCCAGGACAGCTGGGGCTACAGGGAGACCCTGTCTCAAAAAGACCCAAAAAAATTGTGTGTGTGTTTGTCTGTGTGTGCGCGTATCTCTGTGTCAGAGGAAGTCTGCTATACATGTGAGAATAGATGCCCACATTAATAGAAGAGCAAAGGCAATCTCCCTGGAGCTAGAGTCACTAGTGGTTATGAAACATGTGATGATATAGGTTGCTGGGAACAGAACTTAGGTCCTTTGCAAGAGCAGTATGTGTTCTTAATTGCTGAGCTCTCTCTCCAGCTCTGACCACATGACTTTTAGTGGCTTATTTTTCCCTGTCCTTAACAAACTCTGCAGTTGGTGCTCCACGTAAAGAACACATAATAAATGGAGAGCACACTCTCAGATGGACAGATACTGCTGAGTGTAGGACACATTCATGCCCTGTCAGTTATGATTATCTACTAGAGCTGTATTAGGTCAGAGGGTTTGGAATATTTAACAAAATAATTTGTTAGTAAAGGGATTAAAGTATGGGCACTGTGAAGTTAGTAAATTATGGGCAAGAAGAGTCTCTCCTGGCATCCAGAATAGTCAATCAGTGTGAATCCTAGCTATGACTGATCTTTACCACCACTACAAAAGAAACAAATGAAATGAGCTACCTCAGAAAACTAACCCAAAGACATTCATTTTGTATTTTATGTTTACACACAGTGTATCTGTTTGTATGTGTGCATATGTATATAAATCACTCCACTGCCCTTATGTTTGGGAAAAGGATTTAACTATTTTAAATAATTTTATCTCTTTTTTTTATCTTTTTGAGACAAGGTCTCCCTGTAGCCTCAGCTGGCTTGGAACTGACTATGTAGACCAGACTGGCCTTGAACTTACAGAGATCCACCTGCCTCTGCTTCCCAAGTGCTGGAATTACAGGCATGTACCACCACACCCAGCTTTAAATGATTTTATCTCTTAAGTAAATTTAAGGTATCAATATAAAATTACATTAAAATTCAATATGGACTAAAATTTAATTTAAAATATAATTTAAGAATGTATTCTCTATAAAGGTACAGGGGTCATCTGGTCACTGTAGATTGAGGAATGATAACACGATTATCATAAATTACTTTTACCACAAAGATGTTATTTAAACTGACAAGACTTTCACACAGGAAGAATGGTTATTGAGTGACTCTGGTTTTGAAGTCATTTCAAAATCAGAACGAGCAGATCCAGGGCTGTATACAAAGGTGTCTGCATCAGGAAATTTCATCTGAAGCTCTGGTCTGGGACTCACATCAATGGCTCTACTTCATTCTGAGCAGAAAACCACCAATGTGGCAGTGAAGGCCTTGATAGTTTATCTCAGCTTAACATGTGGTGCAACTCCCTTTCATTAAGCAGCTTCAAGCTGGAGCACCCACACTGACTGGAGGATTTGGATTAAATTCAAATTCAGCCCAGCATGTGTCTGCAGTAAATAAACTTCAAGGGCCTGAGGAGGGCCAGGAGGCCTTCTGTGAAATGTGTGGGCCGCATATGCAAAAGCTATAGTACAAAATCCAAACTAATGGTACCAGAACATTGTGCTCATTGGATACACCCACATGCAGGAGGGTAGGCAGCTGGGCACTCCTGACCCCCACTGAGCATGAACTCTGTCTGGTCCTAGATATACTTCCCTGCAAACTGCAGCAGGAGGACAGGATCTGACTTGGGTCTTTTCTAAGCAAAGCAAACACTTGCAGCTAGTGAGGTCTACCTGGCCTGTTGGGCTCTCTTATTTTCATATAGTGTACTCCCCTAGCTTCCAAAGCTCCTCATCACATGCAACTTCCTGGATATTAGGGACTGTGGTAGGAAAAGGTTTGCCTTTAAGCAGACACCAAAACAGCTTCCATAGAGAGTACTCTGTATCTTCATAAAGCTGCTTCTCATTTACTTATTTTTGTCATAAGGATGGGCCTTAGATAAAAACTCAGAGGGGTTGAGTCCAATCTCTAAGGTCAAGTGCACCTTGTCAGGGGTGGCCCTGGTGGCTACCAATAAATCATATTTCTTCTCAGATTTTCCTTGCCTTCAGGATGGCAGCTGGTTTGTCTGTTGGTGGTCACAAGTCTCCCTCAGAAGGTGATGAGACTTCAGTCTCTTGTACCCAAAACTCATACAGTCGGACAGACCTTTTTTTTTTTTTTTTGTCTTTTTGATACAGGTTCTCCCTGTAGCCCCAGCTGTCCTGGAACTCACTCTGTAGACCAGGCTGGCCTTGAACTCACAAAGATCTGCCTGCCTCGGCTTCCCGAGTGCTAAGATTAAAGGCGTGCACCACCCTACCTGGCATGGCACACTTTTACAAGTGGTTTGGGTTTGGGGTGCTTATAGGCTGCGGGCTCCTGGGTCCCCTTGCAAAGTTGGGCAGAGCATCCACTGCTCCTGAAGAACCATCCACAAGCTGAATCTCTTCTAGAGGCTGGCTCTTAGCAGCAGCCCCTGTGCTGTCTCCTATGTCCTGGCCTATGTTGCAATGCCATCCTACAGCCAAGGCTTTGCAGTGATTCATCCTTCCCACAGTCCAAGCCACTTGATACTTGCCACTATCACAAAACATAGAATGTCACAGAATATATGAGATCTCTGACTCTATTAGCTCTCATGTTGTGCAAAACCCTTAGCTGCTAGCTCAGGGCCCCATGAGTCATATGTGCTCTGTGTACATGGCCCACATGAACTAAATTATTATTCTAATGGTCCTAATGAACATCTAGAGAGAAGTGATGACTGAAGAGCTGTCCACTGAAACTCAATGTGCAGCACATTCTTCCTAAAAGAAGGGTGTTACAATTGTTTCTTAAATGCAATAACTTTCTGCTTTTGTTTCAAAATACTAGAAAGAACTATCTAGAATTTGACAAAATCAAGAATAATGAAACTAATTTTATTATTCAAAGTCAAAATCAGCATGACTGTTTTAAAAAGTACTAAGAGGTCACCTTTACATGTATATTTTAACCACTAAGCAATAACTTTTACTCTGTATCTGGACTGTATCAAAGCTCCTCAATGTAGATTCAGGTGATTCAAAGATTTCTCTTACATTATATTCCAGAGTTCCCATCGAGACATTCCCAGGAAGACCTGAGTAGAAACTGCACTTTTCTCAGGAGTAATTGGGAATTTGTTCCGGAGAGTCCCACACCTCTGCTCTTGCCTCTTCCTTCCCCAGCACCAACCTTTCCCACAATGGACGTGTGACAAGTCTGAAGGCTATGTCTATCTCTCTGGAGTCTTGGGCCATTTGTACATGGGGGTCTTAAACTTTACGTTCTAACCCACGATTATAACAGGACAAGGATATGGGTGGCATTTCCACCACAGGAGTCTATGGGAAGGTAGTTTCAGAGGGGAAACCTGCAGTTGCTTGGTAAACACTTGCCATGCCCTGCTGAGCCAGCATGTATTTGCTATAGATGGTTCCTTTTGAATTTTACAGCTTTACTGGGGTGTAATTGTCAGAATTGGAGCACAGAGTAATACTGTTACATACATGTCTACCATGGGAAATGGTGGGCACAATTAAGACAGCACATCTATTACCTCGCCTTTCATGTTCTTATGTGTCATGACAACAGAAAAGGTCCACCCTCCTAAATTCCACATATATCCTCTTACATTGTCAACTTCAGTTACAACAATACACACTAGAGTCCCAGAACTTACCTATAACTACAGGCTTGTGTGCTCCAACCAACATCATCCCCTGTTCCTCCACCTCAACCCTGGTGACTACCATTTGACTCTCAACTTTATGAGGTCAATTTGTAACCTTTCATGTAGCTTGGATCTGGAATATTCCCCAGTGTTCAAGTGTTGAGGGTTTGGTCCCAGTGCATCAGTATTCTAGGTGAGGCCTTTGAGAAATGATTGGATGTTTCAGGCTCTGACCTCATGGTTGGACACACTCATTCATGAATTCGTGGCTTAAGGAGTTACTGGAAGGTGGTAGAAACTCAAGGGGGAAGTAGGTCACTAGAGGGAAATCCTGTCCTAGGCAGGCTCTTTCCTCTCTCCCACTGTCTGCTCCCTGGCTGCCTTGAGGTGAGCAGCTTTCTCCCCATCACACATTCCCATCATAATGTCTACCTCACCACAGAAACAAGGAAAGCATGTGACTTCAGAATGAGGCCTCTGAAGCCATGGGGCCAGATAAATGCCTTCTACTTTTAAGTTGATCTTATGCATTTTGTCATAGCAACAAAGGCAACTAAAGAACACAAGGACATTCATTTTCTTGTGCTTGACTTGTTTCATTAAATACCCCCAGTTCCATCCATATTGCAAATGACAGAACTTCATATTATCAGTGGATAAAGTCCTCTCTCTCTCTCTCTCTCTCTCTCTCTCTCTCTCAAACACACACACACACACACACACACACACACACACACACACCTAGAGAGTCTTTTCTCTCTAGGAAGACAATCATTCTGAGAGACAGGGTCCTCCCAGATGGAGGATTCCTTTCATTTCCATTTCCATATTGATATTTCTTTCTCAGTTTCTTTTCAGTATATGACTCAAGCAACCCCATCTGGAACTCATTCTGACACCACAGTTCATGATTTGGGGACCATCTTTCTAAAACAGCAGGTTGATAACAATCACCACAGCTTGTTCATCTATAGCCTAGGTATTGTTCCATCTCAGGTGCTCCTTAGGCTATGAACCATGCTGTTCATCAGTATTTTCCCTCAATACCTAATATAAGTCTGAAAAACGAACTTGAGATAGAGATAAAACATAGAAGTTGTGTGATCACTAGTAAACAGAGATTTTTGTAATAAAAAATCAAACACTGGGTCCCTTCCTGTCTCAGGCTGTATCCTGCTCACTACACCTATCAAATCACCTTGAGGCACAAGCATTGCTCCCCCTTTTGTAGAGCAAGTCTTGGGATTCAGTGACTCCAGATCTTTAGGTAATAAAGGGAAGAGGCTGGATTTGAACCAAGCTTGCTCAGTTCAGTCCCTGTATTTCTTATTATTTCTTATCTACATGCTTTTCTTTTTCAAACATTTTCTTTTGTCTTTTTGTGACTTAGTTTTTAATTATTAATTTATCATTTTGTTAGGAAGTGGTTAATCTTTCCAAGGTAGCTACCATAAATGCTATGGGAATGGGGCACATTTTGTGAGTTGGAAAAACAGGAGATCATTCTTTCATGACAGTTTTGAAATCCTAGAAAATTTGCTTCTGTTAGGCTTTTAGGCAGCATGTCTAATGATAGAGCATAGTTTCACTAAGCTGTAGGTCAGTGTGTGTAATGCCACAGACCCAGGGTTTATGCACAGGGAGGACACTGAGAAAATCAATCTATTCTCGAGAAACTGAAGCAGGAGGATCTCACAAGCAAGGCTAATTGCGCAACAGAAAGAAAGACCTGTCACACACACATACACACACACACACACACACGCAAAGAGAGAGAAAGAGAGAGAGAGAGAGAGAGAGAGAGAGAGAGAGAGAACCCTCAAAGCAAAGGCTACACTCTGCATGTGCAAATATGAAATGTTATACTAGAAATGCTAGAACAAGAGCACAAGGCCACAGAGGTTGTTTTCTTATAATATCTCAACTTCTAATTAATATGAAGTTTGAATGCTGGCTCCCAGGTCCTGGTGCAATCCTTTCCACTCCATGTGGAGGCTGTGACTTCTCCAGGGAAGGTCTCAGACATGGAGCAAGAGCCTTGACCAAGAACAAAGGTATCAGAAGTGAGTTTAACCCAAAGCCAGTGTTTGTATCAGTAAGTGTATAATGTTCTGATTATCAATAGTCACATTTGGTGGCTTTTCCTTTGTTCCTATTTTATCTTCTACTTTCCTTTTTAACTCTAGAACTCTCTCAGTGAATATGTCTATATAGTCTTTGCATTGCCTCCATCCTTATATGGTCCCACCCCATTCTGGATAAGGCTCCTGTTTGGGGACATCACAGTTTCATCCTTGTAGCTATCTCTCTGCATCAAGGAAGAGGAGAGAAATGCTCTGTTTTTAGGAAACTAGCCATTCATCTAGTTTGCCTTTGGGGCTCAACAACCACCATCCATCTGCGCCTCACACTGCAGAGACTCTCCTGTTTCTGACATGGAGGATCAGCATCTGTAAACCTACACCACCGGTTCACTTACTTCTAGGCTCACAGCTTGAGTTCTGGGTCATTAGATCACAAATTGGCTGGGGGAGGAGACCAATAATTCTGTGATGGGCTATTCTTTCCCAAGGTCATCCTAGAGAGATCTGAAAGCCTCAGTCATTCAACACTCATAACACTGCTAATGACATGGAACAATTAAAGAAAAAGCAACGGCATGAATATACATAAAGCAGCACAGACCCACAGGGAGGAGGACTTCTCCATTCTGCTGTAACATGAAAAGCAAAATGACATCCAAAACTCGGCTCAAATTTCTAAACACAAATACAGGAACAAGAATAGCAAACCAGAGCTAGATGAGACAAGCTTCACATCACTTGAACTTCCAAATGCTGTAACAACTACTCCCCATGTAGAATGACTTTCTAGCATATTCCATGGGTACTGCAGCAGTTCATCCTGGTGATGAGTTCCTTAAGGTTAGAATACCCTCTCTCTCTGTTTTTCTGGCCAGTATCTAGCAGTGTCTTTGATTTCCACAACATTGTCTGATGCAGGCAGTAGAACAGGAAATTCAAGAGAGGTAGGAACAGTAATGACACATGGTTAGAAGAGAAGGGCGGGGATATGGGGGGAGGACACAGGCACAGGTGGACTATAGCTTAAAACCTGATTCATCCATGTCCATAAGCTCCCCTGCTTAGCCAGGGATCGCTCTCCTAGTCTCTGGTGTCCCCCAGGAAAGTCACAGACCAGTGACTATGGCAGGCTTCTCTGCAGACACCTGGGAAGAAAGGCGGGAGCTACAAATAGGACTGCAGGAAGTTGGCACAGGGTCACAGTTGCATAAATATTTCCTTGACTTTGAAGAGTCCCAGCACCTGCCAACTCAGAGTGCTACAGTGCGAAGCATCAAGTGCTTGGGAGAAAATTAGAGGAAGATGAGTCTTATAAGTTGAGATGATTTAACTTCTGTTGATGTGTTAGTCTAAGATACACCTAACTTCTTGCTATTTCTGGGAGCTGAAGATCACAGAATTTCCCCCAAGGATATTAATTGATCAGACCAGGAAAGCCAAGTTGAACTGGGGGTGTTTTATGCATATCCTGGATTTCTATGGACCACATTGTGTTTCCTTCCAAAATGGAAACCTCTGACACAGAGAACAGATGTCATCTGCTATCATGCATTCAGTTTCTCTCCCTGGTCCCACTGTTGTTTGCTTTGTAAAAGAATTTGTCATGTCTTTAATAATCAATGGTATCATCTATTCTGTTCATATTTCCTAAATATGCTTCAAAATACAACAAATAGACATAGTGTCATCAGTAAGAAAATAGACAACACCCAATCTGACACCTCATACTTAAACCACCCAGTGACCACAAAATAAAATGCTTATTTAGTCCTGAGCAAACTGATGAGGGAAAATAGGTTTAACACCAGCTGAATGTCTGCATCTCAGATACTGGTTATTATTTATAAAAAAGAATTTCAGATATCAAGAAATTTGTGCATTTATATCATTCAGTATAAATGCATAATTGTCTCGGCCTCAGACACCAGGTGGTGCATGCAATTCATCTGTACTTTCACTGAATCTTATCATATTTAATCTCTGCAGCTTCATCCGATTCTAAATGTAGCCTAAATTACCTTGGTTTGTAGCAGGAGTAGCTGTCCTAAGAGTCAGCTGTACATGTTTGCTCAGAAATGCAAAGCTATGAGTAGGATGGACCAACCAGGCACTGGAGGTAGACAGCTAGAAAAATGCTTGGAAAACATTTTCAAAAATACTGCCTAGAGATCAGTGCACAACACACCATCTACACAGGTGCTGCAGAGAAGGAAGCCAGGGGGATGTATAGTCCAGACACTATCCAGGGATGTGGGCTTCATCCAAGCAGAGGGCAAGACACTGATGCAGATCACACCTGAGGCAGAGTCTGCACTGACCAGGACATCATTTTCTAGACTCCTTTGTTTTCTTTCTCTTTCTTTCTTTCTTTCTTTTCTTTCTTTCTTTCTTTCTTTCTTTCTTTCTTTCTTTCTTTCTTTCTTTCTTTCTTTCTGTGTATGAATGTACTGTCTGCATGTAGGTTTGTGCATCCGTGTCGGTGCAATGCTGCAGAGATCAGAAGAGGGTGTCGGATTCCCCTGGAACTGGAGATCTCCTGGAATTGGAGTTACAGACGGTTCTCAGCCATCATGTGGGTGCTGCAAATTGAACCTGGGTCCTCTGCAAGAGCAGTTGGTGCTCTTAACCACTAGGCTATCTCTCCAGCCCCGACTCCTTTGTTTTCAATACAGACCTATTACAATGTTCTCTATTGTATATGCAAACACTAACTGCTGCTGATTCTTCACTTCACTCATAGTGCACATATACAGAATACACACACACACACACACACACACACACACACACGAACACACTCTTCTTTTTCTTTATTTTATTTTTTGGTCTTTTCTTGAGACAGGGTCTCTCTGTCACCCCAGCTGTCCTGGAACTTGCTAAGTAGACTAGGCTGGTCTTGAAGTCCACCTGTTTCCACCTCCTGAGTGTTGGAAAAAAGGTATGCACCACCACAACCAGCTTCCCTGGACTCTTCTATTCCTTTTGCCATTAAAGCCTTTGATGTACCAGCTGCAGTCTGGGAACTGTAAGTTAGCAAATGTTAGCCAGAAGATGGGGACAGCTTAACAAGTAGCTGTGTGGTTTGGAATGGCAAGCTGGGTTAGGCAATGGCAACTGTAAACACTGAATTCATCCTGTGGACAATGAGGGACCTTGATAAAATCTGAAGAAGATAATGATCTGATCTGACCTTCACTTCAGCAATAGTGTATTATGGCTGGCCACACAGGCCAGAGTGGCTGGGAATAGCTCGCTGAGTTTGAAGGACCCCAAGAAGGGTGAATAAAGGACTCCATGAACCCCCCCCTCAACCCCCGAATTCTTACATGAGGATCGGTGAGCTTCCATCATGGCATCTGTATTCACCTGGAAATGAAGGGAGGCCTGGATGTGTGCACAGTTTTTCAAAGAAGTGTAAACTTTTAGGTAAGTACCTGCGAAAACTTCACATAAACTGTTAGTATATGAGGGGCGAGACTAAGAAGTGAAGTCAGCACTTCTGGAACAGACTGTGAACAGATGACAGGACCCACCAGTGATGCTGGCCAAGGAGCACCTGCAAGCTTGCTTGTTTCCACTCTCATGAGCATCCCCTGCAGCAAGATCCTGGGTCTTTAGAACGACATCTCCTTTCAGGGTTTTGATATGTCATTTCCCCTTGTAATTTCCTTTTCTTTATCACACATCTTGAGTCTATTCTAACATGTATGATTGCTATTGCTTTTTAAAGAATTATCCTTTTATCAAAACAAGCCTTAAAACACTTGAACAATTTCTATTAAGCATTTTGTGCTGTTTTTCTGCTTCTTTCTCTTTCTCCTCCATTTTATTCTGCTTCATGTGGAACTGTGACATTCTCTTCAGCCTCTGACTATCTCTGGATGCATGAGGCATATTCCCTCTTTTCTGGAAGCAAGCTGAAGGCGATGGGTCCCTGGAGATAACCAATGATGTTGTCTGTGCATTCTTGTGGTTACATTTAGGATTGCCCATTGATTTCATATCCCTCAGCTGCTTTCCTGTGTGAAGTTGGAGCATGGTTTTATTTACTTGGTTTCAGTTTCAGGGTCTTTCAGATCAGAGAGGCAATATAAACCCTCAGTTTTGGAAGAGTCTCAGTCTTGGCTTCTTTGGCCTTCCCACCATTCTCCACTTCTCACACCACTTCAGATACCTGTCAGTATTTCTGAAACCATCTTCTATGCACCTAAATTCTTCTTTTATAAAACCCTTATGCTTTCTGTGAAGAGCTCTGGGCAATATTCACCTATTTTCTAGTCTGCCGATTCTCTTTCAGCTCCACCTACTATACTTGTAACACTACTAGTAGTCATGCTAAGTAAACCATCTGATTTCTCACTGTTTGGTTTAACTCGTTCTCATCCTTGCTGCTTCTTACATTAGGCTCCCCTTCCTTTGAAAAAAAAAACTGTGTAATAATTTCAAGAACACCTAATACCTGTGCAGATCTAAGGTTTCTAGTGCTTTGTTTGCTTCTTCTTGTGTTGTCTCTTTACCCTAAAGTCTGTTGGTTTATAATGCTGTCTCCACTGCTCCCCTTAATGTGAGAGCTCTTCAGGGGGGCCCTTGACTCACTGTTATCAGAGATTATGTGTAGATCACTTGTGGTTTGATCCACAAGAGCACTTGTGTCCTGACAGTCTCATAACAGTTTTCACCTGAATCTCACCCCATGCCTCTTCCTCTCCCTCATAAGTGGGAGAATCAGAGCTGTGTCCATGCGTAGAACATGCATTTACAGTGGAGTATGGTCTACCAGCAGCCTTGGGTATTTGATGAACATTCCATCTGTTCCAGGCCAGTGTTTCTGCTGCTCTTTTCTCAAGGGCAGGAACCTTCTGAATGTCTGGGCTTACTTCCAGGGGCTCAGTTCCCATGTCTCTACCACCCAGTCTTACAAGGCCCAGAGCACACTCATATCTGCTCAGGTGTCAGAACTGCATCTGGCCTAGGGCTTTGCATTACCTCCTTCTTTCTCTGTCCCTCTCTTTCCCTCTCTCCCTCTCTCTTTCTCCCCCTCTCTATCACTGCATTATAGGAATTCTGCTGGGTGCTTCACAGCACTTTTCTGGGTTTCCACTGGGAATAGGGACCTTCTGTTTCAACTTCCTTCCTCCTGATCTTCTTCTTCTAAACCTTGTGTAAGGAACAGTATCCTTTAGTACCCCAGTAGTTCCTGCCAGGTTTGCCCTAAAACATGGACTAGTCCAAGCTCCTGGCTGGCTGAGGCCTCAGGTCCTATGCAACACTAATTCTTTTGGAGTACCTAGCTCATGTTAAGAACTTAGTAAAGCCAGGCGTGGTGGTGCATGCCTTTAATCCTAGCACTTGGGAGGCAGAGGCAGGCGGAATTTTGTGAGTTCAAGGCCAACCTGGTCTACAGAGTGAGTTACAGGACAGCTGGGACTACAGGGAGACCCTGTCTCGAAAAGACCAAAAAAAAAAAAAAGAACTTAGTAAAAACTGATTATCTTCCACTCACTAAGAATAGCCAGCATAGAAGGCCTTTCAAGAGAGAGCACACAACAGGCATACACTCTTCTCTAGAGAGAAACAAGATAAGGATGGACTGTGGGTGGACAGAAATGAAATACTTCTGTTCACTTTTCCTGAAAGGACCTGCCTCATAAACCCCCACAGTTAAGAAATCTTGAAAAACAAGGGTAATATGCATTTAGTATGAGCAAGGCACAGCAAGATTTTTCCATTGTTTAGAGTCACTTGTGGGGAAAAACTTTGAATTTCTTGTATTAAAGAAAATCAAGAGCACAATGCTCCTAAGTACATTCTTAGTCATGCATTATAAAGGGAGAATAAATACTTTTGGTTCTGTCTGAAATAAAAGATTCTATATATCCAGACAGAATTCTCAGAGCAACTTGAAGTTTTGTATGTTTGCACCAGCAAAATAACAACAACAACAAAATCGGAAACAAAATCCCTCACCACCTGCTTTAGAGATTATTTCATTTTGGGGCTGGAATTTCTACAAACAACATTTCCTGAATGTGTATTTACATGACCAGAGTTGGTGACTCTACTTAAAGTTTTACTCTCAAGGGTTCTTGCTGGAGAGTGCCACATGTTAAATGCAAGCTAGTGTTTTGTAGAATACTCCTGTATACGAATTTACTTCATAATAGTTTGCTTCTCCATTTTAATTAGGTTACATTCACTAGGCATAAGGAATTACTACTACACAGTAGCTCTGATAAGCTCTCTGAATCCTGCCGGCCATCACTATCCATCTTCCCATATCAAGTCATAAACTTAATAGACAGACAAATCCATGAACTGGCATTCACAGCCCTACCCACATTTTTTTTACTATGCTCTTGTTAAAAAGCAAAAGATATTGCATACCTGTCAATAAGTTTGAAAAGGGTGGGATACTCTTAAATTATTCTCCTATTTTAAATTGATAGATTATTTTACACAGGAATTCTTAGCATGTCAAGATGAACTAACATGCAGTTTAAAAGGCATCAGGAGACTGATGCAACTAGATAGTCTGAGCATTAAGTTGGCAAGTTATTTTAACAACTGAGATTGTTCTTAGTATGCTTATTTCTTTAGAGCAGGTCTCTGTGTGGGACCACCTCCCTGGAGCAACAGGTCCCAGGGACAACCAAGTTGTCCTATATTCAAGATGTCCTGCACTTTGAGGATTCACAGCTGAGCCATCTCTCTGTTTTTTTCCAGGAAGAAAGAGGATGACAAATAATAAATTCATACATTTCCACCTCATTAAATACACAGACCTACAAGTTCCAGAACCTTACAGTACAGACCATGTAGGCAATTTGCATATTGGGGGCACAATCTATATTTTATATAAGATTAAAATTTTCAGCTCTCTGGAAATGGGGCTCACTGTTATAGGGACTCCTCACAGCTGTAGAATTCTGAGGCCTCAGTAAACTTTGCTCCTAATCTCATTTGTTTGACAGATATTATTTTCTCAGATGATGTTAATTATTCCATCCCTATCCAAAGAAGCAGCCTTCTCCAAAAAACTAACCATTAAAATGCAAATAGGTGTTTCCCACTTCACTGGTTAGCTAGGAAAGGCTGTTAAGGGCTTTCTGACAGCAGGGGGAGGCTGCAGCAGCCATGCCTCAACCTGGCCCTGTCAAGGAAGTCTGCCTAGCTCTGAGCCTTGCTCTGCAGCATCCTCTGGCTCTGATCTCTTCTGTGCGGTGGCGTTTATGAGTTAATGCATAGACACTGCTAAAGAAATTACTGAACAAAAAAGCTGATTCCAGATTCCACTCACTGCACACGGCCAGCTCTCACTTAGACTAATTACTTAAATGATTTAAAAACTTATGAATATTCAGATGCTAGTGCTTCTGAAAAATAAAGCACAGCTGAGCCCAGCAGCAGCCTCTCCTCCTTTTCTCTTGTTTGGAGCAGTTCCACTTGCATATCTGAATCAACCCCTGAGAGGGCTTCAAAGAATAAGTCCATGGGGAGCCAGGAAGGCAAGAGCAGCCAGCCACACCCAGCCACAGACCAGGACCCTGTCCTAACCTCATCTCCTCTGTTTTAGACAGCTGGGATTATTCTTACATGAGGTCTACCCTGGCTCCTCTTAAATATCTACAACTGATCTGTCTTCTAGAGCAATACACATTTGCTGTTTGCTGACAAAATTTCTGATACAAAAGTTAAACAAGGTCAGGCATGGAGTCATACCCCTGAGTGTTGAGGTCAGGGGCATTGGTCTAGGATTTAAGGATGCTGGAGCTTCAAAACTTGTGGGGGACATACACTTTTCATAATCCAGAAGTTTGGGTCCTTCCTAGTCATAATACCACTGTTTAGAAAATTCACAAAAAAGGAATATATACCCATTTTTGGTGAACACTCAGCAGGTAATGCATTAGTCATTAATCAGTTCACAACCTATAACTAAAGCATTTTTTTTACCAGAATATGCCCTTGGGAACAGCATACAGCAGCATGCAGAACACGGTATAGTCTGCAGCAGAAAGCAGTCCTGCGTTATTAGAACAAGCACTCAAAAAACATTGGAACTTATTTAAGCTACCATAGACCAGGTTGACTTTGTAACCTTTAGAACACACAGCACTCTACAACTTTCAACGGGGAAGCAGAAGTGGGACAGAGACACTGGAAGCCAGGTAACAAGGACTGTTTCCAAGCTGAGAATGACACAGAAAAGCTATCATGATAAATAACAAAACGCTCAATGTTCCAAGGACCAAGACAGGCTGGAGAGCTTCAGAGCACCCAGAGGACACAGGTCTGTCTCCTTCAAGGAGGCAAGCACTCATGTTGCCACTCAGGCACATTTTTCTCATAGTCCTGGAAAGACCAGCCAGTGGAGGCTCACGTTATTTACCAGACTTTAAAGATGAATCTGTGTTCTCTTAATCAAACAAGAATTCAGAAAACTTTGTCAAAATACTCATTTGCTACCAAATTGCGGAAAATGAATGCTGGCCAGAACTTTCCTGCTAACTTTGTACTTGCTATGTTGCAGGTGAATCTGTCCTGTTGATGATCTACAAGGTAATAAGCTCTTTGACAACCAGACTCCTGGACCTAGCCCTTGGAATCTCTGACACCTGAGGGGCAGAAGGGCTGGATTCTGAACAGGTCTGGCCCTAGGGCCCTAAGGATAGCTACTTTTATTGCCTTTTTAAAACCCTAAAAAATCAAAATGCAGCCTCAGAAGTCCCCATGAGTATGGGAAGCTATTTATCAGTTTTCTTTATTGTTCCTCCTGACATCATTGAAATACCGGCTTTCACTATGTTGGAACACTGTTTACAGAGCATCAGCCCAGGAGTTCCATTCTTAACTGTCCCAGCCTTGGGACTGGGCTGAAGCTTCAGTTGGGATGGGCTGCTTGCTCTCACTGGTGGCCAGCAGGTTTCCTGTGCACCCCCTTGGGTGTGGTCACTAGCAATTAGGAATAGCTTCACCAAGTCTCATTTAATGTGAGCTTCATCAGAAGCCTTGAGTGACATATTGATGTCAACAAATGCATATTGACACCTCTTATCTGGAGAAAACCAGCTAAAATTTCTAAGTACAAAATGAAAATGAAAATACTGCAAATAGGTTGCCACATTGATTTTTCATTAGAGAGGAACACCTGCCTAACACTCATGCACTCTGTTTTATTTTACTCACATTCCCAATCAAATGTCACAAAGAGTATGCTTTCAGTTTCAACACTGTCCAAAGCATCCATCACCATCAGTCCAACCCATGAGACACTGTGATGCCCCAGCCACCCAAACAGAGGTGAGGGATTTGAGGTACTCACCTTCTGGCTCCCCGCAGAGGGTGCACTGAGACTCTGTGGAGAGAAGAGAAAGAGGAGAGTTAGCCATGACTGCAGACTGCTCACGAACACAGGCAGCCTCACACAGGTGCAGCTCCACTGCCCAGAGCCTTGAGGCCTCAGCACAGAATTGCTCTGACCTTGTAGTTCAGTGAGTTTCATCTAAAATACTCAGTTGCAAATACCTCATATATTACACTTTATTAAAACAATTATATTTGTCATATGCATAAGCACCCATCAAATACTTTTCCATCATTGTACATGGCCCAACATTCAAGTTACTTAGATTAAATATGGATGGTATATTTGTCATTTAATTTCAATAGCTAAACCTTTAAATAGTTAAAATAGTTAAACCTTTTCTTTGGTTCAATTAGGTTATAACTCCTTTCAGGCACAGAAATTACAAGCCCTGAAGCAGCTACCAAGAGGTCCCACATGAGAAGCCAAGAGTTACAGACGCAATCACTTTCAGCAAGAACATGTGGCTTGAACATCCACCTTAGAACCCAGGTGCTAGGAGCTGTCTTGGGCAGTGGCTCTGTCTTATTCATCCCCAAAGTCACACGTCCCACTGAAGGAGCCTGTACTGGGCTGGGAAGATGGATCAATGGGTGAAATTCTTGCTTTGCAAGCCCAGGGACCTGAATTCAGATCTCCAGAATCCACATAAAAGCTGGAAGCATAGCACACCCATTGGCAATCCCAGCGCACTCCTTCAGGAAGAGGGGAGGTAGAGACGGGAGAATGGCTAGAAGTGTGCAGGCCAGCTAGCCTGCATACAAAGTGACAAAAAAGAAATTCACAGATTCAAACAAGGTGAAAGATGAGGACCAACGCCTGGCATTGTCCTCTGATCTTTACATGTGGACTGTGGCATATTCTCACCGACACTCACAGGCACACACACACACACACACACACACACACACACACACACACACACACAAAGAGTCAGTGTTAGCAGCATCTGCTATAACCAAACTCGGACCAAGATGCCCCAGAGGAAAGGAATAATTCAATTGGAGAAATAAGTTCATAAATTTGATCATAAGGCCTTTACATGATATCTAGGACCTTGATACTGGCCACACATAGGTAACCACTATGTTGAGCTACAAGACTCGGGGACACAGTGGTGACTGAACCCCCACAGGACAGAGCACAGAGCAGCAACATGACCACCAAAGCACCCACCATGGGGAATTAGGGCCTCATGCTCCAGAGACAAACACCCAGTTCTACCCTCAGCAACAACAACCCTGCTCCCTGCCCCGTGGTCCTGAAGTAAACCACCTGGGCTTTGAACATGGCTCTGACTCTGTGCCACAAAGAACAATGCCCAGAATCCACATCAGTAGTGACCCATGTTTAAGATCCTTCTCCGGACATTTTATCTCATCACAGCTGACAGTTATAGTACAATAACAATTATTTCAGTGAATCCAAACCTGCAAGTCAAAGATCACTCAGAAGTCTCTGGAATAGAGGTGCAGACTGTGGCTGCAGCATATTAACGTCCCTAGAACACAAGTCTTAAGCAGGTGCTATTTCAAGTTGAATTCTTAATGCATCTAGACTTTATGCTTTCCAGCAAGATTCTAAGAAACAGCCATCCTGTGTGCTCTGAGCCCAGGACTTGTGATTACACTTACTGTCCCTAAGCACACTTCTGGTTGCGTTTCTCTGTGAATGTCTGCAGTTATCCACTGCAGCTGTGGCACTGACTGAGAGAGGTAACCAGGTTCTATGATAGTTTTCATCAAATGCATGCTTGGGGAGGTGGAATTTGACTGAACCATGTGATCTAGCAGTCCCTGACTCCAGCATTCTAGGGTTGCAGTCAGTATACTGATGTGACATGAAGGAGCTGTAGGTCATTCTGGGAGGGCATGCTGGGTTACAGGTCCACTCTCAGCATCCAGGGCCACATTCTCCCAGTACCAGCATCATGACCACATGGAAAATTCTAGAATAACCACATGAGTCAAGAGTACGGCCCTAGAGTTGATGCTAGTTGACCACATTTGATGACACTTATCCCCGCACCCCACATCTTCACTGTCCTGGTCACTGTCCCTTTGGAGAGTCTGGGGAGAAGATTCCAGATCCTAAAGAGAAATGCCCCATGGACAGCAAGAACTTCAAGCATAGACTAGAGAGGTCCAGAGCAAACTACACAGAAACTCAGGGACTATGAAGACTCCCAGCAAGCTGATGACTCAGCCTAAAGAACCAGGAGGTTTCCTGGGAGGGAACCACTTCTGGGAGAGAGAGACTATAGAGGGAAGATGTGTGGAAGGCAGTGGAGGCTCCTCATCTGAAAAGGTAAGTAAGATGCCACTGGAGACAGTGGGACATGTGATATAGTATGTGCATGGCAGGTTGAGATGCTGTGGGGATAAAATGGAATGAGACTCCTGTTACATACTGCACAATAGCCAGTACAGGTCTGGGCTCAGTAAACAGAAGCTTGTGCCCCACCAGCCAGAGTTCCCAAGAAAGAGGATTCCAGTTCCTGCCTCCTGTGCCTCCCTAGTACTCAAGCCTTGGCATCTTGCTTCCTCTAGCCCTCAAGATTCCAGGACAATGAACAGTGCCCCCATGGAATCCAGCATGATGGGATTTGACCTGTGATCACTCTTCCTGAGGAATAACTGTTAAAAAATATGTACAACGTAGTGAGAATTGAACTGGATACACTGTCAATTCCTCCTTACTGTAACTGTATCCATTTAAAATAGGAAGCAACTCTACTTATTTATGGCATTTAATACAGATTGAGAAATCTGCCCGAGATTTCATGTATTCCATCTATACCTGTACCTGTGCCAGATGGGGACCCATGAGAACCTGCTTACTCCCTAAAGTTCAGCATGAGCAGCCAGAGCCAAACCCATTATTGTTTGGCATAAGGCAAGCACATATGTTAACCTATCTCTGTGGAGATGGCATCTGTCTACAAGGGGAACTTTAAATGGATCCACAAATTTTATCAGAGGCAGTTTCAAGTTTGTATGCGTGAGAAGCAATATCGACACCCTCTCTCTGCTTTGTCAAGGCAAGAATCCTTAATCCCTACCCTCTCCCAGATGCAGGGCCCACTTGATGATGGTAGCCAAAATGATGGGCGAGATATGGGAGCTTTGCCTCCTGGAGCCCCATGAGAAAGAACTCCATGCACATAGAAGTTCGCCAACAGGAGCTCTCTCATATCTGAGGCTTTTCCAAATCCAGATGTGAGTAGGAAAAATACCTGCTGGTTCTGCAGGCCACAGAGGAGACACGACACTCTGAGCAAGCTGCCCCTCAGAATGAGCCCCAAGAGTGGGACAGAGAATGGAAGGTGAGAGGAGGGCTGGGACATTGGGGTTGTGGGTCCTGGATGCCCCAGACCAGATACTGTGTGGCTGTGGTAATGGTACTAATTAGCTTCTTCTCAAGCTCTCTTGCCCTCCCTCCAGCTTGAGTGTGACTACCATACAGGAGGGAAGGCCAAATACTAGTAATGTTCTTTGCCCAGTCTCATAGAAAGACAGTGTCCCAGACTGATGGGCCCTGGACATGAAGATCAGGAGTGAGAGGCCCCTGGACACTCCAGCTGTGAGTCTGTCAGAGATCCACAAATAAGCAAAGCCTTTGCATTCACCTAAGAATCAGACATCACTCACCAAAGCAATTGTTAACAATACAGTCGGTGGCATGTGCTGTGTGACCACATGATAGAATAATTAGGCAACACATGACTGCATGACAACATGGCATGACAAGAACACATGGAACAGTATTCACATGACTGTGTAACTGTATGGCAACAGGCCTCAACCTAGCAGATAGGGAACCCGATGTCCATCTATGGAGACACCCAGATGAATCATAAGTGGATCTTATGGCTCATGTGAAAAATATGAGACATGAAAACATAAGGCAAAAGGGCAAAACACAGAACTTTGCATTCAATTTTCATTTTGAGTGTGCTTCTTTTTGTTTTCTCTGCTTTTTAAATTTCATTTATTAATTTGCCTGTGTGTGACCATGTGCATGTATATTTGTGGACACACTCATGCCAGTGTGTGTGTGTGTGTGTGTGTGTGTGTGTGTGTGTAGGTCAGAAAACATTTTGAGGGATTCAGTTCTGCCTTTCAACAGGTCCTGAAGATCATCATCAGGCTTGGAAGCAAGTATCTTTACCTGTTGAGCCATTAAGCTGTCTCTCCACCCAATTTTTAATCTTTATTCTTTTTTTCATAACATACTAGTGACTTATAGATGCATAAGTAAAAGCCTAGAATGATAAACAGGAGGTTCTTAAGAATTATTTCCAAGAAATAATTGAATAAGGGTATTATGAGATGGGATGGCAGGAGAGAAAAGAAAAAGAAGTGAAAACAGTAAGCCTATGCTAATTGTTGATTTTAAAAGCAGTTTTATGCTTTACACATTTTATATGTCAAGGAAAATATTTCTAGCAGATAATAAATGCCTCAGTTCTAATTTCAAATGCCGTTGTTCTAATTTGAAAATAAGAAATTTGAGATTTTTGTTATCTGTGGGACAGGAACAGATTTTACTCATTGAGTCATTCCAGAAATATATGTTGATCATTGACAAGTGTCAGTAATTCAAACAGAGCACTCGGCAATTATTAATCTACAAAGATAAGATTCCCCTTATTTGGGCAGATGCTGGGAGGGACCAGTCACAATGTGGTAAGAATTAAGACTCAAAAGACAAGGGTTGCCGTAGGCGTCCACAAATCCTCCAGTAGCACCAGGCATGGTGGATCCCTGAGAAGCAGGGGTGATGCAACTGGAGCTGAGTGGAGAAGGAAAGGGGTTGTGTGGTGCATGTGAGAAGTAAGTAGATGTAGGAAAGCTGGGTTTAGAATTCAGTGACAAAAAGTGCACACCAGAAAGGAAGCCCTCAGGATGGCCCAGGCAGTGAGGAACCCCACCACCAATAATAAGCAAAATTCAGGGAGGCTCACCTAACCTAAAAGTTGCATACAAATAGAATTCTAATTCGACTTTTTTTTTTGTATTTTCGAGACAGGGTCTCCCTGTAGCCCCAGCTGTCCTGGAACTCACTCTGTAGCCCAGGCTGGTCTTGAACTCACAAAGATCCGCCTGCCTCTGCCTTCCAAGTGCTAGGATTAAAGGCGTGCGCCACCACACCAGGCTCCTAATTCAACTTTTTAAATTAAATAAAATACCATGTAGGTAAAGTGGAAAGCAGTGGGTTTAGTAAAGCAACAGCCATGGGGAACCCATTGTAAAGCTGTCAAAGTCTTAGTGGCCGGCAGCAAGGCTGAGCTGCTTTGTCCAAACAGTATTCTTTTTTTTTTTTTTTCCTTTTTTGTTTGTCTTGTTTTTTTTTTTTTTTTTTTTTTTTGCCCCAGCTCTCCTGGAATTCACTCTGTAGACCAGGCTGGCCTTGAACTCACAAAGATCCACCTGCCTCTGTTTCCCAAGTGCTAGGATTAAAGGTGTGCGCCACCACACCCGGCAGTCCAAATGGTATTCTTATGCCAGGGTCCCATGTGGGGGAAGTAGGGTTGCAGTCTGGCCAGGTCCTCTGTGATTGCTCCTCCCCTCACAGCCCCCTAGATTCCAGCCATCTGATCCTGAAATTCATCATCTGGCTGCAATGAATCCAGGCACACTTACCTGACTCAGAGTATGCTTGACTTAAGAAGTTAAATAATTATTAGATTCTCCAGGGAAAACATCATCTGGTTATTATTCAATCCAAATATGTGCTCCCTCCCGCAGAGTGCACCTGGGATTAAAAATCAGCAAACAAGTGGCTTCCCAAGGAAAATCAATGGCTTACTTTATTTTCACACTATTTCTAGGTATGAAACTGAATGGTGCTCTTGGCTCAGCCATATCCATGCTGAGAGGGTGCTGTGTGAACAACCAGCATTCTTAATTCTCCATTCAGTGAGGGAGAGGATGAAGAAGCTTCTTATTATCAGGCACATAGTCTGGGAGGAAACTCAAGTTTTTAATAATTTTCAAAACACTTCATCCAGCAGAACATTCTGCTACCTGTCCCTAGCATTTGATGGACACATCAAATATATACAAACATATACAAGCAACCAAACCAAAACTCTATTCTAGCCTCCAGGACAGCTCAGGAACACAGGAGGGCTCATCAGAAACCATGTACTCAGTAAGTCTACTCATGGTCTTGTGTCCATCCCTGGGTAGCCAATAGTTTTCTCATGGTTAGCCAAAAGGAGGAGGGGAAGAGTGTACCTTAGTCTACTTCTGAGTGGCCAGGCCACTCCTGAGAACACTGATGAAATCTCAGCCTCATGAACTGTGGTGGTATCCATGCCCTTTCCATCTTCCCACATAAGCCATGAGGACAGAGCTGCCTTTTTTTAGTTAACCAAGCCATACTCATTTCTGTGACCACAGGAAGCACTGCCAGTCTCACTTTCTGATTTCTGGTCCTGTCTGGTTCTGTACCTGACAGTCTCCCATCCTCTTCCTCCTGCCTTCCCCCTTTGGCATCTCTTACAGGGATCTGCAACTGCTTTTCTTCCATGTTCAGTGCCAGGGTCTCAGTGTTCTGTCTGATCAGGCCAAGGCTTCCTGTGAGGGCTCAGGTCCCTGTTGCACTCCCTGGTCATTACTATGATGAAACATCAAGTTCATAAAGGGTCTGGCATGTGCATTAGGACAGTGGTCCTTCTCCTACTTGGAACTGTTATACTCCCCCACCCTCCAGCTGACCAAGCCCAAACTCCAGACTTCATCCAGGTCTGATCATTGCAATTAAACTCATCCTGTGAAGGCAGGTGTGCTGGGTTTTACCACACTTGGTAGGTTTGGGGTTTTAAGAGATCTGTGTCACAAGCCTCTGTTGTAACTGCACCATCTGCATATTAGATTAAGGATGAATCAGAGTGAGGCTGAGTTTTCTCCCTGACAGATCCTGCATCCAACAAATAGCCAGGAAGGCTCTTCAGCCATAAACACCAAATCTATTGCAAACCAGTTCAGTGCCATGCCTTCCTGTCAGTGCCTTGAGCAAGTTGAGAGAACACAATGAAGTGGGCCAGACCCACTTGGAGGCCATGTCTCCTCCCTGTCAAGCTCAGAGTAAACTGAGAGCAAGCATCTCATGGTATGTGTCCTCTCATCCTCCCTGGGGTCCTCCTTTGGCCCAGGAAACAGGCCCTGGTCCTCTAGGACATGGGCAAAGCCTCCTGTTCCAGGGTCTGTCCTGCGGCTGCCACATGGCCACCAACTGAGCTCAGGCTCCAGCCACATGGGGGATCTGCACACACTGGGGTCCTCCCAATGTTCTTCAAATCTGACCCACACAGACTCCTCTTCCTTTTTGTACCCCTCAATTTCGCCTTTAAATTGTCAGACAATAGCCATCTATATCTGCATTTGGCTTCATACTTGCTGCACACCATTCCCAGCAGGACACAAACATCCAGAGCCTCGACCTTGTTTGATGCACCCCACCCTGCATCTCACACTTGAGGCCCTGTGCAAAGATGCACAATAAACCCTACAACCTCCATTCTCAGGGCTACAAACCACAGATCATCATAGATACTGGGACCCTTTAGCTGTGAAAGAAGGTGTGAGATTTTGCAACATCTCAACCAGGCAGGACTTAAGGAGTTGCAATATCCCTGTTAGAGGAACTACGGGACTTTGATAACCTGTAGAACCAGGCTATAGGTATAACAGCCAGGGTCATGAAGCCTCTGCCAGGTAGAGTGAGGTGAAGTAGGCAGTGTATATAAGAGATGGGTCTCCTGACTATGTGGAAAGGCTGTGAGCTGAGAAATGCTCAGTGGCCCACGTCTCCTCTGCTCATATAACTCTGCTGGCCCCTCCTGAGGACCAATGACTGTATTAAGATGACCCCTGTGTTGGTTCCCAGGCCACCTGTCCCCAACACATCTTTGTAGTCCTGGGGTTCTCTGGGACTACAGGCATCCTGGAATTTCAAGGGTGTGTCTCCCCCAGAGTCCTAGCTTCTTGTAACTAAATCCTGCTCATCAATCTAATGTGAGAATACTGACTATATTCCTGAGCTCTGGGATACACCAAGTACATGCCCAGGGATATTAGTCATTAACTTGACCCTTTAAAGACATGTCGTTGTAGACATACAGCAAAAAATGTATATATTTGTAGCTATACACACATACAAACATATACTAACTATAAATACATCCAACTATATGCAACAAATTATGTATATATACATGTGTAAGTATGCAATAAATAAATGCAGATAAGCACACATATAAAGTTATTTGTTTTTCTATACTTGTAGAGTCTCACAAACAGAGATGGACCCATACAGACAAAAATGTATATGTGCTATGATTGTGTTTCTAAAGCAGAAGGGGACAGATTGGGTGCTTATGACTTTTTTTATTTATTTTTATTTTTTGGTCTTTTTGAGACAGGGTCTCCCTGTAGCCCCAGCTGGCCTGGAACTCACTCTGTAGACCAGGCTGACTTTTATTAATGATTTTTAAAACAGGCATTGGACTGTATTTCTTATCCTTTTCTGGTTATCATGCATAGAAAATAAATATTGTTCTTCGGAGACTTGGCTTAATTTCCCTATTATTGTCAAGATAAAGGCACTGTGTATGAACTACCAATGGTTCCCAAGGTCTGTGGCACGTAATAGTTTAGGGCACGCCCCCCTCAACCTGGGGAGCTCCAGGGTGAAGGCAGGCCTCAGGCTGCACCAAGATCACTTTCAGTCCTCTAAGTCGTAACTCTTCCTGCAGGGACCTCTGCATCAAAATCCTTCCCTGCCATCACCTGTCCTTAGTTTGTTCCAAAAGTATCAGCAAAATATCACTTATTTTTAAAGCTTTTCTTTGTTCATTGCAAGGTACTCATTTATTACAGCAAGACTCATAGGACTCAACACCACGCATGATTTAGTGCCCTGCGCAGAGGCTGTTATTTATCTGTCAGGTCTGAATTCCTCACTCTGCTGCTGCAGGGAAGGTGCTCCATGGAGGCAGTCACAACAAGATTGCTCTGCGGTGGTTGTCACACTTCAGCTTACTTGAAGTTGTAGTTCCTATTTTCTTCTTAAATTTTTTTCCAGCTCTCATGATTGAATCTAAGGTTTTATACATGCTAGGGAACTGCTCTACCACTGAGTTGTATCTTCAGCTGTCTTTATTTTTTTTCTTTCAACAAGGTCTCACTAGGTTTCTGGGGGTGGCTCTAAACTCACTCCAGCCCAGGCATACCTTGAGTTTATAATCTTCCTGCTTCAGTCTCCCCTGTAACTAGGATTATAAGCCTGCATTCCCAGGCACAGCTATTTTTCTGTTTTCTGACCTATCACAAATCATTTTTTCTCCACTTCTCTTACTCAGAATTAATAGTAGTTTCCCCATCTCTGACATAAAATTGAAAGGCAATTAAACCTTGAGAATAAATAGAGTCTTAGGGACAGGTTTTAATGTATGCTGAATTTATTTTTCAGAATAAATCTCAGCAGTGGCTTTCAACTACACAAAATATTTTAAATTGGAGCCTGAATCATAGCTACATTGAAAGCTATCTCCGGGGCTGAGAAGCTGACAGTAGTTTAAGATATGGGTTCCCAAAGCTTTAATTAATTTTACAACTTGATAGAAGAGAAAGCATGATTTCTAGATTCGGGAGTTCTGATCAATTTGTTTCCACAAAGAACAAATGTTGGACCATTTCCCTTGACCAAGCAGCCCAAGGAGCTATCTGTGAGTTACACAGATAAACTTGTGTTCCAGGAGACTCTCTGAGGTAGCAGTGGGTAGTGGCAAGAGAGGGAACAGCAGAGTTGAGATGATTTACCATGAGGGAACCTGGAGGAAGAGGGACATGGCCAAGGCCATGGCTGTGGTAATGGGTGGTCTCTCTGCCAGCAGCTTTGAGAAATGGGGACCATAATGTGGGCACTGATTTTTAAAATCTGATTTAGAGAAATGGAGAAGCCTATAGAGAGAAAAGCCAAAGAACAAGTCAACTGCTTTTCAAATAGTGGGAGGAATGTAGTACACACTTCAACAGCTTTTTATGACAGAAAAAAATGTGAAGAGAGCATGAATAGCTGAAGGTCAATGGGCAATACTGCAGGAGTAAAGCTGCAGGGACCAGGGCACTCAAAGACAAGAACATGAGCACTCTTCCAAGGAACACAGATATCCACTTCCTCCAGAGGCTGCTAATCTTATGACCTCTTCCCCTTTACTTGAGGTCCTGCCTAGGGCCTATAAAGGAGTGTACCTCAGTCACCATCTTTCTGTCTTGCTGGCTGACTGGCCACCCACCACGTACCCACAACTGCTATGCCCTAGCAATTCCTGTAGTAAATATGTTCCCAGAGTGACTAAGCCTCAGGTGCTGTCTTTTGGGGGGGGGTATAGATCTAGCATAATAGTGCTGTGAACTCGGTTGGGGGTTGAGACGCTTTGGATCAGGCATGCTGATGCTCATAGGATCTCCCCTCAAAAAAAGAACCTAATGTTTTTTATTGCAACCCCCTGAGAATTGCCAGAATCGTATTTTTCTATAGAACCAGCTTCCACATTTTACAACCAGGTATCATACGAGAATCTGCACCACTGTTTAAGCCCTCCCTGCAATGTCTCTGGATGCCGAGACTGCAGGCCTCAGGGTGCCATTCCAAAATTGAACCCCAGGGGGTCCGGAGATTATAGGCAGGTGGGCCCCATCCCATACTTCTCTTTTTAAAAATACCTTTATTGATGTTTTGTGTATTTCAGACACCATTTCTCAGTTCCATTTAGACACAGACCCCCTTCCCTTCCCCCCCCACCACACCCCAAATCATGCATTCTGCCATACATGTCCTTCATCTTTCTCTCAGCCTTTTTGAAGTTTTTCTTCGTCCCATACTTCTGAGTTTAAGGAAGGACGCTTTCTTAACTCTCAAAAATACTTTTAGGGCTGAGTATCCCTAAACTGTTCTCCTTGCTCCACAACTCTTTGCTTCCCTCCCCCACTCCATGTGTCTAGACTGGCTCTAATATCTACCTGTCTCTCTCTCTCCAGACCTCCCTGCGCCAGGCTTTTTCTTTTCTTTTTTTTTTTTCTTTTTTTTTTTTTTCAAACAGGAAAGGGTAGAGCGAGGCTGCACCTGCACAGCGCCTGGTTTCCATGGTAGCTGTGCTAGACCACACCCACTCTTTCCTAGCTGCCATCTTAGTAAACACACAGGCGTAGTAGTAGATATGTTTGCCATTTCCATAGTACCTAAAACCACACCCCCTCCTTCCCTGCCTCCATCTTGATCCACCACATGGCATGGATATCTTACCTGGAACTGTTAAACAATTTAATGGCATGTTCGGATCCTTCACAATTGAGTTTAAATTACATACCTTTTTATGTCAGAGTAGCTCAAATTTGTTTTTACCAGTTTTTCATCTGTTCCAAAATGAAATCATTTTTCATTCTTCCATTTTTACTTTTGTATGGGTAGTTAATTTTTTTTTTTTTTACTGGTTATTGCTTAAGATTTTTAAATCATCTACTGGCTTTTTAACAAATGCTGTTTTTTTAAAATATATTTTTGTTTGCAAGACTTTTACCTATTTTTAAGGGATTATTTCAGATTTTCACATTTTGGCCAGGCCCTGCACTTCAGTTTTCTTCATAAATCCATTTTATTTAGAAATCCATTTTATTTTCTGTTCTGGATACAAGTTTCTGTATCTGAGATTAAAAAGGTGTGTCCACCACATCCTGTCCCAGCTGGCATCTGGATCTTGCCTCAGGCAGCAAGATTTTACCCAGCTGCCTCCCCTTAAGGAAAGGACTTTTGACTTTTCCACTAACAATACATTTTTTTCTCATTAAATTATCAGGTAAACACAGAACCTATTGGAGATATGCACCAATCCCTAATCCTGTGCAGCCACCCCCTCCTCCACACCCCACCCCATGCAGGTGCGTGCACACAAATGGCCTGTGCTGTGAGCTCTAAGCAGCCAGAGCTGTCACTGATTCATTCCCCCAGAAATACAAGACCCATCATAGTGAGATGCCAGGCAGCTGGTCCCACTTAAAGAGGATTGTTAGTTTAGGTAGAACATGCATTTAGTGAAAGCAACCCATTTATTTTTTCATATTTTATTTTTTATTTTTTTTATTGATGTTTTGTGTATTTCATACATCATTTTCCAATTCAGTTCAGGCATATATCCCCTTCCCTTCCCCCCACCCGACCCCTACCCATCCCAAATCATGCATTCTGCCATAACTTTTCTGCATCTTTCTCTGTTTTTTTGCTATGTTTTCATTTTTTTTAACAATAGGTGATAATCTGTGAGTACAGCATCCTTCATGTAAAACCAATTTGCGAGCAGTTGTGCCCAAACCCACAAAGACTTCTTAAATCAGACAGCAGCTGCACAAGAAATAAGATCGTCAATTGACAAATGGGACCTCATTAAACTCAAAAGCTTCTGTACATCAAAGGAAACAATAAAGGAAGTGAAGAGAAAACCCACAGAATGGGAGGAAACCTTCACAGCAGATACATCCGACAAAGCATTAATCTTCAGAGTATACAAGCTACTCAAAAAATGAAGAAAGAAAACAAATGAATCACTCAGAAGATGGAGCAAAGATCTGAACAGAGACTTCACAGAGGAGTTAGAGATGGCTGAGAAACACCTTAAGAAGTGTTCAACATCGCTATTAATTAAGGAAATGCAAATTAAAACCACCTTGAGATACCATCTTACTCCAGTAAGACTGGCTAGGATCAAGAAAACAAATGATGCCAAGTGCTGGAGAGGGTGTAGGGAAAGGGGAACACTCATTCATTGCTGGTGGGAATGTAAACTTGTGCAGCCACTATGGAAAACAGTGTGGAGAACCCTTAGAAGACTCAAAATGATCCTGCCATTTGACCCAGTCATACCACTGGGTATATACCCACAAGACTCATCTTACTGCAGAGATACATGCACAGCTATATTTATTGCCACTCTGTTCACAATAGCAAAAAACTGGAATCAACCCAAATGCCCCTCAACTGACAAATGGATAGAGAAAATGTGGTACATGTACACAATGGAATTCTATGTAGCGGTAAAGAAAGACAACGTCATGAACTTTACAGGCAAATGGATGGAGCTAGAGGACATCATGTTAAGTGAAGTAACACAGTCCCAGAAAAACAAACGACAAATGGTATCTCTCATATGTGGATGCTAGTACCAATAACCCAGTTATAAATATTTCTTGTGGAGAGGGATGCATATTAAAAGAACAACAGAAAGATTGCATCAGAAAACTGACTGAAATGGTGACTCGGGAAGGGTGGGAGGGGTGGGAGAGGGACACGGGTGTATATTCGATTGGTGCATATTTAATTGACGTGAGTTCAACAAGTATCCAGTTTTGCCCAGACTCTGTCTACAGGATACATGGTGTTTTAGGACTTAGTAAAAGTAAACATGTGTATATTAATCAACATTGGTTTAAAGGCTGATAAAAACGGTAATGCATCTGAGTTAATTGGTGATATAAACTGCAACCCATTTTTAAGTGCAACAGTGATTTAATGTCTTAAACTCTAAATGATTTGTGTGAATGTGCCAATGAACATTAATGGTTCCATAGCCCTGCACAGCCATGGACAACTTTAGACTAAGATGTGCAGCAGATCAGGGAACTGAAAACTTTCTGTGCCTTGACATCGGGCACCGACACTTAGCTATGAGATTTTAGAAAAAAAAAAAAAAAGAGAGAGATGTCCCATTTTCCAGATTTAAAGGATACAATTAAGTCATTTGTCTGTCTACCCTGTCTGTGTGTTATAACCATTCTCTTATGTCTTTGAGATTCATGTCACTATCATGTGTCCACGTTCTCTTGTGTGTTAATTTCTGTTAAAACAAACCGCCTACTTCAAAGTTCTTTCATTCTATATTGTGCACAAAAAAATAAGGAATGCCTCTTAAACTTTTTCAAAGGCCTAATTTGAACCCAGGTTCCTAAGTTTCTACACTGGTTATCTAAAGATTTTATTTGTTATCTGTTAAACTGAATTCAATCTCCAAATTAAACTGTTTTAAGGTGATTTTGCTTGTTTACAGGTATTCTAAGTTCAGTTTCCTTTAAAGTTGTTTTCCTTGTTTCCAGACCTCTGAAGACATGATTTTTGAACCTTATAGAGTCACTAACAGGTGTTTTTTTTTTTCTTCTACTTACCCAGGCTTCTGACAGCTCTGCCACCATCCCTCTGACCAGAGTCCAAGTTAAAAATCCCTAGATTCATTTATATTCTGGCACTTGAACAGTGGCACATGGCTTCCCCTGGATACCTATAAACTGAAATCTCTTCCCTCCAATGAAACAGCTTAAAATGTTTGTTGGTATTGTCCATTGCTGAATTATCTTGGTTTTGTACTGCCTTGGTAGGTCTGACTGTCTCCTGACACTTCATTCTTTAGCTTCTCCCTTGGTGAAACTATCTTTAATTATTGTATTGTAACTTTAGTTATGGCTAGCCTTCAGGACAAATTGGATATATAATTCTGTTTTCCATCACTTGCTAAAATATAGAACTAAAAGTGTAAGACGTCAATGACATCATGATAAAGAAACTGTATTAGCCATCTCAGCCTTGGGAATGCAATTAGGGCTGTATGCTTTAATTGACATCTCAAAAGGTGTTTTTTTTTCTCCAAATGAAAGCATTCATGTCTGATAGCGATGTATGTGACTGTTTAGTACAAACACTAGGATAGAAATCTCTTGTATGAATGTGTGAATAAATGTGTGTATGTCTGTGTATGATAGCAATGTATGTGCCTCTGCTCAGTACAACCTTTATATACTGCCATCACCAAAATTAAGTTTTAAAATCTTATGTATGAGTATGTAAGAAGTACTATTTACTTTTAAGAATTCTATAATGTAGTTATAGCATATACAAGAAATTGTGTTCCACAGCTGGATATTTTCAGTACTGTGAAACCTGTGGACGATCTATAAAAATTAATTTTACAACCCAAATTCTAAGTCCATCCCTTAACAGGTACTACACACCTTGTTACAGCCTCAGGTGAAATGGACATATATAAATATTGGGTTACCCATGCATACTAAAAATGTTTTATATATCTGTTATACTTTGCACATGTTACTTTTAATATTTTTAAGAGAAATTAGGTTTTACTTCCGGGGACCACATGGGACAATCTGAATGAAACCAATTTTGGTGAGCTTGATTTTAAGTATTTCCTGTATGCTGTAGGTCTGTGATAATGACCCCCTCTTTTTTCCCTTCTCAAAGCTATAATTCAAAATCTGGGGACAAGTGACACAGCCTTCATTTGAGATAGTCCTAGAAGGTATTGTTTTTAGCCTCTTGGATTTGTTTCCTGGGCAATGTTAAATTTTTTTCCTTTCATAGTTTAAATCCATTCTACTTTGAGTATCTAAATGGCCTTTATAGACCTTAAAAAACAAAGTGTAGGGTTTACTGGATAGGTTTAATGTAAACTTGACACACCTGGGCTAAGAAACCTCAATAATTGCCTTCATTGGACTGGCCTGTGGCCATTGTGGACAATGCCATCCTTGGCCAAGTATTTCTACATTGTATACAATAGGCTGAACATGAGACAGCAACACAAGCCAGTAAGCAACATCCTTTCCTAGCCTGTGCTGTAGTTACTACCACCAGGCTCCTGCCATGAGCCTTTACTATTAGTCAGAGTACTTTATCAGAGCAATTATTTATTAAGAATGCTTACATCAATGTTCAAGCTTTACTTATGTGTTATATAGTAATTAAAATACCAAATTCATTCAACTGACCTTCTTGGAGGTTTAACACCCATACTTAAAGCTCCAATCTTATTTTGTCAAAGGGATTTGAAGGGACAATCTTTTGGCCTTTACTCTCTAAGGTTGACTTAAGTCCTAGGGTCCTGCATAGGGACCTCTATACATGTCCTATGGCAGTGAGTTTCCAGTCATCTTGGGTCAGGAAGGCCTTGGAGATTCACTTAAAAGGACTTCACCCAGGCAGTGTCCAGTCAAGGGAGGAAAGCCAATAAAGAGGTGAAACTCCTCATGCTTCAAAGGGAAGCTCCAGTCAAGCAAGACCTGACTTTGTCCTCACAAAGATGGAACTGGTAAAAAGAGCCAGGTGCAAGACCTGAGTGATCCCTAAGAACTAGAACCTCAACTGACCTTAACACCAAAACTAATTTAATTTATCTGAGCTAAATGTATGGTTTTAAACACCCCAACAGGAAACTATAATCAAAAGAAGAAAAAAATAAAATAACTTATACCTTATTACTAGAGATAAATGAGAGAACTATTGTGCCATGCTAGAAAATATCTCAGAGATAGGTGACAGATTTAGTGTGCCATGCTAGAAAACACCACCTTTAATACTCTCAGGGTTATGCTGGCTCTCACTCTGGAGCCCTGTGTATTAATTTTTTTCCCAATTCCTCAGAATAGAGTACAGGTCCTCTCTTCCTCTGGACACTCTAGAAAGGGACTCTCCAATCACTAATGCACCCACTAGGCCCCCTGTTGGTACTGGGAAGTCCATGCAGTGGTACACTCATATAAGACTTAACCAGCTTGTCTTTTCAGTTGCAGAGAAACTGTCCATTAACTACTAGCCACTATTGATCTGGACCAAAAACACCAGGCACCCAGAGAACCCAAGATGGAAGACCAGATTCTAATCCTCCAGCCTGACACCCCATTCCCCCGAGATTTCATCCTTCATCTGCTCTGAAGCAGCAGATCCAAAAGCAAGAACAACACCCCATTCTCTTATCATAATCAAAAGGCTGGAATGTTAGGTCTGAGTTTCCCAGAATTCCAAGGGACACACAGATGTCTACTTCCTCCAGAGTCTGTCAATCTTATGACCTCTTCCCCTTAACCTGAGGTCCCTCCCAGGGCCTATAAAGCAGTGTACCTCAGTCGCCATCTTGCTGGCTTGCTGACCGACTGCCCCACCAGGTCCCCACAGCTGCCATGCCCTGGGAATTCATGAAGTAAATATATTCCTGGAGTGACTAAGGCTCATGTGCCTGTCTTTTATGGGGAGTTTGCACCATTATAGATCTAACAACCACCAAAGTCAGCACATCTTTTCAATGTAAACAAACACCAAATAAAGAGTGTGTCCTACCAGGCAAGTGGGCACACACCCAAGGTCCTAGCCCTCTGGAGGCTGAAGCAGCCTGGGATACTTTGTAAGACCCTGTGCTAAAAGACAGACCAATAAAGAGAATCTCCTTCAGAGGAATTGAACCCTACTGTGTCAGGCCCATGCCCCCACTAGAGAGATGTGACACATTATTGCTCTTCAAAGCAAGAAAAGTCAAAGAAATTCCTCACAACCATGAGGCCAGCAAGTGTCTCATGGTGTAGGAGCCTGTGAGCTTTACCCATAAGCTAATGTCTCCATGAAGAGCTCCATCTTGAAAGTCTGTTTCTGAATCCCTCAAGGGTAGAAATTCTAGTCAGCTCAGTATAGAAAAATGAACACAGTGCAAGGGCGTGGGCTCCTGGGGGTATGTAGACACACCATGGTGCTCACTGCATGCACAGATACCTAAACCATGAGTGAAGATGAGAATGCTCTCAACTCCCCTGCCAGGGATGGGTTTTCTCCCTGAGAAGCAGAACAGCAAAGCAGACATGTGACAGCTTGAGGTCCTGGTCCTTACTCCTCTCTACATTCACTTGTAATTTTGTAGGAGTGCTCTATTCCTTGCCCCACATGAAGTACTCTGAGCCCCTGTCGATGGACAGTCACAAAAATAGGTAAAACATAATGGTATAAAACAGGTTGTATCAATTAGGGGGAAAAGGACCCAAGTTTGCCTGAGGGGGGTCATCAGTGGCTATCCAGAGAAGAGCATGCTTGAGACATTGCATCAGAGAAGTGTTGATCCATCTGTCCACTCATTCATTCATTCATTCATTCAACCATCTACCCACCCACCCACTGTGAGCCCCTCCTTCTTAGAGCACACCTTCAGGCTGCACAGATGTGTACCACATGGATTAACTATACAATGTCAGCTGTGACAGTGCCAGAGAGAGGCCCATTTAAGAGAAAACATAGTTCTGAAGTCAGGGCAGTTGCGTGGAGTGGGCTCAGCGCAGCACACCAGAAATGGAATATATTCTGAGAGAAATAAATGCAGCCACCACATAGGAAGACCTCAGAGAAACTTCGAAGAGCATAGGGCTCCACAGCCAGCAGAGGACAGATAGCCCACTAGGCAAGGTCCATAGCCCTTCCCATCTTACTCCCAGGTTCTAGTGTCTCTGATCACAGTTTTGCCTTCCCCATCTCTCAAACCTCTGGCAAGTCCACAAATTGCATAAACTAATTAGCACATCCATGCTAATTAATTTTTGGTTGCTCATGTAAACTATGAGATTTCTGTTCTTGGGATGGTCCCTTTAGGTAAGTTTGTCTACAAACAAATTAAATCCCAAATTATAGTGCAATGTCAATCAAAAAAGTACATCTGAATGCATGGTTTCCCCTGCAGTGCCCTCAGAGACAGTCTCTGAGCATGAAAAAACATTTAAGTAGGCAATATTGATAATCGAAGGGTCTGTTACACAGGACACCAAAAATAGTCATTAGCAGAGTCATTTTAAGATGGTGGCAAGTATATTTATCAATTCCCCAGTTGCCTGCATAGACTTCTCAGACTTAAGGGCATAAATGTCTGAAAAGTTAGAAGTAAATAGGCCTGGGGAGATAGCATAGATGGTAAAGCACTTGCTGTGCAAGAATGAGGCCCTAAGTTTAATCCTAGCATAAATAAAACACCCAGGGATGGTGACAAACATTTCTAATCCCAGCACTAGGGAGATGGAGACAAGCTAATCCCTGCAACTTGCTTGCCAGTCCAAGTTGGTGAGCCCCAGACCAGAGAGAGACCCTGTCTCAAAAACAAGGTGGACAGTTCTGAAGGAGTGACAGCTGAGTTTGTCTGCTGGCTTCCACACACACCTGCACACACATGTTGCACCTGTACACACAGGAACATACACAGTAAACAGGGACACTGTGGTGCTCCCAGGGCTGACCGCCCTGCTATGGATTATACAGGCTCTGCTCACTTACATTTAAATCATATTCCTGCTCAGAAAAGGAGAAACAAGCAGTTAATCCAAGTAATTTCTATCATTATACTGAGTGTGTGGCAGGCTACTAAGCTCAGGATAGGTCAGGAATATGGGCAGCTACTGCTCCAGGATCATGTCTATGGACCCAGAGTGAGCCGTGGTTTACTTTATCTAGCTGCATGTGCACCAGAAGAAGGATGGCCAGAGTTCCAAGGAAGAAACAAAGCAGACTCTAGACTCTGAGGTCTGGCACCATGGCACCGGATGGCTCAGAATTAAGGAATCCCAGACTGCACTCATCTTAAGGTAAACAGTGCAAACCAGATGACAGCCCTTGGAGCCACACTCCGAAGCTGCAGATCAAATCCATAAGCAGATTTTCAAACTGCTTCCTGACAGAAGCATTTTAGAACAGAAATCTTACTAGAGGCTGAGTTCACATGCAGAGTCCTAAGTGTAGTCTGCAGAACTTGGCCTTTCTGGGAAGTGAAGCCATTCCTGTTGTGGCTGGCTAAGGTGAGGCCTAGCTCATTCTCCTGGAATGGCTCTGACCACCAATATACATGTCCTTATAAAAGGGACCTTTAGGCATAGATAAGGAGAATCCCAACAACACACATGCTCTCATATCACTATGTGTGTGACCTATCTCACAGCCCAAGCCAGGAGCACACAACACCTAAGCAGAACCATCTATACAATTGCCCCAAGAGCACAGGGAGGGCACCCCTCCAGAGAGGGGAACTATACAGTTGCCCCAAGAGCACAGGGAGGGCACCCCTCCAGAGAGGGGAACTATACAGCTGCCCCAAGAGCACAGGGAGGGCACCCCTCCAGAGAGAGGCACTGACAAGAATTCTCACAGACTTTATCATTTCCTTTAAGTCAAATATTCATTTGACATTCAGTAGCATGGTTTTCACTCACCAACAGGTCAATAATTGTGAATCCCCCTGAAAGGAAACCCTGCTGGTCACTGTCATGATCTGTTTGTATCAACAGTGTTAGAATTATCACCAACAGTCAATAACCATGATACTTCCTGAAGAAGACCCTGTCAGCCATGCAGTCAGGACCTGTTTCTATGTATTTATATATCACTCTGTTTATATTAGTATTGTCAATTTATTACCAACAGGCCAGAAGCCATGACTCTTCCAGAAAGGAGACCCCTTTGGTCATACTGTCATGGTCTGCTTGTATGTGTTTATATCATCAGTATTAGAATTATTGCTAACAGGTCAGTAATCATGAATCTTTCTGAAGGAGACCCTTGGTCAAAGTCACAACCTGTTAGCATATGAGGCTGTTTATATCATGTGTATTGTTAAAATTATCATCCACAGGCCAGTAACCATGAATCTTCCTGAAGGAGACCCTGCTGGTCACAGTCAGGGCCGGTTTGTATCAGATGTTGTTTAGCTCATCAGTAGTAGAACTATCACCATGTACACACACCCATAGACTGCCCTGTGTAGAGGACAGTGATGCAGAAATGGACTAAAACATCAGCTTTGCATCATCTAGGTTTCGAGTACTTTGTGTTCCAGGAACAGAGAAAGCTTGTGGGAACCTTGTAATCATCCCTGTGTTGTTCAAAGTCAACAGGCAGGTGCTCAATGCACTCTGCTTGACCAAGATCATTCATTAATGACTGAATAGAAGCTGTGGTTTGGCAGGTCTCAGTGAGTCACACTTCACCTCATATCAGCTCCAGGTTCTTTTAAATGATCCCCAAACTCTTTAATGCTAGTCACATCACACATTCCATGTTTTTTCCCACTCTGCCCTTCAACATGCTGAATACAGCTGCATCCCCTATCCAGGATTTCATTAGGCCTGACATTGACAATACTGATGAGCAGATGTGGGCCTTGTCCTCCTGGGGCTCAGCTTGTTCCTGACATTAAAGTGAATACAGGCAGGAACAGATCACTTCTGTAAGTAACCTGTGAATGGAGCCCACACAGAATAACACATATGCACATGGAACTATACATATGTGTGCATGAAACCACACATATGAGCATATGGAATATCTGTCCATACCCAGAACCACATACATGTATACATGGGATCATAGATGTGTGTACATGGAACCACATGTGCGTGTATATGAAATTACAAGAACCATACTCATGTACACATGGATCCACACACATGTGTATATGTGGAACAGCATACATATACATCAGGAAAGACATCAGTTTACCTAGAACTGCACATATGAACATGGGACCATATGTGCATATACATGGAACCACATGTAAGTGCACACTGAACTACATTGTTATATGCTTAGAACCATGCATGCACATGGTTCCAGTCTGTCCCCAATTGTTGTGACAAAACACGGCTGACCAATTCCAACCTGGGGAGGAAAGGGTTTATTTGGCTCATATCTCCCGGGTCACAGTTCATCACTGAGGGAGCCCACCATAGGAACTCAAGACAGGAACTTGGAGGCAGGAACTGAAGCACAGGCCACGGATGAATGCTGCTTACTGGCTTGCTCCCCTGGCCCATGTCCAGCCTACTTTCTTATACTGTATATAACAGCCTGCCCGGGGTGTCACTACACACAGTGGGCTGGGCCCTTCCACATAACACAACAATCAAGACAATACTCCACAGACGTGGCCACAGGCCAGTCCAATGGAGCCAATTCCCCAATTGAGGCTCCCTTAACCCAGGTGTGTCAAGTTGACACTAAAGCTATCCAGCACACACATGGAAACTTACTTATATGTACATAGAAGCACATGTGTGCCCAGGAGCACTGCTAATCAAGTAATAAGAGAGAAACAACCCAAATGTCCAAGTGTTAAGAAGATGCATGAAATAGGGCATTTCTCTGCCATGGAAGATTGTCCAGAAACCATCTTGGCAAAGTAGGTATAGCACTGACACATGGATGGCCCTAAAGAATGAGATAAAAGTGAGAACAGACAGCACCAGGGCCAGAAATACTACATGACCACCAGAATATTCAGAGTAGCAGATCCAGTGGGAAAGAGAATATGAGAGAGTTCTAGGTTGGAAGGGCCTGCAACTGGAGTGACAGACGATGGGCACAAAGCACACAGACTTCCCTGCCAGGGAGAACGAGGGTGTCTGCAGAGATGCATGAGGATCAGGGACATGGAAGCACTGTGGCCCAACACCTATAAGTCTACAGTCACCATTGACCTTTGAGGGTTATCTCACCTGAGCCACACAGAGCCACAGGCTGACCAGTCAGGACCTACTGATGCTTTAAGGAACCTCATCTGGCCAGTTATGTCACACTGAAGACCCAAGAACTTTGCACTGGTAGCCACCATCTAGTCATCAGATCCTGCTTAGAGAATACAGGCTGCTGCAGGACAGGGAGAGGGGCAAGTGACTGCTCACAGGTCATACATGTGGCCCCTTTGCTGAAGAGATGGGGCTGGGAAAAGTGTAGAATAAGGTCAGGGCAGAGCTCTTTCTTGGCCCCACAGCCTAGGAAGCCAGGAAGCCAGTCCAGCCCCTGTGGATTCTTCAAAGCCACTGCTAGAAAACCTGCTCTTCAACACTGGGTCCTCCTTTCCCAGGCCTTCAGCGTGACCACCCCCAGGAAGGTAGGACATTTCACTTTAGGGATAATTAGTGAGGCCATTATGATAGGTTACCAGCCCATCATAAGATGATGGCATTGAGCTCAAAAAGACAGATTCTCAAATTAAGTTCAAAGGAATTCAAATGAGTAGCTCACTGTATTAATGGTCCTAAGTTCTTAAAATAGTTATATGTTAAAATCACAGAGAACTGGGCTTGTGATGAAAAACTGGATTTCACATCACTCCCCAGCTTCCAATAGTTGTCCAGTAGCCCAACTTCACAGCATGCTGTGGTACATGACCTCATTGCTAAAATAAAGATAGTGATGTCCACATCTCACAAATCAGGGGCTTAACTCATATGTCACACTGTTCCACATCAAATGTTCATATCAGTGGTTGCAGAGTACTCACAGATGCAGAGAACATTGCTACCATTAGTCCTGGTACATTTCATCACAACCAAAGAAACCAAAATCTTTAGTCACAGCTCCTCCATACCTCCTTCCAACTCTGGCCATCCCAAGTCCACTCACAGCATGGGATGTCACAGTGTTTGCAAGACTTGTCATGTCACAGCATCAGCTGTTGTCTGTGGTAGGGGATCCCACAGTTTGCTGATCTATTCCACAATCCTGTACTTCTTGGTTATGAATACCTGGATGACAGACATACATATGAGTTTCTGTGCAAACATGTGTGTGCTTGCATGTCTTTTGGATGTACATGCAGGAATGAGGCTGTTGGACTCTGGATACCTCCGTGTTTATATGAGAAACTATAGAATGTTTAATGGTGGCTGCACAATTTTTGTATTCTCATCAACAGGTTCTGAGGTTCTAATCACTTCACATCCTTGCCCACACATTAATTATCTGCTGTTTTAGTCACAGCCATGCTAATGGCTATGAAATGATAGCTCACTGTGGCTTGATTTATGCTTTCCAGAGGGAGCATGTGTTGAGAGGGTTTTGATGAAATTCTCAGCCCCTTATATTTCCTTGGGGAAATGTCTATCTAGATTTTTTAATCCATTGTTTGGCTTTTTGTATTTTTATTATCAAGTGGTAAGAAGTCTCTTTTAAATTTCAGTCCTTTATTAGACATATAATTTGTAAATATGTTCTCTAGTTATTTGGGTTTTCTTTCCACTTTCTTAATATTATCATTTGAAGTGTATCTTTAAAGAGTTTGATAGATAATATCCTCTCTACTTGTCTGGTTTTGGCTTTTTTGTTGTTGTTGTTGTATTAACAACAAAAAATAGGGTACTTTAAGTGGGGAAGGAGTAAGGGGGCCAGAAAGGAGGGGGGGGAGGGATAGGTAGAGCTTAGATGGTATGAAAAGACGAAAGAGAAATGTATGAGTTCAGAAACCTACTAAAAAATCAACACAATATCTGAAAATGAGTGCATGTGTATATGCCTGAAGGCTATATAAGAAAAACAGTATTATCATAAAGGAGAAACCTCATTTTGATGCATTGGTCTGGGTAGTACAAGAAACTCAGAATGGGAAGGTAAGACCCCATTGCTGAAGACAAGACTACTTTGAACATAGGACTTGAAGCAATGGAGCTGGAACTGACCTGAAACCTCCTCCCTGAAGACTAGCTCTCATAATTCTGGAGAATACTATGCAAACTGCTAAGGGATAATATCAATCTATGATCCAACCCCAACTTTAAAGCCTAAAAACCACAACAATAAATGCCACAACAAACTATAGCAGTGCAGTAGTGACACATTTGGAGGTAATCAACAGCTATGTAATTGAACTTGAAGCTCTATCAATGGGAAGGAACTCATGTGTAACACTGTAAACATAGCCAAATACACACGGCTGGAGAGGTCATAGATCCTAGAGAAAACTCTACCTCTGTCATTTCGCTAGAGAAATTCAATTTCTTGCTGTATGCTAAATACAGATCCTTATATGTACAGACAAGTCTTCCATTCACCACTCATCAAAGCAGCTTCTTTTTGCAACAGATTGAGACTATTGCAGAATTCCATAAGTAGACAAGTGTCTTAGAGATTCACATCCCTAAGTGACACATCTACAGTAGAACCTAAGAACACCTAAGGCTCATGGAACATAGCAGAACAGGGGGTGGAGCATCGCTCAAATCTCACCAGCAAAGCTTCCTTATGCAACAGAGTATGCAGCACATAGAAGGCCACAACTAGCCAAAAATGTAGAAAATAAGAGATTGCAGAATGTGTGTCCCTAGATAGGACTCCTGCATTAAACTTCATCCACCCATGGTTCAGGAACCACTGCAGAAGAAGGGGTGAAAAGATTGTAGGAGCCAGGGTTGTTGCGTGATCTTAAGCAGTCTTTCAGAGCTCTGAGAACTTGTTCATAGGAAGTTACAGCAACTGGTTTCAGCATACACAAGGACCGTGGAAACTCAATCAGACAAAAACCCAGCATAGAAGTGGGGAAATGGGCAGCTAGCCCTAACCTTTGCTGAAGAACTATTGACAAATGAGTACTGCTGGGAGAGGGAGAGCTGATCTTTTTTTTTTTTTTTTTTTTTTTTTTTTTTTGTCTTTTCGAGACAGGGTCTCCCTGTAGCCCCAGCTGTTCTGGAACTCACTTTGTAGACCAGGCTGGCCTTGAACTCACAAAGATCCACCTGCCTCTGCCTCCCAAGTGCTAGGATTAAAGGCGTGCACCACCACACCCGGCGAGCTGATCTTTAAGGAAGAGACTCTAGATAGGCTGACTAGACTCCAGTGAATGAACTTGCACTGAGGGACATCTGGACATACCAACTTGACTCGATAGGTCTTATCATGCATGACAGAATGCATGAGATCTGGTGGGTTTGTCGGGGGTGGATGGGAGAGGAGGTATAAAAATAATTAAGATGTTTTGTATGAAATGCACAAAAAATCAATAAAAATATGTTGAAAAAATTTTAAAAGGAAAGCTATCTCCTAATCTAAAGTTTAGAATTTCCATCCTAAGGGTTTATCACTGTGGTAGTTTGAATATGAGAAGTGTCTCAATAAGGTTGAATATTTGAACCTTTGGTCAATTGGTGGTGCTATTTGGGGAAGGTCATGGAATGTTTAGGAGAGATGGCCTTGCTAGAGGAAGTGTGACACTAGGGATGGGCTTTGAGAGTTTACAGTCCCACTTCTATTCACTCACTCTGCTTCCTGTTTGCTGGTGGGGATGTGAACTTTCAGCCTCTGACTCTGGCCATCATGCTTGGCTTGCTGCCATTCCTCCATGCCATGATGGCCCTTTATCCTTCTGGAACCATAAGCCAAATAAACTCTTCCTTCTGTACGCTGCCTTGGTTGTGATGTTTTATTTCAGCAACAGAAAAGTAACCGATATAATCACTCTAGTCATTAAATTTCAGATATTAAGCATTGCTTAGGTTTCCCACATTGCTAGAGCATATATTTTATATTTATTTCCATATCTGTTCATTTTTAGAATTTTTATTGGAAACATATACAAATAGATGATTTTTGTTGTCATTTTTGCCGTGCTAGGGATCTAACCTAGGTCCTCGTGCATACTAAGCAAGTCCTCTGCCACTGAGCTGCACCTTCTTAAATGGATTTTTATGTAAAGATTTTGTGTCCTATGACCTTGCTAAACTGGGGTATTATTTTTAATATTTTCTTAGGGTTTCTACACAGCTCTTTGTTGTTCATAGCAGATTCAGTTTTCCTTCTTCCTTTCCAGTATGACTGCAATGTACTTACTTCTTGCCTACCTGCCTTGCAGGAACCTAGCACAAAGTGTAACAGAAGGCTGTATCTCCTACTAAGGCTCAACCATACCCCATTATGTGGGCACATGGGTATCAGTGTCTTCATCTACTTGTCTGCTCACAGGCACACAGATATCCTGCCTATCTGTGACTAGTTCTGCACTCACAGTGGACATGACTCTGTGAGGCAGGTGGTGAGATCATTTCCTTTGGCTACATGCTCAGAAGAGAGATCACTGGGTAGGTTATATGTCTAATAAATACTTAACATCCAAAACTTACTAAGAACTCAGATGACTCAAAAGCAAAAATCAAATGATTTGATAACAGATATGAACAGGTATTCATTCAAAGAAGGACACTAAAGTATCCAACAAATGATAAGATGCTCCAAATATTAATCGCTACAGAAATACAATAACAACCCCAAGGAGGTATTCAACCCACTAGGGCCATTATAAAACTTGAGGACACCACCTGTGAGCCATGGTACAGTCAAAGGAATCCTCCTGGGTCTGTATGGAAAGGAAGCAAAATCAACTCCACACTGATTCTAAGATAATTTAAATCGATAGTAAAACCCACAGATGTTCACAGTGGCCATGTGAGGCTTATTGCATGTCTGCAGTATAGATGATCAAATCGAGCTGCTCACCATGATTAGCTTCTACACTTGCTCTTCTGTGGTGAAAATACTTCAGATCTACTCTTCCTACCCAAGCAGATTGTATTGTCAGCACCCACAGCTATACCTGAACTCCATCTTCCTGTGGACCTCGGTGTCTGGCCTCTAGCTGACCTCTGCCCAGGGCTTCTTCAGCAGCCTTTGTAGCTATCAAGGAATCTGCCCATTCCATCTGGGTTATGAAGTTTACTGGCCTAAACTTACTCAAAGTTAGTTCCTGTGATTCTTTTTTTTTTAATGGTCTTTAAATGGAGGTGAAATAAACCTGCCACCAAATTTGCCATTTTAAAGTGAACCTGACAGATATCATGTCCAGCACAAGCCCAGTGTGGCTCAAATTGTGCTCTACCTCCTTCTGAACATGCTGAACCACACTAAGAGCTTCTCATGCCTCACTGTCCATGGCTCTCTCCTCTGGGGTATAATCACCTATGTACTCTATGGATTTTAAATTCTGGGTATTTCATTCATCTGATATGCAATCTGGGACCTTTTGTGCCTGATTTCCTTTACTTGACATATGGTTTTTTGAGGTTTTCCACTGCAGCATATACCAAAATTTTATTACTTTCATGGTTGTATAATATTTCTTTTTTTGGTTGTATAATATTTCATCACATGCATAAGCCTTATGTTGTTTAGCTAGTATCAGTTTATAGCAACTGTTTCTACCTTCTCTTTATGATCCATGTGTGCCACTTGCATAGGTTCCTGGGTTCAACTCTTATGCAAATAATGCGGGACTGGGATTCATGGAACATCCAGCAGTTCTAGGCTTCAGGTTTTGTGGACAGAAAACAGACACTGTTTTCCACAGAAGTTCCCACCAGCAGGTCAGGGAGAGATTGTTTCTCCTTTAGATTATTTCCCAACAATGGTCATCCTGGTGGGTGTGAAGTGATGTCTCCTGAGTTGCATTTCTCTGATGACTAATGATTTTTATTGACTTAACATGAACTTCCATTCACATATCAATTTTCTTTGGAGAAGTATCTGTTCAAGTCCTTTGCCTTTTTTTAAAATTAAGCTATCATTTTTGTTGAATTATAAGAGTTCTTCAACTACTATGGCCACTAATTTCTGTAAGATTGCTAATGACTATTTGAGTTCTTCCTTTTCTCTTCACCAGTTAATTCAATTGTAGGTTATCCTTTTTTTTAATTTTTTAAAAAATTGTATTTATTTTTGTATGTATATGAATATACTGTCTGCATGTAGGTCTGTGCACCTGTGTCATGCAATGCTGCGGAGGTCAGAAGAGGGTCTCAGATTCCCTTGGAAGTGGAGTTCTCCTGGAATTGGAGTTACAGACGGTTCTTAACCGCCATGTGGTTGCTGGGGATTGAACCCGGGTCCTCTGCAAGAGCAGTCGGTACTCTTAACAGCTAGACTATCTCTCCAGCCCCAAGGTTATCTTTTTGAATAGCCACTTGTGCTTTCATTATATTATTATTATTATTATTATTATTATTATTTTGTATTCTATTTTTCCTTATTTTCTGATCCACATTTACAAAAGGTACCTGTGGGTATGAAAATATTTGGTGTTACAGGGCCTTCACAATGAATTTGTACATAAATATTTATTAATGTGATAACTAAAATACCTCCCAGATGCCCTATGTGCTTGGATATGACACCATAATTTATTCTAGGCTGTGGTACCTACAAAAGAGCACACTCACTTATATTCTCATATAAAAGAATTGCCTCTCACTCATCTATGTATTCCACCTTTCTGTTCACAGTAAGGACCTGAGTGTCAAGCAAATGCTGAGTGACAGGGAAGTGTTTTATCATGTGCTGCTGTCCTGGCTGTTTTCAGACAATCGGCTCTTTGGGAGTAAAAGCCCTCTTAAGGATTCATGCAGTTTAAATCCTGCCAACTATCAAGCCTCAAACACATCTAATGCCCAAAGATAGTGGTTTCGTTCATTGCTCCACTTGAATATGCCTTCATATTAATTAATATTAAGAGGACATGAAAAAAGAATCAAAACTAGTCATTTAAGACGGATGTAGAACAGTGTTGGTGTTTTGTGACAAGGCTTTTCTGTCATCTCATCCAGAGCTTGCTAATGAATCTGCCTGCAAATGAAAACAAACATGTAAACACAGAGAGAGTGCTGATGTTCTGTGGACTTCTGACTTCTGTTAAATGATTGAATACCACCAGGTTAATTATCCTACAGCAGTTAGAGAAAACTGAGTGGTTTCATAAAAATACCTCTGTGATGATGGAAGGGGAACATTTATCCTTAGGTACTCGTGTGCTAAAGAATACTCACACTTCCTTTTGAAAAGTTATTGGAGGAAGCCAAACAGACCAGCATCTCTATCTTTCTACATGGATCTCTAGTATTTAAGCCTCATGCAGGCCTTAATAAATTATAATTACAATAAAATGAGGAAGCATTTTATTGTATGAAACTGTGTTTCCCATCAGCCCTTCTTTTATATAATGGGCTTTTTTTCTTTAATATTTAAAACTTTTAGTCATCTTGAGGAGGAAAGAAAATGTCATCCTCCCACTAATTGGTTCACAGCAATGCTTTCTGTTCCCACCCTAAGCAACAGTCACTGGTTATGGAATATAGAGCTAATTATTTCCTGCATTAACATGGCCAACTAAGCCTGGGTTGGATCGAGGCCTTCTGTTTACCTTGATGATTTTACTATTTTTCTTTTTTTTTATTAATTTTTTTATTTATTTCTGTATGTGTATGAATGTACTGTCTGCATGCAAGTCTGTGCACCCGTGTCGTGCAATGCCGCGGAGGTCAGAAGAGGGTCTCAGATTCCCCTGGAACTGGAGTTCTCCTGGAATTGGAGTTTCAGACGGCTCTCGGCCGCCATGTGGGTGCTGGGGATTGAACCCGGGTCCTCTGTAAGAGCGGTCGGCTCTCTTAACTGCTAGGCCATCTCTCCAGCCCCGATTTTACTATTTTTCTACCAAGGCATAATGGAATTTATTCCCTAATTATGTCACTACTGTTTACTTCAAGTTCAGCAAAATATGAGCATTTGGTGGGAAGGGGTTGGCATGCGTCCCATGATAAGAAAATGTAATCACTTGATGGTGTGGGATTATAGGGTACATTTAAGGAGAAATTTTAATTTAGAAATACTGGTAGTTCAAAGACAATTTAGGTTCTCAGGAGGCTGAGGCAGAAGGGTTACAAAACACACCATATTGAAAGTCACAGCTCTTGTGTGAGGCACACACCTTCTGTCCTATGTCACTGCTCAACCCCAGTGTGAGGAGGACTTTTTCCAACAGTCAGACCTGAGGTTGCTCAGGATACCTCTTTACACTGTGTCAAGCATGCACATCATCGTCTAGGTACACTCCTAAAAACAGGTGAAGATGGGGCTGACTCTTCTTTTACAAATTAAGGTAATTGTCCTCTGGGACTGACCGTGGCCACATACATTACCTATCCACTGCCAGATCTGCCCTCAGTGTCTGTCTTCAGGGTAGTGGACATAGATACTCAATTATGCATCAGGGACCTCCCATCATCCCTGATAGACACCAGCCTGCCAAGAAGACAGCTGAAGCATGTATTACTGCAACTTGAGTCTCTCCTTTCCTACTCAATTCTTTAAAATATTTTTAATTTATTTTTATTGTATGTGTATGAGTGTATTTCCTACATGTGTGTAAGTGTACCCATGTCATGTAATGTCAATAGAAGTCAGAAGCTGTTGGATTCCCCTGGAACTGGAGTTACAGATGGTTGTTGGCTGTCTTGTGGGTGGTAAGAATTGGACCTGGGTCCTCTGCAAGAGCAGCCAGTGCTCTTAACCACTGAGCAATCTCTCCAGTCCCTCCCCTACTCAATTCTTTACCTCGTTTCCCAGTTTGATTTGGGGGATTTCTGTTTCCTGCTTCCTGTTCCATCTGTTTTGCAACCATTTTCATTAATGTCCCAAACATTCTCTCCCTTCATGATCCTGCGTGGATCTAGACTGTTTCCAACATTCTTGTTTTTGTTACTTTTGCTGTTTCCAGGAGACACTGAAAAGCAAATGGGAAGTGAATTGGGAGCAGGCTGCTATCTCTGAAATAGGATTGAGCTGCGCTTTAAGCATATGTTCCTGTGGGAGGAGGTGTTCATATGCCCCACTAAGATCGGGTTGTGGCCATATGTGGAAAAACACCAACAGCAACATATGGCTTTTAACTCATTAGAGGATATCACATGTAACTCTGGGGCAACTAGAAAATCTTAGCAGTGGTGGGGAGAGCAGATATTTACAGGTCCCTTCACTCCTGCAGTTTCAGGAATGCTTCTACATATGTTTTACAAGCTAAGCACAGTGCTGATGGAGGATACCGCAGCCTGATCTGACTTGCAGACAACAGGAGAAACAGGCACTGCTAATTAACCAAAGAAGCTGCAGAATAAGTAGAGAGGAAGCATGTGAAAGACCATCTGAAGCTTCTGGAATCAGACCTCCAAGGCCAGAATCAGGCCTCTGCTTGCTACTGCAGTTTCTCCTTTAGATAGAAAGGATCACACTACTGTTTACCTGACACGTGTACACAGATACTTTGTGTACAGCCAGTGCCTTCAGGGATACACAGGCCCTGGGCTATACAGAATTGGGCTGTATAGATCCCGGGCTGCACAGACACTGAGGTGTGAGAACCTTGGGTTGCAAGGACCCTGGGCTGTAAGTGCCTGGCTGGTAGGACCATGGTCTGGGAGAACCCTGAGCTTCGAGGATCCTGGGATCTAAGGATCTGGGCTTCATGAACCCTGCCTGGGAACAGAGACCCTGAGCTGGGAAGTTTTATATAGCCTACCCCAGAGGGTAGGATTATGTTGGGTCTGAGTAGGTACTTGTTTCCTGTAGATTTAAGATCCTTCTTGGACTCTAAACACAGGAAAAGAAATTCTGGTCCAAGTGTATCACTAAGCCCTATGAAGGATGTTGCAAATGCTGAGATTAGGGAAGTGGTACTGTCCTTCAGTCATGGAAAGACCACTGCAGAAAAGAGCCCAATACCTTGAACATCCCCAACTTGCTGCTAATGAAGGTGGCTGGGGACAGGGCTGACCTTGCACAGGCTCAGTCTCTATATGGAAACAGATTTACCTCCACATAGAGTCCTGATACCATCCCTGTGGAATGTAACAACATGGGATATGGCAAAGAAAAGGGTGTTTATATCACACACACACACACACACACACACACACACACACATGCACACACACACACAATTTATTTAACAGCTCCTTCCTGGAAAGTATCTCAAATATTTCTCTTTGATTATTAAAGTGATTCATTTAATGATAAGATATTCAAACAGAGTAGCTGTGTTTAGAATTGGGTCTCAACTCCCCCTACCATAGGAGCTGGCAGCCTTGCTGGGCCTACATGCCCAGTGAAGGAGGAGACTCGGGAATCTCAGGAAGAGACTTGGTATTTATTTACAAAGGTCTACAAAGGAGTCACCCCCCACACACACACACACATGCTATTTCCCCTTCATTGTTGTGCAGCACAGCAAAATATCAGGCTGCCCATGAGCAACCCTGCTCACCCACTCCTGTGAGGAACCCTGCCCACCTAGCTTGCTGATCAGGGTCAGCCCTGCCCTATATCTAAGAGGAGCTTAGAAGTGGGAGGACCCCATACCTTCTTCTAGGGAGTCATGTACTTCCCATACACCACAGGAAAGCTCAGGACAGATGCAGATTAGGAGTGCTACTTGCCAAAGTCATGTGAAACACAGATAAGCTCTTTCCTAAGACACCTTGTAGCCTGGTTGAAGTGAAGTCACACAGGGCTCAATCCTTCAAGTCTGCAGGTATCTACAACCAGCCTTGCAGAGCACAGAACTCTGAGGTACATGGTGGGTGACTGAGCAGTTCTCTATGGCTCATCAAAACCAGGTAGCCTGGGGCAGAACAAAAAACTTCCTGAAATCAACCCAGAGTCCAGAAAATTATAGCTAAAACATAGAATTATTTTTGTCTTAATATGTATACTTGATATTTATGTTTGTTGGTATTTATGTTGTTTTCAAAGATTCTCAAACTCTCTTGAATAAGACTTACCAGAGATGTATCAGAAACTTCCCCTAAATATGGAAGGTCTTGGAATAACTTGTTATAGTGGTTAATATTTGTTTCTTTTTGTGTTTTATTATTAGAATTAAAAGGGAACTCCTAAGTGAGCCACTAGTCCATTGAAAACAACTTGGACAGACCCAAGAGTTTGATGTGTCACCTCAGAGAAAAAAATGTATCTTCTATCTCTCACTGTCTCTCACCCTCCCCTTCAAGGCCCAGGGACTCTCATGGAAGAGGTTGGAGTGTAAAATTGAAAGGGCCAAAAAGAAGGGGGATGAGTTGTGAGATCACAGCAGAGCCAGACTGGACTTGTATATGATCAGCATGACTGAATATGCAAACCTCCAACTAGACTTGGGGACCCTGGGTTGTACAATAATTGGACTCAGATGCTTACTAATTGAGTTTACATGTTAATTGCCTATGTTTACTGTATGGTTAAATAAAAAATTAAGAAAGCTGAAAAAAAGGTCTTGGTCTTCTTAGTATTTAGCCTTATTACAGCTGGGACAAGGTTTAAGTATGATCCTCTGAAGGTCTATGTACTGTACAGGACCCCAGGGTGGCAATGTTGGAATGTGGTAAGACTCTCAAGAGGCCACTGGGACTCTTGACCAGGAATTCTGGTCACCTGGAGCTAGACATTGTGGAGAAAATTGTCACCGCACCCTGACTCTGGCCTCTGAGTCTGCCTCAGGCTTGATGACATGGGCTTGCCTCTCTCATAGACTCTGCATCCACCGCTATCCACCACAACCACAGCAATCAACAACAGGCAGAATGAGGCCTTCCCTGAGCTATAATGTTTGGACTTAAAGCCTCTAAAAGCATGAGCTGAACAAATGTTGGCAAATGTAGGCACCTCAGACATTTCTTTACAGTGAAGGCTGATTCACACAAATTATTGTCCAATTTTTTTTTTTTTTTGTTCTCTGTACCTGGCATTCATGTGGTAGGGGTTGCTTCGATGTATTTGAGCTCTGGGTGTCCTGTCACACCTGAGACCACAGCAGTGTGATGTCTCTTGGCCCTGCACTGTCCATGAAGTCAGGGGACATGACTCACTCCAGTGTCCAGATCTTTAGCAGAGATATGTTGCCCCATTGGAGTCAATGTTGGACCCAAGAGTGCCCTAGCAGATATGTCTCCACAATGCACTCAAGAAAAATGGGCAGTGCATTACATCAACTGTGGGCCAGAGTAGAAAACAAGTATTGACCGTGTTTGCTAGGCACTGTTTGAACAAAAGACTGGAGGTCTTCTCTGGACTTGGTGGTCTATGCACAATGAGCTAGAGGGATGCAAGTATGAGTCATAGGGCCCTAGCAGCTCTGGTGTCTGGAGAGATGAGCTGATGCTGAGCAAGCTTGGGCCATTGCAAGGCAAGACATGTGTCTGTGGGTCAGTCTCTCTTCGTACCTCGCATCTACCCCTGTACCTGCTAACCTTTCCCTCTCTAACTTCATCCATATCAACCATGTAAAAATACTGCTGCCAGTGCTACTAAACTCCTCAGTGACAAAATTACAATCAGATCCTGGTGGGGGCTGGGAGAGACATGACTTCTGGGAGTTGTGGATGTGAGAACACAGGAACAAAACCAAGAGGGTCCAGAGCCAGGCTTGTTCTAAGACCTCAGGAACCAAAGTCAGAAAGTAGTACCAGTGTGAGTGGGGTTAGATGAGAAAGATAAAGAAGCCAGCATGTCACCAAACACCTTCAATCTCAGCACTCAGAAGTGACTAAGTAAGGATAAATGGAATAGAGATGGAGGTGATCTAACAGACGCAGGGGTTTCTGCATAGGAGAATTCATTTATTTTCTGTCCAGGGTTGCTGTTATACAGTATCAAAAGTCTCTATGTAATGGACTGAAGAGTACCCACTAAATTGACCCTGAGTTCACTCTCTGGAGATAGACCCTTGAGAAGATCCAAAGCCAGATGAGGTCACAATAGTGGCCCTGGTACAGCCTGAGTGATGTCCTCCTAGGAATGGGAGGGGCCGGGTCAGATAGCTAGGGAAGAGGCTATGTGAAGACACAAGGAGACATTGATGCTACCAGCCAAGGAAGGCAACCTCCAGCAGAAGTCAGCCCTCACAGACTTCCAGCCTCCAGGACTGTTAGGAAATTGATTTCTGTTTGTTAAGTCATGCAGGTCCCAGAAGTAACACACTCAGGTTCCTCAGTTTCTGCTATATTAATGAGCTAACCCATGGTGGGCCCTAGATGCTTCAGGACTGGGGCTGACTACCCGTGAAAACATGAATGTGATTAGATGAGGGAGTTGTAGCTTTGAGTCAGTGCAAGTGACAGGAAGGAGAAGGAGCTGGAGAAGGATCAAATCATGTACCCAGGACTCTTTCATTCTCCATTCCTTCCCACACTCTGGAACTCCCATGAAAAACCCAGGCACTCAGATCAGGGAACATTCTCACTGATACACTAGGGCTCCCCAGATCCCACCCACATGTGCCTAGTTCATAGTAAAAGATTTCCAGTTACCGAGTCTGTGTGCAGGGGGCTCAGGCTGGGGTCTTGCTAAGACCACCTGAAGCACAGGAGCCCAGACCTCACTCCAAACAGGTAGAACTTAGGATAGATTGTTTCTTGGGCTGCTGGATAGTTGATTTGCTGGTTCGTAGCAGGGGAGCTGCTTGTAGGGTGTGGCTGCCTGGGCGGAGCCGCCCTTTGCCCTTGCAACTGGCACCCAGTGCCACTGTGAATCTGTGTGCAAGGGGCTCAGGCTGGGGTCTTGCTAAGACCACCTGAAGCACAGGAGCCCGGACCTAGCTCCAGACAGGTACTGGGTGCAGGATAAGTCAGTAATATTTACCGCCCCCCCCCAACTGGAATTGAGGAGAGAGTATACAAGTGGATTTTTTTTGGACAACCCTCAGAACAGGAAGGGAAGTGTGGCTTAGACTTCCAATATCCAATATATAAACAAAATTGAAAGCCTGAAACCTAGACAGATCAACACTCCATAAAGAAGGAGGGAAAAAAAAAAGCCCTGGGAGGAGGCAAGCAAAACAAGCCTTCAACATAGTGAAAAGACATTTGTGATTGGCATCTGAATACAGGCAAAAAAAAAAGTAAACCCCCATGCCTGGGACACGGCAAAGGGATAACATGGGAAAGGTGCAGGATAACTCTGCCCCCAAGGTCTCCAATCCCTATAGGGGATAGCTACAATGGGATCCCCCTGGATGTGACCCAAGAAACAGATCTTAGAGGAATAATTGCAGACCTACTCAGAGAAATTAAAGAAAATAAAGAAGCCAGAGAACTAAGGAGAGAGAATGAAAAATTCAAAAAGGACCTAGAGGGATACAATGACAAACAAACTTTGGAAAGAACTAAAGGAACAGAATTACAAACTCCAGAAAGAAGTAGAGAGATAAAAGAACAAACTCCAGAAGGAAGTAGAAACACTGAAAAAGGAAGCCAACCAGTGAAGTAAGGAGCACCAAGAAGAGATTGAGAAGCTCAAAAAGGAAATGGAAATACTAAAGAAAACACAGGATGAAATGAAAAAGGAAATAGAACACTCATCCAATCAAGAAGAAAGGAAAGGAAAAAGCCTCAGAAGTAGAATGGAGGAAGCAGAACAAAGAATATCAGATCTGGGGCTGGAGAGATGGCCTAGGGGTTAGGAGGGCCGACTGATCTTGCAGAGGACCCGGGTTCGATCCCCAGCACCTACATGGTGGCTGAGAACCGTCTGTAACTCCAGTTCCAGGAGAACTCCAGTTCCAGGGGAATCTGAGACCCTCTTCTGACCTCCGCGGCATTGCACGACATGGGTGCACAAACCTACATTCAGATAGTACACTCATACACATACAAAAATAAATAAAATTAAAAAAAGAATATCAGATCTGGAAGATAACACAGAGCAACTAAAAAGCTCAAATAAAGAATATGAAAAATTTAAAAATACACAAAAACGGAACAACCAGGAAATATGGGACACTATGAAAAGATCAAACCTCTGCATCATAGGAATAGAGGAAGGAGAAGAATCTCAAGAGAATAGTATTGATCAGACCTTGAACAGAATAATTGATGAAAATTTCCCCAAACTAAAAATAGACAAACCCATACAAATACAAGAAGCACATAGGACTCCAAATAGACAAGACCAGAAAAGAAACTCCCCATGCCATATCATAGTTAAAATGCTAGACGCCCAAAACAAAGACAAAATTCTGAAGGCTACAAAAGAAAAACAAGTCATATACAAAGAGAAACCCATCAGAATTACAACTGACTTCTCGGCGCAAACCATGAAGGCAAGAAGAACATGGAGCAAAGCATTCCCAGTGTTAAAGGACTACGGATGCCAACCCAGAATACTTACCCAGCAAAAATGTCAATTATAGTTGAAGGACAGAGAAAAATCTTCCATGATGTAAACAAGATGATAGAATACATGTCAGGAAAACCAACTCTTAATAAAATACTTGAAGCAATTCAAAGGGCGGAAGAGAGGAGCAACAATCCTCAAACACCTAGGAAAAGAAACTAATAAAAACATAACTGTAGGAGTAGAATCAGAGGCTAAAAGTCCAAATGGATAAGGTGAAAGGAAGCAACATCCATCTTTCAATTATAACCTTAAATATTAATGGGCTGAACTCTCCAATCAAAAGGCATAGACTGGGAGAATGGATTAGGAAACAAAATCCATCTATATGCTGTCTACAAGAAACTCATTTCAATTTCAAGGATAGGCACCAAAATTAAGGTGAAGGGATGGAAAGAAAACAGTTGCCAAAAGCAAATTGGGTACCAAAAAGAAAGATCAGGTGATTGCTATTCTAATATCATACAAAATAGACTTTAAAAGCAAAGTAAATAAAAGGAGTACAAAGATGTGGCCACACATCTTTATTCAAAGGGAACAATTGGACAATGAAGAGATCTCGCGAATCATGAATATATAAGAACCATAAATGCCAGTGCACCAAACTTTAATAAAGACAATTCTCAGGATCTCAAGGGCACGATAACCCCAACACTCAATAAGTGTGACTTCAATACCCCACTAAGTCGTTTAGAAAGATCAACAGAAAAGATAAACAGAGACATCTGAACTGAGATGAATACAATACACAAAAATCGGACCTACACACAGACATACTATCAAATATTTCACCCAAAACACCAGAGAATGAAACATTTTTCAACTCGCAACTCCGGAACATTCTCCAAATAGATCAAATAGGATACAGGTAAAAACCTCAACAAATACAAAAAGATTGAAATAACCTCCTGCATTCTATCAGAACCCAGCTCAAATAAAGCTCAATATCAACACCAGGAAAACCGACAACCTACAAGGACACAATGGCAGACTATACAACACTCTCCTAAATAATGAAATGGGTCAAGGAAGGAAATAAAGAAAGAAAATAAAAACATTCCTGAGCTGAATCTGACAATGATATACAACACAGCAAAACTTATGGGACACTTTTAAAAGCAGTTCTAAGAGGAATTTATAGCTCTAAAGTGCCCTACAATTAAAAAAACTTTTAGAAGAGGCAGAGAGAGAAATGATCTAACACTGCAACAAAAATCCTTGAGAGAACAACAAACGAACCTAAACGCAGCGACAAGAAGGAAATAACAAAAAATCAGAGGCAGACATCATGAAATAGAAAACAAGAAAACCATACAAAAAAAATCAATGAATATCAAAGTGTTGTTTTTGATTTGATAATATAAACAAGACAGACAGACCTTGCTAGCCACAGTTAACCAAAGAAAAAAGTGGACCAACTCCAAATGCAATAGAATCTGTGATGAAAGGGGAAATATCACAACAGACAATAAAAAGATCCAGACAATCATGACGGGAATACTTCAAAAACCTAGAATCTACTAAGTTTGAAAAACCCAGAAAAGAATATCTGAAATCCTGGGAATCACCGAAGCTCAACCAGAAGAGATCGACAGCCTAAATAGACAATAAAGACAGGAAGAAATTTGATGATGTAGATAAGTGAGGCCATCCCAACCAAAAGATGCCCAGGACCAGATGGTTTCAGTGCAGAATTCTATAAAATAGTCAAAGAGGACTTACAACCAACATTACACCAGTTTCTACTCAAGTTGTTTAGAGGATACAAATGGAGGGAGTTCTCCCAGATTCCTTTATGAAGCCAGCATCACACTAATAAAAAAACAGGTAAAGATACACCAAGAGGAGAACTATAGACCCATCTCCCTATGAACACAGATGCAAAATTCTAAACAGGATACGGGCAAATCGCATACAGACCCACATCAAGAATCATCCATCATGACCAAGTTGATCATACCAGAAAGCAGGGAATGGTTTCACATACGGAAATCAATAAATATCAACATCAAGATATAAATGGACTGAAAGCAAAAACCCACACCATCATCTCAATTTGATGTGGAGAAAGCCTTTCACAAAATCCCAGCATCCGTTCAGTTTAAAGGTCCTAGAAGGAATTGGGACTGGAGGGATCATTCCTCAATGTAATCAAAATCATATACAGGAAAACCACAGCCAATATAATCCTTAAATGGGGAAATGACAGAAGCATTCCCTTAAAGGTAGGAACTCAGAAGGCTGCCCCCTGTCACCACTCCTTTTCAATATAGTTCTTGAAACACTTGCTAGGGCAATAAGACAAGGGAAAGGAAATTAAAGGAGTAACTAATTGGACAAGAGGAAGTCCCCAAGCTATCCCTTTTGGCTGATGATATGATTGTCTCCCTAGGGATGCTAAGACTCCACCAAAAACTCCTAGAAATGATTAAGTGCTTCAGTAAAGTGGAGGATACAAAATAAATTCTAGAAAAATCAGGAGCCGTTCCTTTACAAACAAACAAACACCAACAACAAACAACTGAAGAAGGAACTACAAGGAGACTTCCCACGCACATAATAGCCTCAAAACAACAAAATACCTAGGAACAAACCTAGACAAAGACACCAGGATCTCTACAACAAAAATGTTAAGAACCCCGGAAGAAGGAAAGTGAGGAGAATCAGAAGATGGACAAACCTCACATGCGCCATGGATTTGGGAAATAAATATAGTAAAAAGGTCCATCTACCCACCTCATGTACAGAGATTTAATGCAATAACAATCAAAATCCCCAAGAGGCGTCGTAACAGGCGTGAAAAAATTCCTTAAGTTCATTTGGAAATAAAAAAGACTCCAATACCAAAGCACCCCTGAGCAAAAAGAGTAATACTGGGGGATCGCTATACCAACATCAAACGATACTACAGGGATATAGTCACAAAAACAGCTTGTTACTGGTGCACAAACAGACCTGTTGACCAATAGAAAAAACTGAAGATCCAAACCTAGCACATACAATTTCAAGACACCCGCATATTTGACAAGGGGGCCAGAAGCCACAAGGGAGGATAGACAGCATCTTTGGCAAGTGGTGTTGACAAAACCGGATCACAACCTGTAGACGAATGAAATTAGACCCCTACCTCTCCACCCTGTACAAAAGTCATGTCCAGATGGATCAAAGACCTTACGCGAAACCCAAACTCTGAAGGTGTTAAAAGAAAACTTGGCAGCAGACTACAAACATAGGCATAGGAAAAGTCTTCCTAAATCAGACAGCAGCTGCGCAAAGAAATAAGAGCGACAATTGACAAATGGGACCTCATTAACCTCAAAAAGCTTCTGTAATATCAAAAGAAACAATAAAAGAAGTGAAGAGAAAACCACAAAGTTGGGAGAAAACCTTCATGCAGATACATCTGACAGGCATTAATTTCCAGAGTAAATAACAAGCTACTCAAAAAAAAAAAAAAAAAAAAAGAAGAAGAAGAAAAAGAAAACAAATGACCACTCAAAAGATGGAGCAAGGGGAAGAACTGTATAGAGACTTCACAGGTGAGGGAATTAGAGATGGCTGAGAAACATCTTAAAACAGTTCATTGTCACTAATAATTAGGGAAAGGCAAAATTAAGAACACTCTAAGATATCATCTCACTCCGATAAGAACTGGCCAGGATCAAGAAAACAAATGTATCAGTGCTGGAAGGTTGTGGGGAAACGGGTACACTCATCATTGCTGGTGGGGAATGTAAACTTGTACATCCAATATGGAAAGCAGTGTGGAGAACCCTTGGAAGACTCAAAATAAGCTTGCCATTTGACCCAGTCAAACCACTCCCTGGTATATACCCGCCCACAAAGAACCTATCTTACTAGCAAGAAAACATGCACAGCTATATTATTGCAGCTCTGTCACAATAGCAAAAAGCTGGAACCAACCCCAATGCCCCTCAATGGATTAGCAATTAGAGAAAATGTGTACATATACACAAAGGGAGTTCTATGCAGCAGTAAAGAACGACAACATCATCAAATGAATTTTGCAGGTAAATGGAGGGAGCTAGAAGATATATTAAGTGGGGGGGGAAAGAAACACATGTTCCCAGAAAAACAAACAACGATGGTATCCCTCATCTGCAGAGGCCGAGCACAAATAACCCAGTGGTAAATATTTCTTATGTTTGGATGCGGTAGTGTCAACTTGACAACCTGGGTTGAGGGGGCCTCAGTGGTGTATTGGCTCCATTGGCTTCACATCTGTGGAGTATTGTCTTTGTGATTGAGCAGTTGGGAGGGCCCAGCCCACAATGAGTAGTGCCACTCGGGCAGGTGGTTGTTTTACCATTAAGAAGGCAGGCTGGGCAATGAGCAAAAAAAAGCAAGCCAGTGAACAGCATTCTCCATGGCCTGAGCTTCAGCTTCGGCCTTCCATGTTCCTGCTTTGAGTTTCTGACTTGGCTTCCCTGAGTGATGAACTGTGACCCAGGTGATGTAAAGCTGAATAACCCTTTTCCTCCGCCCCAAGTTGGTGTTTGGTCAAGAGTGTTTTGTCACAGCAATGGAAGAGAAACTAGACAGAAAAATTGGTACCAGAGAGTGGGCTTTGCTTGTGCAGACCTGACCTTGGTGTTTTTGGGAAGGATCTGGAAGCCATTTGGAACTTTGGGCTAGAAAATCATTGAATGCCTAAAGATCATGGCTGTGGAACTTGGAAAAAGTTTTGGTTTGAAAGAGTTGTAGAAGAAGGAGGCCTGGCTTTGTGAAGTTTCTAGTTTCAAAAGAGGAGCAGATCATCAGGACTTGTAATTTTGGGTTCTCTGGGTCAGCTGGGGCTGAAGCATAGCAGCTGTAAGTAACAAGAGACCAGTACGTGAAGTGAAATCTTTGTTGCACTGGGGACAATTGATGCTGGTTATCTGGGGCTGAAAATCAGCTGTAAGTAACAAGAGACCAGCACCACTGTGTGAAATCTTCTGGGAGAATATTTCTTCAGGTCAGCACACAGAAATCTTATGTTCCAGAAGGGGCCTTGAAGCCCCATCCTCAGCCAGAAGCAGGACTTGGTAACATGTAAGAGAAACCCTTATGGTTTGGTGTTGAAATTTGCAAGGGGTCACACAGAGCAGCCAAGGCTGGCCTGTGAGAGGTCAGGAAAGACCCATTGGTGGAAGTCACCTCGGGTTTGCAGTGAAGACCCCAGGATTTGGAGGGCTGGGTCATGAGAGAGAAGCTGAGGCCTTTGCACCAGGAGAGGTCCGAAGAGGCCATTGGTTCGGTGCTGCCTCAGTTTTCAGTGGCGACCCCAGCTTTTTGGAGATGCCAGGACCATGGGATTACACCAAGAGCGTGGCCCCCAGGGGTTGGTGAATGGAGGTGCGCCTGGGCCTTCAAGACGAGCTGTTGGTGTGTTCCACGACTGCAGAGTCGGAGAGGGGGAGCCGCCGAGACCCTTTGGAGCCCGAAGATTGTTGAGTGAATCCCAGGTGCCCAGCCTTGAAGCTACTTTGGCTGGACTTAGGTTTGTTTGAGTGTGCCTTAATTCTTCCTTTGAAATAGACAGTACTTGTTTTGGATTTTACAGCCGTCCAGTTTAAGAACTTTGAATAGACTGAAACTTTTAAGTGTTTGGACATTTTAAGGACTGTGGGGCTTTTAAGGTTGTACTGTCTTGGGTTGTGATTAATGTTAACATCATACTTTGGGGATAAGAACTGGAAAGGTGGTGGTTGAATAGTGATGTGTTTTGTGTGTCAAGTTGACAAGGGGTCAATTGTGCTGGATAGCTTTAGTGTCAACTTGACACACATGTGTTGAGGGAGCCTCAGTTGGGGAATTGGCTCCATTGGATTGGTCTGTGGCCACATCTGTGGAGTATTGTCTTGATGGTGGAGCAGTGTGGGAGGGCCCAGCCCACAATGAGTAGTGCCACCCTGGGCAGGTGGCTGTGTACGGTATAAGAAGGCAGGCTGGGCATAAGCCAGGGGATCAAGCCAGTGAACAGCATTCCTCTATGGCTTGTGCTTCAGCTTCTGCTTCCAGGTTCCTGCCCTGAGTTCCTGCCTTGGGCTCCCCGAGTGATGAACTGTGACCCAGGAGATGTAAGCTGAATAAACCCTTTCCTCCCCAAGTTGGTGTTGGTCAGAGTGTTTTGTCACAGCAATGGAAGACAAACTAGGACAGATGCATATTAAAAGAACAACAACAGGAAGACTGCATCAGAAAACTAACTGAAATGGTGAATCGGGAGGGGTGGGAGGGGTGGGAGAGGGACACAAGTCTATATTTGATTAATGTATATTTAATTGATATGAGTTCAACAAGTATCCAATTTTGTCCAAATTCTGTCTACAGGTTACATGGTGTTTTAGGACTTAGTAAAAGTAAATATGTGTATATTAAACAACCTTGGTTTAAAGGTTCTGATAAAAATTGTAATGCACCTTTTAATTGGAAATATAAATTGTTGTCATCCACATTTGTTTTCCTTAAAATCTGTATAAAAATAACTTTGGGATTGGTACATACAAATGTTCTCTATAATTTTTCTTCTGTACAGTATCATCTTATAGCATTCTCTTTTACCTGTAGGATGATTTAACTTAAGAAATTAATTTTTCTTCCCAAGTTAATGACATACCATTACCCAAAACAGCTTGGGTGAATTTGATGAAATCTGCACCTTGATTCCTGCCTATCGGTACGTGTACTACAATTGCCTTTTTGAGACTCATGGGCCAAAAAAACAAAAACCTAAAATAAAAAGGGGGGTATAGATATATATGAAACCATTTTGTCAAAAACTTTGCAATTCAAATCTTAAAACTAACTACGAGTAAAGATTTGTATGTTCCCACAGGTCAAAACGTCACCAACTTAACAGCTGAGAAAGAAAAGACACAGTTTTTCATTGTGTAGGATGTACCAGGAAGTGCCAGCAGAAAGGTTGGCCCATCTGAACATTGAAAGGAAGAAAAGCCTCAGACTGCAACAGGCATAGAACCCCTCTGTGGATCCTACTTGTAACAACTATTTATAATGAGTCCTAATGAAACTTACCTTCTAGGTGCCACAAAGTTTTAATATGAGAGATTTTCTTACCTCTCCTTCATAGAACAAGCAGGAATATGATGATGATGAGGTTGTTCTCTAACTGTAAATTGGAGCCAACTGTTATAGAGGTAATCTCTTATAAAACTGGTAAAACTGCCTTCTTTAATTGACTAATAGACATAGGAACTGTGAAAAGGATTATTCTCTATTCAGAACCAAATATAATACTAAAGTCTCCTTAAGCTGTGCACTTAAGCAAAATATATTAATACAGGAGAGCTCTAATATCAGCAATGGATTATTCTACCAAGGAGATGTTGGCCAGGGGATCCAAGCCCCCCCCCAAAAAAAGGTAAAGGCTTCTTGCCTGTAAACTGGGATACCTGCAAGAAGAGAGGTGATAAGGCCCTACTGTCGAAGACCTGATGTAAGCATGGGAAAGATGTATTGAGACCGCACTTGCAAGTTTACAGTTGGTCTCTGGAATACCAGAGAGTGTTACCAAAGGCCACTGAACCAATAAAGCAAATATAGGTCTCCTTGAGTCAAGCAAAACTCCTTCATCAGCACCAGCTACACCTCAACTTCCTGGTAATACTATGCAGAAGTGGCAGCCATATGCCTGTATATCCCAAATGTAATTGGCTATTAGCTCTCTCCTTGGAGGAATAACCCATGGCTGATGCCAAAAGCTTACATCCTCTAGTGGTTAGAAGATGTTATAAGCCACCGTAAGACCCTATCATATTTTACAGAAAAAATATAATTCATGGATTAACATACCATCCAAATATCTGTGTCTATACCAAAGTAACCTACCATAACAATTAGTACTGTTTGAATACCTATATAGCTAATTGCCTGTGCTTCATTAGTAGGATTGAAAGGTTATTCCTGGAGAAACTGTCAGCCCATGAAAGGAAACAGCCAGAATTGACCAGAGTCCAAAACGACAGCTCCAGAGAAAGTAGACTGTTTTGCTTCTCATCTACCCATGCCCCTTTTCTAAGTCTAGGGAACAATCTGTGGAAGAGGGGGTATGATAGAATGTAAGTGCTGTGATTGGGGCAAATAGTGAAACTACAGCAATATAGAGTTGACACTTATTTGATCAACTTGAGTGAACATACAAGCCCCCCAGCTGGATGGTAGACCCTTGGACTGTATGGGTTTGGGCACAACTGCTTGCAAATTGGTTTTACATGAAGGATGCTTGTACTCTTAAATTATTACTTATTGTTAAAAATGAAAAAAAAAGCAAACAACAACAACAAAGAATTGTACCGCTAGATCACGTGGTAAATTAATATCTAGCCTCTATACTGATTTCCATAGTCTCTATATCAGTTTTCACTCCCATTAACAGTGAATAAATATTCTCTTTCCACAAAAAATACTTCCAGTTACAACCCTCCATCTTTACATGAACTTTAATCATTTCAAAATGTTTCCATGTGGGCTAAAATAAAATATTTGTAATGAGTTGTCCCAGGAGCCTCTACAAAGGAGTCTCATAGACTTTGTCCTATACTATGAAGCAGGTTTCCACAGCCCAGTCTCCACTGGAAAAGAAATGGATCTCAGTATATGATACCTGCTTGTGATCCCATGGTCCCAGCACTGGTGTAGGGGGGGCTTCAGGCCAATCAGTCCAGCCTAGCTGGTGAGGTGCAAGTCTAGGTCTCAGTAGGTAAAAAAGAGGAAAAAAAGAAATGGAGCTCAAAGAGGACTAGCTACATGTCTAAGATCCCTCCCCCGAGGAGAAGCAGCAATGAGCTTGACTAGTACCATGCTGGTTAATATTTGTCAATTTGACATAAACTAATCACCAAGGAAAAGGGAACTTTAATTGAGGAATTTCCTCCATCAGACTGGCCTGTGGCCATGTCCGTGGGGGCAATTTCTTGATTGCTGACTGATGTAGAAGGGTCCAATCCATTGTGAGCAGTGCCATCCCTAAGCAGGTAGGCTTGGGCAATAGAAGAAAGATAGCTGAGTGAGCTAGAGAAACAAGCCAATAAGCAGCATTGCTCCATGATCTCTGCTTCAAGCTCCTGTCTTGTTTTCCTGCCTTGGCTTCCCTTGATGATGGACTGTAACTTGTAAGCCAAATAGATCCTTTTCTCCCCAAGTTGCTTTTGGCCAGTGTTTTATCACAGCAACAGAAAAGCAAACTAGAACACCTAATGACCAGAGCCCAAGGTTAGTGTTATTTCCTCAATACAATTTGCATTACTCTTTCCAAGTCTGAGAACCAGAATTCAAAATATTCACATGAATGTCTGCTTTAACTGAAAATAAGCCATCTGAATTAGAGGAAGAGGGGGACAAAAAAGAGGCTGAGCTCCTGCTCTGGACCTGTCTCAAGAGTAGCAAAGCAGGGTGGAATAAGTGCACAGGGCTGCAGCCACCTAACACATATCCATGTGTCTTAAGGAGAAAGCTCCTCTTCTGCCAAGGATACATGTGGAAGAGTTTCTGAGCACTTTTCAAGATGGTGAACATTTTGGAGGCTAGATTTTCTTGAATAATAAAGCATATAAGTAGTTGAGTTTCAAAGTCATTTAGTCATATTATCCTCAAAGCCTTGCCATCAAAATAAGACCAGGATTTTCACGTGCTCACCCAAAAAGTCTCTTTCAGGAAGAGCTTGCAAATATTCAACGTTTTGTCTCCTGCCAAGGCTAAAACCTGGTGTGTGTATTGTGGGCCTCCATCTCCCCAGCACTGGTTCAGTATTTTTTTGCATATCTGATGGGTGGAGAATGCGGTGTTTCAGAAAATGGAGCAATTCTGGGACACTCCCCCAGCAAAGGAGTAGCTTGACACCTGAGGGATGGTTGGTCATGAACTGTTCTCTTGTATGTTGTAACAGGAAAAGAATCTCTTCTGGCATCCACTTTATAAGCAAGAAACATGGAAAAAGAGGTGTCACAGATGTGACATCAGCATGAGCTCCAACCTTTGAGAACCAATAACTCACATCAGCAAGGGGTTCCTGCCAAGATCACACCATGATGATCTAGCCACATATCTGTCAGCATTTAAAGAATCAGTAATTTAAAAATATTATTATTCAATATGGAAGATCCAGTCATGCTCCCCTGATGCTGCTTCCTTCCCTCAGAATGAATTGCACTGAGCTGGGCCTCAGTGGGAGTGGAAGGCAGATTGCAGGCTATGTGGCAGCTCCCTGGCTGAGCTCTATGGTGCTACCAAGGTGGCTTCCCTTAGTTCTCTGAAAAATGGACCAAATCACCTGGAGGATGATAGTCATGGAAGTGAGGTGAAGCCAAGTAAGCTCAAGAAGGGAAGTCCTAGAAGTCTCCATGACTCTGAGAATCCCAGGGGAACAGCCTTAATTAAGCTCATCAGGAGCCAGGGGACCTTCTTTAGAAGAACATGCTGCCTCATCAGGTTCCAAACCACAGCCATAGCAACTCCCACACAGGAAAAACGTTTAGACTGCACTCATTTGGTGACTGAACTGGCTCTTGAGACATGACTGAAGCTCTAGCCATTTCTTATATAGCATTCATGTAGGCACAGCCCAGGCCACAGGGACATTTATGAAGAGAAAAAGATGTGATTAAAAAAATCTCATGTGTTTACTGCAGCTTCTTCTGAGTCAGGACATGGTAGCTGTTTCCGGTTTTCAGCCCCCCTCCCCAAACCTCCTTCCTCTCCCAATCCTGCCTCTTTCAGGCAGGGCAAGGGTCTCTCACGCAGAGCATATGAGAAGACAGCTAGTGTATCTGGACCAGGCAGCTCCCTGAAAGCTATGTTAGGACACTTCAGCCTTGACTGCTCATCAGTTCTGGAAGACCTGTTTCCATAAAGCTAGCATAGGGCTGGCAATCCAGAGAACATCAGTAAGTCTGCACACCAGGGAGTCCTTTGTAATTATGAGGGCACAACACTGACATAGTATAGAGAACAAAGGCACAGGTAGGGAGCCTACACTTTATGTTTTGAAAATGAAATAGTATGGAATGATAATGAGAAAGAACCAAAATAACAAAACATTAGAAATTGTATATTTGATCTTCAGTTGTATCGACTGGCCATATCTTCTTTTCCTTAAAGCAACTGGAATGTATGAAAACTCTAATATAAATGAAAATGCACATTTTTTGTTTCACACAATTTTTTTCTTTCAAAACCAGGCATGTTTTAAATGAAAAAAATGTGATTAGCAAAAAATAAAAACATGTCTAGTGCTTTACCAGTAAATCTCTATTATACCCCCAACATATGTGGGCCAGATTCTAGAACCCTCACAGAGCTCAGGCCATCATCACAGTTTTGCCAGGAGCCCTGCTCAGCTTTCCAGAGCCAGGGACTATGTACTCCAACCTGAATGAAGATGGATAAATTGAAGAAGTACTTCTGGTTTTGAACCAGGAAACTATAAACATTGAGCTAGCTTGAGATAGGAATTAAATGAGTGTGTATAATACAACATACTGTGAATTCATGTATATTTATACATCCATATTTGTGCATCTGAGAACATACGTATAAGAATTATGTGTGGTTTATAAACATTTATATCTAATATACACTCTCTGTGTGAGAGTGTATGCGAATGTGTACACGAGGGTTTAAGCATGTGTGTGATTCATACTTGCATTGCTAGCCTACACAACTCATATAAATGAATCTCTGTGAGGGCACATGTGATAGTACATATGGGTGTGCATGTATAAGTGTGTAGTGTGAGTATACATGCATGAAATAGATATATCATGTGTGAACATGTGTGCATGTATACCACATGTCTTTCCACTGGTTATGGCTTTCATAAAAAAAGAGATTTTTAACAACCACCAATCAATCCAAAAATGGATCAGACACACCAGGCTCACCTGGCAGCCATGGAAACCAGCATCACTGTTCTTCTTTTCTGAGGAGAGGTGGCTGATTGCCACCCTCCTGTCAGAAGCTGGCCATATCCTGTTAAGCCTAGGCTCCTGCCAATGCTGTCCCTTTACATTTCCTGAAGTGGTCTCAGCATCGGACAGCAGGTCAGGATCTGACTGAGAACTGTTATTAGTGCTTTTAAACCCTTGTCTGACTTGAGGGGACGTTGTCCACTTAGAGCAGACAGAACTAAATTAAAAGACCAGGAGACCTGGTTTCAAAATTCGTTAAATTTAGAGACAGTTTACTTTTAATTCCCTTCTTCCTCATCCATAAGTAACACAATGATATTGGGAAATTTTACATGTAACTCTTCTTTGTGGCCAGAGAACTTGGTTCATTTTTTATAGTTCTCATCCATCAATTTGACATGGTTGTTATTTTATGGTAACTTGTAATTCATATTCTACTTGACTTCTAATTTTTTATCAACTTTTTTCTTGATTTGCAGTCTTTCCTTTCTGGTATCCTCTTTGCTGAAGTCCACTCCACAACTTCTCCCAGGAAAGTCTCTTAAAAACAGAGACTCTGCTATTTTTACATGGATAATTTCATTTCATCCTCATTTCTGAAAGAGCATTTGGTTGTAGATCTTTGAGTTAATGCTGACTTTCTTTCAAGCTTCTGAGGAGATTCATTTATGGTATTGGCTGTCAGGTATTTTTTGTAAGCCTCACTCCTGTGGTCTTAGGTGCATTCCCTTTCTCTAGGCCTTCTCTCTCAAGTTCTTGTTGAACATGTCTAGATTGGAAGTAATTTCCACTTATCCCATTTGGCTTAATTTGTCATAGGATACCATTTTTGTAACTCATAAAAGCAGTCATGGTAGACTTCCAACACACACGAGCCGAAAGTTATCTTGGAAAAGCAAAGTATATTAGGATAAAGAGCTTGACTCCAGAGAATGGGAGTTACTCCAAGGATGAACAGAGTGGGTGGGAAGACCTGGACAGAAGGCTTAAGCCTTTGCCTTGGGTAGTGAGTCCCTAACATTCACCCTATAACTGGGCTTTATGATATGTTTGTACGTCCCACTCAACTTAGCTGCTGTGTGAAGTTCCACAGAATAAATGGTTTGGATATGAGAAATGTGCACAGTTCTGGGGCTCCAAATACAGGTTAGACTTGGTTCTCGTGAAGAACCTCTTCTTGGCTTAGAGACAGCTGTCATCTTGCTGTGTCTTTACCTGGCAGAGGGAGAGAAAGTTCTGGCCTCCCTTTCCATTGTGGGGCTTCACTCTTATAACCTTACATAATCTAGTCACCCCCTCAAGGCCCTACCTCCCAGTACCATTACACTGGGGTTGACTCAAGTAGTGAAGAAATGTATTCATGAAATGAACTGAATAGAAGCATTCATCAAGAAATGTTGGTGGAACATCTGTTTGCCATGTTCCATGAAGGGAGCTAGAACCAGCAGGCTTCTTTGCAGTATCTTTAGAATTCAAAATTTAGGGAAGGAAACAGCCAATCAAAGAAGCTGATAAATAGGTATACATAAACATGTATAAACATCACTCTGAAGGGTACTATGATATGACCCTGATGGGTGTACACGATGGACTCTGAGCTCTACAGGGGGTGGGGGAGTGGCAGAAGTCAGGGAACCTAAGCTCAGTCTACACCAGAGCTGTTGAGAGAAGAGGTAGCTGGAGCTGAGGAAAGGGAGGTGGTCCAAGGCCAGGATTAAAAATGGTAATGCATCTGAATTAAATGGAGATATAATTCGCTGTTGCCCACATTTGCTTTACATAAAATCTGTAGAGCAAGAACTTTGGGATTGACACATACAAATGTTCTCTATAATTTCTCTGTTGTACAGTATCACCTTGTAGCATTCTCTTTAAGATGATTTAACGTAAAAATTAAGTTTGCTTCCCAAGTTAATCATATATAGTCACCCAAAACAACATGGGTGAATTTGATGAAATCTAGTCTCCAGAAGACAGGTTGTATTATACAGTGACTATAGGGTGGAGTCAAGGCA
>VZQC01013003.1:336878-433024 GCA_009823505.1 Rhizomys pruinosus | reverse complement strand
AAAAAAAAAAAAAAAAAGAAAAGAAAAGAAAAGAGTGGCGTCTGTAACCCAACGTCCCTACTGAGGTGCTTGGAGAGAGAGCAGGGCGTCTCACATGGAGCAGTGGTCATCTTCAGGACACTTGTCATCATCATCAGGGGTCTGCCCTAGTTCTCCTATAAATCACTAAGGTGATCAAATAACATCACTTTTCATGTGCTGTGGTTTATAGGATTTTAAAAACCAGCAGCCACCCTAATCAAAAACGCTGACTGAAATGTTTGCTTAATTTGCTGATGAAATCCTCAAGATCTCCCTTCATTTTTGAAGGGAAAAGAAAATCCAACTAATATTTTATTTGTTCTTATTCAGGATAAGTGAATGAAGACCTTGGAATCCATATTCCAAATAGAAATGAGACACTGAGAATGTTCACAATCAGGGCCATGGTCACGTGCCTCTTCCCCCTCACGCCCACCTCACTTCCTGATTAAATAATATGGAGAAGAGTCCCACATGGGCTCCAGGGAAGCTCTATGAGGTCTGGGTTGCAGAAAAGGCTGTGAGGCTTTTCCTAGGAATGGAGGCCGCCTGTCACCTGGGCATCATCAGGGCCTGAGGTCTTCCCGTTCAACTACTGATTCTCCGCTCAAGCTCAAGATATGGAGGAATACTCACGGCCTGTCCAGATCTGAATGGCCCTTTCCCCCCAAAGCTAGGCAGTACACAGCAATCCCATTCACCCTGCCCTGATCTGGATGCCATCTCCACACCAAGATCAAACTAGGCCTAACTATGGCAAGATGTGGACTTGCCTACCAGTAGCTCTTAAACAAGAATGAAGCATGTACCTCTTGGACGATCAGTGATGCATAGACCACCAGGTCCTTTTCCAGGACTGAGGTGCTGTCAGTCAGTGGGAATACCAATTTGGCTCATGCCCTCAATGGACCAGGAACACATGCAGTCCAACTCGGTCTGACACCACACATTGTATCCACAGACCTTAATGACTATAATTATGGCTTCATTTCATAAACAAATGATCACACATGACAATGGAACTGTCAGCTCTGCTAGATTAATCTTTCTGGAGCACCACTTTCATCTGTTGCTTCCTATTCTGGGCAAACACAGCCTTACTGGTCCTGGAGCCAAATCCAACCTCTGTAGAGGGCTGACATTCAAGACCACTCATAATCCAGCTCAGCCTCATAAATCTAACCTTATCTCTCTTTCCACTCTGCTGCCCATATGAACCTCTGCTTCTCACCTCTGTTCTTGTCTGGTTTGTTGTCCTCCTTCTACCTCATCCATCACATGCCCTGTCTCAAGCATATGTCAAGATCTCCTGCCAGGGACATGCAAAATGAACTTCCCTTTTTATTGGCCTGTGCATGGCTCCCCCACATCCCTCTATCCTCAGTATTATACATGTGAATGTGAACTGTTATATCATGCTTATATAATGGATGTACATATGTATGGTTTGTCCTGTTTTCCTAGATGATAACATAAACTCCATGACACACAAACATTAACTAGTTCAAAATGCCACCAAAATCTACAGCCACTGAGCTCCAACTTAACAGACCCCAACAACCCATTCGTTTTTTTTTTTTTTAAAGTGTGTGGGAGTGTATTACCTCCATGTGTGTAAATGTACCTCTGTCACGAAATATCTGTGGAGTTGGAAGAAGGCATCAGATTCCCCTGGAACGGAAGTTACAGCTGGTTGTTAGCTGCCATGTGGGTGCTGGGAATTGAACCCATGTCCCCTGCAAGAGCAGCTGGTGCTCTTAACCATTGAGCCATCTCTCCAGTCCCCTGCTTTCCTGTTTTAAATCCCCACATACCTGCCTCTTTTATGCTGTGGTTCTGTTGCTGTTCACTCCTGAAGCCTTCTGATCTCAGAGATGATTTTTTAGGTCCTTACTATACTTGGTACAGTCTGTGCACACAGTAGAGGCTAATGCAAACATGTAAGTGTTCAATGGTTGGTCCCTTGCTTTCCATGCTACTGTCTATGGGCACTGCACTGCCACCAATGGGGACCTCTCCAGAGATACAAGCTCAGTCCGTACAAAAAACTAATGGTTCAGAATCTGCATTTTAACCGGATTCTTAGGTGATTTGCACATATATAAAACCTTGAGAACTGGTGATTTAGGAAAGCCTTTTTAGACTTGACCTCTTTCCAGATCTTTGAAATGTATATACCTGGGGGCACACTTGAGGTGGGTGTGCACGTTCCCCACAAGAGCACTGTGCCCCTGCTCCCAGGTGAGCAACCTCATTTGCCTGTGGGAGTTCCCTTGAGGAACCTTACACTGGGAGAGAGATCCCCATCTGAGGAGACAATTTTTAGGCCATGTTGCATGTGAGTGTAACTGTTATTTTTTTCATTGGGACATAAGAACAAAGAAATAATTTGTAGATGTGGTTGGGAGCAGGTCCAAGAATAAAAGATTTTTATATAGTCCTGGCTGTTGGCTATGTTACCAATTCCTCCTTTGATATAAATACAGGTCTTTCTGCATGCAGGGTGCACCTTCAAATGTGAAAATGAATGCTCAAGAAAGAGAGAGGAAGCCACTAGATGAAAGAACACCTTTAGACCCAGCTCTGCAGGGATTGTTACAAATCACATGCCTGCTGGGCCCACGTGAGGCAGATAAGAAGGCCTTTCAGAGAGGCTTTATTTTTGGAAACTTGAATTATCTGGATTATAAATTTTGCACATGATAATACCTGCCTTGTTATAAGACATGCACACACCTGTATATAATTTCAAAGTGTCAGATTTAACATAGGTGTAAAGGGACAATCGGCCTTCTCCTGCTGATCAAGTGTTCTTCTAGGTCACATTATTTGACACTGAGCCTGCTAGCTGAATGTGTAGAAGCCGTATGAGCCCTTGATAATCGACCCACTATGGTGTACCAACACCACCCTGCGTCAGAAGTTACAGGATATGGAGTGAGCCCTTCGCTGCTGCTGAGGCTGCCAGTACATATGAAGCACCTTGGAAACCCAGGTGGGTCTCATGGACAGCTTAAGTACTATCTGGAGTGTGGCTGTGCCTGCTGCTTCTCAGCTCCCCTCCACAAATGGAAATTAGCCTCTGGACACCCAGCTTTTGAGATTCTACCAACTGGATTTGGTTTCCACATTTACCAGGAATGAACACAAACAAAGTGAGCCCTCTATGGATTAGGAAAGTTACCCATGCTGAAAGTCCTCACTAACAGGTTTTAGGAGCACTTGGTACTGATCCCTAGCCCCTCCTTAACCTGGACATCTGGGTAGCTGAAGGACCTGACCAGTGTCTTTCCTGAAGAGAACTTTCAGTTGCCTCTGCCAGCATTTACCTGGGCCTCAAGGCCAGAGACAAGAGCATCTGCAATGCCTATTGACAGAATAACAGAACTAAAGAAAATTCCCTAAGAGAAATGGTGAGGCCCATTTGGAAAAGCTACAGTAGACAGTGGAGCTGAGGGCAAAGAGATGTAGAAGGGCAGGAGATGAACTTCTGGGGCACACAGACACTGTGTGTGCTGTCAGCAGGCACTAGAGAAAACAGATGCCTTGTAAAGGGCAGTAAGTAAGAGGTCAGCAGACAAAAGCTAAAGTCAGAGGCAGGCAGGATCTCCTTCATCTAAGGGCCACATCTGATTCTACTTGCTCTGTGGCTTGGTGACTGCTGTCAGGGCTGATGGGAGGTCAACCAGCAGGTCATTTGGGCCTCACTCAGGCCCAAGGGAGCTGAGGGTGAGGACAAACTACTGTTAGCATGGTCCTGGGGCCTGGATCTATGTGCTCACTGAGAGCTAGAGATTTCATCCTAGACCCTATACCCCCAAGAGCCATGGCAGTGGCCTCAGCCTGATGCCTCCAAATGTCCAACATCTGGGGATTCCTGTGCATTCAGTAGTAATGGGCTTGGAATAAATTTTTCAAACATACTCCTGTATGTCTGCATCTCTGTCTTCGTGATATCTTAATGACTCCCATTATTAAAAACCCCAGATCCAACATTGTTGGCCTACATTTTGCCTCACTGTTCCAGTCTCCAGGACTTCTCTGAAGGAGTGCCCCTCCCTGTGGCTCTGCCTCCAGGCATAGTTTGGTTTCCCTTTGCCCTTGGCCATACCAGGCTCCGCCCAGTGGACTCCTGTGTAACACTGTTGGTCTCTGATTCCTCCACTCAGACTTCAGCTGTATATATGGGTTCAACAAATCAGATACCTCCCTGGGGCTGTACAGGCTTGAAATGGCTGATCTTCTCAAAGCCAGGAGCCAACAATGTAGACAAAGGTGGTAAGATATTAGAGAATGAGGGGACTTGGTCCCCAAGTCAGCCAAAGAGCAGTGAGGGACACTAGGATGTGGTAGGAGGCCCTTTCTCTTGTTCATCGGTCTGTAAACCCTCTGAGAAGATTAGCGATATGCTCTTGCTAGGACCAGAATGACTATGAGGACACACCAGCACACACTGACTGAAGCCTCATATGATGGGCAACTGCAGGCTGCTGAGCTCTCTCCCAGATTTCTCTTAAGCAATTCCCTGATTAAGAACTTCATCAGTTACAGTTAAGGATTTTCTGTGAAAACCAAATGGATAGTCTAATGTTACAACAACTCAAGTATTACTGAGCAAAGTGCATTTCTACAATGTTCAGTGTTTCTACTCAGTTTTCTAACTTTAAACACTCTATGCCGTAATAATATACTGCCTATATTTCTAGCTCTAGTAATGGGATTTATGTGCTAGATTTCAATATCAATGAGCCTGGGCAAGTGCACAGTCTTTTTCAAAAGAAACATGGTTTACTTGCACAAAACTGATCAGATTTGAGAGATCATTAATGCCCTTGAAGTGGTTTTTGTGGGTGTGAAACAAATGGTGAGAATTTGAACTGTTCCCCTATTATAGTATTGAAATTAAGTCCACTTAATCTATCAAATCATGTTCATGCCCTGATTTTATGTACTTGTATCTATCAATAAACACTGTGAAAAAAAAAAAAAAAAGAACTTCATCAGCCTCTGAAGCCTAGAAGAAACATCCAAGTTGTCCCATTCAACTCTTTGTCTTGATGGATGAGAGTCAGGTGCAGTCAGTTACCCTTAGCCCCTAGGGAGTCATCAAATAGCACATAATCAACCTGTGCTCTGAGCTCCACTAGGATGTTTTCTGGCAGTACTCTGCCACATCACAGGCCTTGAGGTCTCCTCTCGAGGCATCTGCAGAGATAAGGGTATCTGTCTTCCTGACCCACTGGTCTTTCTTGAAAGAGGATTGGCCCTGTTCTGAAGGACATATGGAGACCACCCAAAAGGCCCTTGCTGCTGGCTGGCTGGCTTCTCTCTTGGTTACTACCAACATCAGGGAAAAAAATGCTCTTAGATTATCTGAAAAGGTGAAGGTTTCACTCCATGGAAGAATGTTCAGTAGTCTCTGGGCTTTGATGCTGGGACTGCGTCACTACTTGCTCTGTTAAGAGCTTCCTAGTGTGACCTTGACACTCAGTTGGGATTGGGTGCATTGGCCATGCCACTCTGAGGCCTAACAGAACTAGTGCAGGAAACATCTGGTGAGGAAAGTAATGCCCTGGGGTAGAAATACCACCTTACAGCTTGGAATGGAGAAAAAAAGGAGCATCAAGTTATCTCCCCAGCAATGAGAGGAGTCAAAGAGGGAAGTGACTGAGTGGCTCGACATGAGTGTAGAGACAGGGGGCCTCCCGCTCACATGAATGCCTCCATCCATTTGTGGATAGCAAGGTTGCAGGAAAATCTGTTTCTGTGTCCACCTCACATCATTTGACACAGTCCTTAGAGGGGAAGGAAATGCAGGATTTAGCTCTGCTGTGGGTGTTAGAGGTTGGGTGCTCTTGCCCATTGGTTGGGGCCCTGTGACTCAACTGCCCATTTTGTGTCAGCACTCTTTTTTTTTTAATTTTATTTATTTCTGTATGTGTATCAATGTACTGTCTGCATGCAGGTCTGTGCACCCGTGTCGTGCAATGCCACAGAGGTCAGAAGAGGGTGTCGGATTCCCCCGGAACTGGAGTTCTCCTGCAATTGGAGTTTCAGACGGTTCTCGGCTGCCATGTGGGTGCTGGGGATTGAACCCGAGTACTCTGCAAGAGCGGTCGGTTGGTGCTCCTAACCGCTATGCCATCTCTCCAGCCCCACGTGTCAGCACTCTTTTAAAGGTGATATCTGCAGAGGAAGTCCTGGGGGAGGCTGGCTACAAGATGTAGAGAACCAGGAGCATGTGCCCACTGTATTGGCTCTGGGGCCAGAGCCCCAGCAACACCTTCACACACATGTGAGGAGCTGGGACCGTACCTCCAAAAAGATGATACTAACTAGTGAGCAAGCAGACCATTGTGGGGTGTCTACATACTCCCAGCTTAGGTCTACTCACCATGTACACACACATCCATATGTGTGTGACACACATGTACATTATTACACATGGGCACACATGCCATGAACACTTGTACCCATTTCTGTGTCTATGAGCACTATCTGGTGCTAAAGGGAATTTGAGTCACATAAACTACTGCCAATTTAAGCCACTGTGTCATAATGACCACATGGCCTAGGCCGTATCAGACTTTTATAAACAGCTACTAGCCCCAAAGCTTAACTTACAAAAATTCCTGTGTGTTTTGCATTCCTTTCTCTCCCAGATGCAACAAATCAATAAGAAACTGGTTTCCATTCAGGAAACCTGAGAGTTCTAAATGGGTTGAGGGACCTTTGGGCTCTAACTTCAGGAGGTAGGTGATTTGGGGCATCATTCTGCCTAGCATATGGTAGAGATGGTCATGTCCATGACCACCTAGCCTTCATTCTCCGTGTGGATTCCTTTCCCTTCTCCACCTACATTCCATTTAAGCTGGGCCTTACCACCCTGGCTTAGAGAGCTGAGACTGAAGCAGAAGCACCCAGAGTGCAAGGCTCTCTGCCTGCAGGTGCCCACTCCTGGAGACTTAGGGACCTGCTGAGGTGGCACCCTCAGAGAAGCTGATAGAAGGGCCCAGACTGGACAGCAGCTGCTCTCTCACATCTTGCCAGAGCAGAGGAGGTGTAAGGCTCCAAAGAGATGATCCAGCAACTTCCTTCCTTCCCAGGAGGAGAGCCCCGGCCACCACCACCCCCCCCCGCCCACATGAGCAGAGGCCATAAGCATCAGCCAAAGGGAAAACCAACCACTAATAAATGACAGTCCTGTGGTGATCACAACATGCTGAGCAATGATGAAAAGCCCCTTCTCACTGTCCTGTCCCCTGTACCTGCACCCAAGATTCCATCAGCAGCCTGTAGGGTGATATTGGAACCAGATGACTCAGCCATGTGGCCAAAAGGGCTTTCATATCTGATACATGGACAAGGGACTTTTCATTGTAGGTATCATTTGTTCAGAGCCACTGGATCTGGGGGTGCTGAGAATCCCATAGGTGTACACGAGTGAGGGAAGGTACGTGCTCCCTACAAGGTGTCATCTTCATGGGGTGATAGCCCAGCCACTCTCACTGCCCCACCATGGGAGGTGGGTCCCAGGCTCCCACTTTGATGCCTACTGACCTCACCACATTCTGCAAACACAGCTGGCTCTTCTCAGCTAAAGATTTGGTATTAACAAAGTCACTATAGACCAATATTTATTTGCAACCATAGGCCCACACTCACAGTGCTGACAGTTATCATGTGCTCAAGGAGAGTAGAAACAATCTAAAGATCACTGTGTAAATACTACCAGTCAGGTCAGCAAGACAAGATGATGGTCTACCCAATTCAAAAGCACTATGCAAGCATTGCCAACTGGGGCACAAGACGATGCCCTCACTCGGGCTCCCACAGAGCAAAGTGTCCTTCATTTGCTGGTGGCTAAGTACCACACTTTCTGTTGTCACTGGCACTGTTCAAATGGCTTCCAAGTACAGCTTCTAAGCACAAGAAGGTTGTCATGATGCCTCACAGAGAAAACATGCATGTGGTAGAAGCTTCATCAATATGAGTTATGGTGCTATTGATGAGGAGTTCAATGCTAATGAATCAACGGGAAATATTAAACATGATATATTTAAATAGAAACACATATGAAATAAGGTTTCTTAATGATCCACTGATGTAAATGTGGTGACCAGAAGCCATAGGATATAACCTGGGGTCTCTCTGGACATGGTGCTACAAGGCTACTGACTACAATGTGCCCAAGAGGACATCACAGAACCTGGCTCCTAAGCTAATGAGAGGAACTGTGCTTGTCCACACCTACCTCATGCTGCATGTTTACGACACTGCTTGGGGCTTCATCTTCCCTTCCACTCTGTACCCCAACTCTCTCCTTTGCCCTGGTCTTTCCAACTAACATTCAATTGGGTTTGAGCAGCACTGGGAGGCAGAGAAAGAGCTGAAGATGCCTACTCCTGGCCAGGTCTGCATTCCTCAGAGCTTTGTTGGAATAGTCAGTGGTGCTTTGAGACTGATGGTGAATCTTACCTGTCATGTTGACCAGGCCCAAGGGCTCAAACATACAGTTTAATATTTTTGGCATGTGGAGAGAGGGTATTTCTGGACAAAGTCCACATTGACATCAGGGACACATAAACAGATGGTCCTGTCTATGATGGGTAGGCCTAATCCATTCAGGAAAAGCCCCAAATAAAACAAAAGCCTGCCCCTTCATGAACAAGAGTGTGTTTCTCCCAACTAAAGGGCCTGGGGCTTTGATATTAGCTGTGTCTGGCTGGCTTCAGAATCAAGATGACATCAGCTTTGAGGCTTTTGGACATGCTGTTTCCACAATTTTGTAAACTGACAAGTCCTTAATAAGTACACAAACATGTACACACCTACACACTTGCAGGACCCTTTCTTGGTTCTGTTCTTGGGATATTCCTGGCTAACATAAGAAGTCTCTCCTCTAACCACTGTCCCGCTCTTTGCAGGGGCGGAATGGCTTCCCACTGCACTAGACTCTGAGTTTATGGTCACTCTTGTGACTGTATCCTGCCTACCATCATCTTCCTCAGCACAATCACCAGAGAGCTCTGAACACATCAACTGAGGAGTGGCATCACGTGGAGGTTGTGTAGAAGGCAATGTGACAGCCACTCTAGTGCCAGCAGTGGACTCTACTCAAAATCAATAAACAAAAACGTACAGCAAAGTCAGTAATTGGTTATAAGTAGAAGTGAGAGTGTGTGTCCAGACCTAGCTCCTTGATTTCACCCTGTTTGGTTCTTGCAGGTCAGCATCATATACTTTGGAGGCAGGTTTGCCCTGCTTTTTGCTGCTACTGTTTCCAGTGGAATGGCATCTCTGAGGGAGGAGGTAGGACGTAGGATGCGGGTAAGATGCCTCTTCCTGTGGTCATGGGAGGTCAGAGGAGGTCAGCAGCATGTGGAACTCAGCAAGAGAACAACCTGCAGTCTCAGAGACACTGCCCCCCAAGGAAAAAGTGTCCAGATGGATGGCTTTATGATGAATAAGCATCTTGGCCTGAGTGGAAACACCATGAATCATTTTAGAACAACTGCTAGACATTGCCCTTGAGAAGGTAAAATGAACACAGTTTTTACAAGCATGGGGACAAATTAAGAGCAAGGGGGTGAAGGCAACACTCAAGGATAGAGGGTTAAATTCTGGAGAAAGGTGAATAAGTCCACATTGGAAACTGAGACATACAGTGGAAAGATGCCAAAATACACACAGAGGAAATTCAAACAAGGCACTCTTACTGATAACAGAAGGCTTAAGGACAGCTAAAGACAGTCTCCACTCAGCCTGCTGAATATGGGTCGGTGGAGTTGGTTCCCTGCTGCAGAGCCCTCCCCAACTCCCTTACTACGTATAATTCTGCTAGGTATTCCACTTCAGGAGTCATCTCTGACTTCTCTATATTTTTCCCATAAATTGGAATCTTCCTAATGATATGCAACTTAGAACTCATTATAAGGAATTTCCCTCTGGGGATTGTTTGATCCTGTTAACTATATACTACAAAGGATGAGGGCACTAGACTACTGGTGCTCATTGTCCACTCATCTTTAAAACTCTTTGCCAACATGCTTCCCACAGAAGTCTGTGCTCTACTCTAGAGGCTTGTATCCTATGCAAGTTTCTAAAACCAGAGCCCCCAGACATAAACTTTTTGTATACATGAGAGAGTGAGCTCTCAAGTATGCAGCCCTCTGCCAGGTGCACTGTGTCCTTATCAGTGACCTGCCGCTGGTCTCACAGGTGTAAGGAAGGGCTGCCAGATGTCATTGTTTAGAGCTCTCAGTCCCTTCTGAAGCTAACCTTCATGGCTCCTGACCCAGCTGGTGACAGGTGCCCTTTCCTTGATGACCCAGCTGGTGACAGGTGCCCTTTCCTTGATCCTGGTGTGACCCTGACCGTGTAGGTCTCTGCTGTGTCCTTTCACCCTCTGTTGAAAGTCTCAGTCGGCCTGATAATGTACAACCAGTACTCATTTCTACAGCCTAGAATTCATTCTATAGTAAGTAAAGAAAAAGGGAAATTGCCCAATAAATTGAGAGCCAAAGTGTATTACTAGGGAAAGCTGTAACCAGCTCCAAAACTCCAACATGTTTATTTATTCATTAAAGTGAATGCCTGAAACATATCTGTTCAGCCAGGCTTCCAATTACTCCCACTTAAGGTGACAACATTACAGTTTCATTTGTATAAAGTTTTGTAAACCAGAGTTTTCAGTATTTCATGCACACATGATTTTGTGTACGTGTGTGTGTGTGCGCGTGCGCACACATGCATCTGTCTGTCTGCCTGTCTGTCCCAGCAGAGTAACAACCTTTCCAGAATGAACCATCAGGAAATCTAAACAACATCTTTTTGTCCCATCGTGTGATATTTTGATAAAAGCTTCTTGCTGATTAGTTAGGTAGTTTGAGTCAGGGTTTTGCTATGCAGCACAAGCTGGCCTTCATCCTCCTGCCTCAGATGAAGCTACATGCATGTACCACCACACATGGATAAAGGTAGTAAAAGTTTTAAGCAGCAAGTCTGAGGCTCCAATTGAAGACTATTCCTTTAAGGGAAGTGGTGGTTTGAATGAGTGTCCCCCCATAGGCTTTAAGTATTCAGACATTTGTCTCCAGTTGGTGGCCCTGTTTTTGGAAGTCTTCGAAGGTGTGGCCATGCTAGAGGAAGTATGTCACTGGGGGCAGGCTTAGTGAGTTTAACAAGCCTTCGTGGTCTCCAGTCTCTCTCTCTCTGTTTCCTGTGCTCTTCGTGCTGCCATGCCTCCCACCACAATGGACTCTAATTCCCTGGAACCATCAATCGTAAGCTCAAATAAACTCTTCCTTTTATAAGTTCCTTGGTCATGGTGTTTTATCACAGCAACAGAAAAGTGACTAATACAGTTATTTGGTACCAGAGAGTGGGCTGCTGGCTGTGAAGAACCTGACCATGTGGATGTTTGGAGAAATGTGGAAGACTTTGGAACTTTGGGCTAGAAAAGCTGTTGACTACTGTAAGCAGAGCTTAAGGGGCCATTCTACTAGAAGCCTGGAAGAAAGCATTGCTGCAAAAATTGTAGTTCCAGAGGAAAAGAAAGACTTAGGCAGCAACTGGGATATTTTGATAAAGAGTCTGGCAGCAGTGTGCCCACAGCCCAAATGCTTGCCTGATGCTAAGTTGAAAAGCAATGGACTAATGTCTTTGACGGAGGATATTTCAAGACAGCCTAATGTAGAAATGGTGGCGTGGCTTTTAATGGTGAATATTGTACAGATCTACAGTGAAAAAGAGCAAATGGGACAGAAGGAAATGCAGAATGTACAGTTTGGATCTGAAAAGTACACTAGGAAGATTAAAGGTGTGGCCAAGGCTTGTGAAGGAGAGGCTCCATTTCATAAGGAGACTAAAGTGATTAAGGAGAGGCCTGGAGATTTACAAGTAAACAAAAGAATCAGTACCTTCAGGCCAAGATCACACCCAGCTAATCCTCCAACAAGTCCAGGGCAGAGAAAAATTGCAAATGTGGTTAAAGTAGGACAGATTCCATCCCGAACTTGCAGCCAGATTCGGCAATTTCATTCACGTGGTGCTGGCTTTAGAGGCATGAAGGATGCAAGAGTGAAGGGGTCATCAGTTCTTCCTCCACAGTTTCAGAGAGCCACAGAGGCCAGGCAGAGTGCAGCAGGGGCGTCTCTGAATAAAGAAGGCCCTGATAGGCCATTGCGTGAAGCTGTGAATGTGAAGACTGGTTGGCAGCGGAGACCCCAAGAAGACATTCGACCTGTGAGATATTTGCGAAGGAGAGCTGTATACAGGGAGTAGTACTGGCCGAAGAAGGAGATGTATGTTGCAAGCAAAGCTGGAAGAACTGAGCCATCTAAGCCCTTTGGAAGTAAAGTCCCAGAAGTCGAACATGGAGCTACTGGACTTGGTTTTTGCCCTGCTGGTTTTCAGTCTTGTTTTGGTCTAGTATTTCCTCACTATGCCTCTATTCCTCTCTTTTGGAATGAGAATGTGTATTCAGTTCCACTGTACATTGGGAGTTTGTAACTTGCCTTTTGATTTTACAGGAGCTTACAGTTAGGAGATTGGCCTGAATCTCAGAAGAGACTTTGGACTGTAGACTTTTGAATGGCATTGAAACTGGTAAAGACTATGGGGACTTTTAAGGTTGGACTAAATGCATTTTGCATTTTATATGGTCAGGAGCCTATGGGGGCCAGGGAGTGGAATGTGGTAATTTGAATGAGTGTCCCCCATAGGCTTTAAGTATTCAGATATTTGTCTCCAGTTGGTGGCACTGTTTTGGGAGGTCTTAGAAGGTGTGGCCATGCCAGAGGAAGTATGTCACTGGGGCAGGCTTAGTGAGTTTAACAAGCCTCGTGGTCTCCAGTCGCCCTCTCTCTGCTTCCTGTGCTCATTGCGAGATGTGACCCTTGGCATGCTGCTCCAGTCTCCAGCCACCATGCCTCCCACCACAATGGACTCTAATTCCCTGGAACCATCAATGTTAGCTCAAATAAACTCTTCCTTTTATAAGTTCCTTGGTCACGGTGCTTTATCACAGCAACAGAAAAGCGACTAATACAAGGGCCATGCTCCTCACCTTCACAGCAGGGACAGGTACTTCTCCATCCATGATAGAAGATATTGCAAACTGAAAATGCATCTCACTTAAATGCAATTCATTCAGCTTTCTGACCTCCATGGCTTATGGCAAAGCACACCACAAAGCATCCAAGTTTCCCTGGAGACCATGTGGGCATCTCTACAGATTACCATACCACATGCCACCAGCCAGGAAAAGGATCCAAACTACTGAACATGTATCATTTTTATACCACGATAAAGTTGAAAGTTCACTAAGTCACACCATGTAAGTTTTTACCCTTAGTCTTTTTGGTGATGAAGCCTAATGTTGTTTTTCACCACCCTCCTATTTGTCCACTTCCATTTCCAAAGAGAGTAATGTTCAGTGGTTCACTAGAGCCTGTCACTATCTCCTCCTCTGCAGTTCCAGGGCAGACAAACCAGCTCAGTGTGCCTGGTACTGTGAGGACAAACCTCAGAGCCACATAAATCAAGCCACCCACATTCGTCTCTTCTAAGTCCTGGTTAATTCCAGTTTGCATGCCCACTTATCCCAGACTCCCATGTGGCTAATTATACCACCTCAACAGAAAGTAGAGACTGTGGGATCTCTGGCAAGATGCCTTTAGGACTGAAGGAGAGGCTTGAGTGGTAACTCTAACCCAGGTAGCAGTTCCACTAGTCATAATATATGCCCCCAGGGAGAGCAATAACTACCATCAAAGAGGTTTCACTGAACACAACAATGAAATGAAAATAAGATATCACCAATAACAGAAGCTGTACTGGGTGGCATGGATGTGTGGACAGCCTTGAGTGCTTGTGGGGCTCAGCCAGTTGTCACTGTTCATGTATATTCCTTAACTTCGCTGCTGGTGCTGTTAACAACCAGCTGTACCAAAACTCCCCTGTGAGTCCTCGAAGGCCACCAGGGTAATTTTCTATGTAAACTTTAATTGATTTGTTGACATTAATTGATTGACTCATCCAGATGGAAAAGGCAGGCCTCCAACTGGAATGATTTTTGCAAAATTCAATAGTGAGAAGGCTGGGCTTCCCATATGTGCAAATATTTCTATTAGAGTTAGCTGAAAGTTGCTGCTCAGAGCATCAGTGTTCAAACTGAGACAACAATGTCACTCAAGCAAGCTATAAGACAGTGTTAAAGACCAAAACCCCATTGTGTCTAGGACACAGGTAAGCAACAATGTGGTGAAGTTCAGCACCACACCTCAGGGTACCTGGCTTTGCCTCTCCAGTGTGTCCCTCAACCTACCTTCAGCCATCTGCAGGCAGAGGAGAGCCAGGCAGGCTGGGAGCAAGCATATACCCTCACACTCTCTCCCCAGCCCTGGCTAGGTTGGGTCATTTCTCCCTCTGTCAGTCCTCATTTCCTTTTAAAGCTCCTTGTCTCTCTATAGTCCTTTCTGGCTGCACCTTTGGAGGTTTCCTAGGCCTCCTGGGGCTCTTTTCTGGATTTCCTTTAAGGGCAGCTGACTAGTGATCTAAGCATTCTCTGTGTGATTGCATGCCTCCAAACAGAACACTGAGATCCTCTATCTTCTGACAGCCCACTTGGGAAAGACCAGCCCTGTAGCTCAATTTTTCCCTCCTATCCTGACCACAGAGGAGCTCAAGGAGCCTTTCCAATCATCATGTCCTGTGTGGGATCACGTCACAACGTGGTTGTCCTTTCCACCCATCTGCTCAAGGTGTCAGAGTGTCAGAGGTGGATCCCTCCCCCTAAGCCTACACCAAGCTTAATTGGGTATGAGGTATCAGTATTCTGTTGAAAAAAACAGTGTCCTATTTCCTGTATGGATGATTACTTCCACTGGTGTTCTGCTCCCTCAAGGTCTGACTATAGTATTTCTGAACAGTGGATCTGTCCTCATTAGGTGTGAGACATAGCTATGGCTATCACATAGACAGTGTGTGTTTGTCGGGGGGACCAGGTTTGGCAGCTCAGCCTCTGCTCTTCTCTGGAGTCTGTCTGCTATGTCACAGCTCACCTGAAGACCACAGGCCTCAGCCTCTCTAGGGGTCTTCTTCACATCCTGCCCTTCAGCTAAGAGTTATGGGAATGAGGCTGGAAAGGTGGGCAAATGAGCAGCCCAGGCATTGGGTTTCTATGGTTCAGTCAGAATAGAGTTTCTCAGAGCACATCAGTGTCAACTTTGAGGCTCTAGCTATAATTTCAAAATAGGATTCACCTCTGTGCTGATTCTGGTCACAAACTGGATGCCAACAGAGTCCATTCCCTTTTCAGCACAGGAACAATACAGCTCATTAGACAGGGTAGAGGTAGTGTTATGGAAGGAGCCAGCATTTTGTATGTATACATATGGTACCACACATATGCTTATGTCATTCACTAGACACAGAATGGAGGGTAGGAATGGTCACCTAAACTTTCACTGGTCACTCTCCATGGAATGCTTTGTGGCTGAGGAAGCTGGTCTCAGGGCTCAACGAGACACCTAGTTTTCACCAGTTTGTGTTTTCCCTGGGCCTTGACCCCGTTGTCATCTGGGTCCAGATACCAGAAGAAGAGTGTGACAAGGTCTAGAAGGACCTATGGCCATTGGAGACAAAGTCACATACATCATCCCCTTCTAGTCCCTGCAAAGAACCCAATGTCCTGCTGATGTGCCAAGAACACTCTTGGAGCTGCAGGATTATTCATGCTAAGATATCATGAGGCACAATGAAAACATTAGAGCCTATCAAAAGTCAGTCAGATTACACAGAAGACAGACCTCTGGCTTGGGATAATAAGGAATTATAAGGAAACTCAATAGAGTGGCAAACAAACATGAGCCAGATGTCAAGGCATTCGCTAACCTTCAGTGAAGAGTATAAGGGAGGCACAGAGGCACAACAGTCCAGCAGAGGTTTGAGGGTGCCCGGCCAGCATGAATGCACTTTTCTTTTTCCTCCACACTCTGGCGAGTTTCAGGTACTAAATGTGCACTATTATTTCAGACTCTGAAATCCAGCTCTCCCACATGTGGCTGAGAATGGACTAGGGCTTAGAGAACAGCCATGGAGCCTGATGGAGTCAATCTAGCATGAGGTCTTAAATATATAGTCACTCACTCATTCAGCCTGAAGTAAAGTCAGAATGCACACTGCTCAGAATGCACACAACCTCCTGGTTATTCTATTGAAAAGCTGACATATCCAGGAAAGCCTTCTTTGTTTTTTATAAAATTCTTTGTAATGGAAGTCAGACTACTGAGCCATGTGATGTGGCAGTGCCTATTTGGCTGGATATGAAGGCCAGTTCCAGCTTCACTGGGTCTGGGTGGAAGAACCCTTCCTCAGGGAGCCTCAAGAGGGGACAGGTCCAAACTCGAAAGTGGTGCCAAGTCAATTACTCAGGACACAAGGCTTCTATGGCACAGGTGGTTCAGCGATATCTTTCTGAAGGCAGAGAAAATGCAGATAATGAGGTAGGAGACTCTAGATTCAGACACAAATGCAGATAATGAGGTAGGATAAGGATCCAGGCACAAATGGGGTTAGGGGGTGGACACAGACACACAGGGAGATGACCACGTGAAGACACAAGGAGGTGACAGCATCTATGGCCACAAAGAGAGGCCTCAGAAGGGCCAGTTCTGTAACATCTGGACTCCTGGCTCCTAGCCTGTATGACTGTGAGGTGTGACCCTCATGTCCTGAGTCCCAGGCTATAGTAAATCCTCTTGTCCACACTGGAGGAACCTTCTATCTCACTCCTGTTCCTACCCTATTTTCATTTGATTTTTTTTCTCTTTCTACTCAAGAGGCCCCTATATATTACATTCTCTCTCTTTTCTCTTTTCTCTCTCTCTCTCTCTCTCTCTCTCTCTCTCAGTTTTCATTTGGAGGCCAGAAATCAACCTCTGGGGCATTTCTCAATGCCACCCACATGGTATTTTGGGGGCAAGTTCTCTCAGTGGCTTGGAACTCACCAATTAGGTTAGATTAGCTATCTATGGAGAACGAAAGTTCTGCCTGTCTGCGTCCTTGGTCCTGGACTTACAAGCTCATGGTACCTATGATCTGGGCATCAAACTTGGGTTCTCATGCTTACACAGCAAACATTTTTCCAACTGAGATATATCCCTAGTCCTGCTTTATGTTTCTTTTAATATATATTTCACTTTTTAAAATGACTTTGTGTAATTTTTGTTACAGTGACTGGAGCCAAACAGGCATGGAAGACTCTGACTTGGGAGCCATACAGGGAGAGCTGCTAAGATGAGCTGGACGACATGGGGAGAAGCAGATTTTGTGGAAAATTTGAGTTTGTTTTGGAATGGTAAGTGAGCGGTTCTTATCACACAGCCAAGTAGAACTTCTGAGCAGGCAGTTGGATAGTCTAGGCTGGAGACACCAATTCACTGGGAAACCACATATGGAGCTTTAAGTCTTATTGGAAAGATAATTAAACTGAATGGCACAATCCACTTTTTTGGTCTTTTCAAGACAGGGTCTCCCTGTAGCCCCAGCTGGCCTGGAACTCCCTCTGTAGACCAGGCTGGCCTTGAACTCACAGAGATCGATCTGCCTCTGCCTCCAGAGGGCTGGAATTAGAGGCATGAGCCACCGCGCCCAGCTAATCCACTTCTTTTTATTCAAAAGTACTTCCAATGTATTCTTTTGTCTGTGTTTATGCGCAATGTGTATACGTGTGTGTGTCATGTGAGTATAGGTGTATGCACACCATGGTGCACATGTGGAGGTCAGAGGACAAGCTCAAAAGCTGGCTCTCACTTTCCCTCTGGTTGGAGGCAGGTCTCTCACTCCTCAGTGTATATGCCAGTCTAGCTGGGCTGCAAGCTCATGGGGATTTTCTTGTCTCCAGCTCCCATCTCACAGTAAGAGCACTGGGATTATGGATGCCTACTACTGCCCAGATTTGTGTGGGTTCTGGGAATTCCAACTCAAGTCCTCATGCTTGCAAGGCAAGCACCTGACCCACTGAGCCATCTCTCTAGCCTTTTCAATGTATTCTTTGAATTGTATCAGCTTGCGGTTTCTTTTTTCCCCATCCCTATAGATGAAAGGGGAAGAGGTGAGGAGGACCAGGTGCTTTATCATTTCCAAATACACAGACTGATACTCTCTACAAACAAAGTCAGATGCAAAATAAATTCAAAACAAACTGGCTTTTTGTCTATAATTAACTCATTTCAGTGTGAATGTGACCTCTCACTATCTAAAGAAGAATGGCCCCCCAAAACAGCATTCTTAAAAAAAGGTATTGGCCAAAACCCTTAATAAAATTTAAATATACATGTCCTAAAGAGTCAAGTGTTTGCCTGGAACACATGGAATGGTTCCATTCTCAGAATCAGGACAGCAATTTGAAAAACAATAAAGATCGGCACTCTGAAATGTAAGATGTAAGAGAGAGGATTTAAGAGTGAAGCAAGCATAGACTTAGTTTACATGCAGTATTTATTATGCCTAGGTGATATACCAATGAAAAATTTAAACAAGTGGCTGAATATGTAAATCTGAGAGGTCAGTGCATGAAGGTATGGCTTTGAACTTGTCACTTATAAGTGGTGACTAAAGTGAATGTGATTGCGAAGGGGATGTCAGGGAGGGATGATACAGAGTGCACAGAGAAAACCCAGAGGAAAAGACTGACAAGCATCAGCTTTGAAGAGACTCCATGAAGGAAAAAGTACTTGCAAATAAAACTGAGAAGGACTGACTGGAGGGGTAGGAGGAGACAAAGGGAATATATTACCCATGCATTAGGAAGGACCATAGGTGACAATACCTGACATATGCCAGTGGTGAACAACCTACCGGGAATGTAAAGTGGAAACCTGAGCAGATACCTGGACTCACAGGTAGTGTGAGTAAAAAAAAGCTTTTTACATGGTAAAAAGCTTCAGGAAAAGCAAAACTCCCAAATATGAAATTTAATACACCTGGAATTATGTTTTTCTGCATATCTAATGATTTGCTTACCAGTTGGAAAGGAAATATACACCTGGGATAAGACAGATCTGAGTTTAAAATCCCATCCCTGATAGTGCCAGGGAATGTGATATTAAAACAGTCACATGAGCTTAACTTTCTTCATATCCAAAATTAAAATAATACCACCACCACAGAACTGACAGTATATAAAGACATAAAGGTCTTGGTACCCTGTTTGTATATTGTAATTCTTGTTATTCAGTATCTATTGAATCTGAATGTGTAATTTTGCTGGGTCTCTAACCTCTGGTGTCTTAATATTCTGACATAGAAGAGGTCACTAAATGATCTAATTGCAAAAAATATTTATTTTCTTAACTTAAATGTATTATTAAAATCTTCCAAGAGAATATAATTGCATGTACTCATAATAAGAATGGTCAATATCTAAGGTGATGCATATGCTAATCAGCTATCATCCTTCCAAATGTGTGTATTTTAAATTATGCTGTATTCCATAATACATAAGATATATTTTGACTTATGAAAATACAATGAAATTATCAGAAAAATAAAAATAAAATATGTTTATTTTGTCTAAAAGAAATTTGGAGCTTTAAAAATTCTCTACTGTATTTGGCCTTCGGTGCTGAAGATGAGGTTTCCTAAGAAACCAACACACCAGGCAGAAATTTTGTGACATATAGTACTCCAAAATGTGATGTTCAAAAACCCACGAGTATTAAAAATCAAGGGCTTTTCAAGAAAGTCAAAACCAAAAGCAAACACAAACAAGCAAACACAACTAAAAGAATAAACCAACAATAGCCTGGGTGCACTGGTGCACGCCTTTAATCCTAGCACTTGGGAGGCAGAGGCAGGCGGATCTTTGTGAGTTCAAGGCCAGCCTGATCTACAGAGTGAGTTCGAGGACAGCTGGGGCTATAGGATCACCCTGTCTCGAAAAGACCAAAAAAAAAAAAAAAAGAATAAACCAACAAAACTACTTTCCACTGATCCAGGCCTCTCCCTCCCCCTAAATGGAAACAACTTTAAGAGTAAAAGCTACTACACCTTTCCAAATAAAAGTCAAAAACACACAAACAAAAATAATCACACAGTCCACAAAATCTCCAAGCCAACTGTTTCCATCAGTGGAAGGAAACTCATGTGTGGTAATGTTAACATAGCACACATCTGGAGAGGTCATAGCTCTTAGACAGTTCCACAAGGTAGACACATCCCTAAGCTAAGGTAACATTTTACTAACTCCAAAAGAAGTATCCTTATATTTACAGACAAATATCCCTGAAAAGAAGCTTCTTTTGTTCCAGATGGGAATAGTACATAGTACCACAACTGGACATACACAGACATGTTCTGTGATTGGCTCATTCCTAGGCAACATATCTACAATGCAACCTCTATACACAAGATCCAAGCAACGCAGAACATGTCCCTCTTAACTTTTCATTAAGGAATCTCCTCCATGCAACAGGAAACTAGGAACCCAAGAAGAATTGAATGGCCAAACCATGAAAATTAGGAATCTACAGAGTGTGAGTCCATTGACAGGTGGCCAATATTCAGCTTCAGGGAACATTGCAGAAGAGGGGGAGAAAAAATTTTAAGAGCCAGGGAGGCAGTGCAAGACCAAATGGAAATGAATCCTATAAGCTCCTAGGATCCTGTTCATATGAACCTACAGCATTGGTATCAGCATGCACAAGACCCATGCAAGCTCAGCTGGACAAAAACCCAGCACAGAACTGTAGATGGGAGGCAGAACCCAACCTTGTCAGAGGAAATATTGGCAGCAGATGGCAGTCAGGTAAGGAAGACCTGGCCTTCTTTAGAAAAGGGATTCCAGATAGGCTAATGAGAGCCCAAGGGGAAGAGCTGGCACTGAGGACTGAGTGGGGAGAGTGATTTGACACAACGGACTCTAGCAGGAATGACAGAAAGTGTGAACTCTGGCTGGTGGGAGGCGAGGGAGGATACAGAGGGAGAAGCAGATATAATGGTGATTAAGACTGACTGAAAAATTATGTATGACACATAAAAATTCAATAAAAACAACAAAAAAGAAAGCATCCCTATGATGACCAAGTTCTTTCTTCCACATGCTCCTGATATGGTGCCCCCCCCATTTTAATAGTTCATAGCAAGGTCTTTGATGCAAGGTGTGAAGACTGATACCCCACAGTGTTCCCATGAATGGACACAGCCTTCACAACACTTAATCACAGGGACCTGAACTCACCAAGACGGCTCCTCTTTTATCCCCCCTGGTTCTCACTGTACTTTCCAGGTGGATTGTCATGCATCTTCCTTCTTCCAGGGGACAGTCCCCTCAAAATTCAGCTGTATGGAAACGAATGTGCCTTCTGCACCTTAGATCTTTGAAATGGTGTCACTTCAGAAATCAAAGTGATCCACACCAGAAATCAATGAAGTGTTTTGGTTCTGGGCTCCATCAGAACTTTGAACTCTTTACATGTCTTAGTGATGGTCACTGTTTCTTCCTGGATACCAGTTGTACAAGAACTTAAAAGCTTATATAGTCCCAATATCAGCACAGTATCAGGCTTCAAGTTCCTGAGTACAGTGGATGTTAATCTTTGGTACTGGCCTTGGAGGTTCTGGAACTGTCTTTTGAGGTTCACTGGATACCTGTGCTGTGTAGATACTTTTATCTTTCCTCTGAAACATTTCAAATAGGAGCAAGGCAAAGCTGAAGAGCTGCTGCTAGCATCAATGGTACATGGGACCCACCCATCAGACAGTTGTGGAAGAGGTAGGCAGTGTGCTGGGCCCTTTTCATAAGTGTCAATTTGAATCCATTACTTTACTGACCAGAGAATTATTGATTGAATAAGTCATATCAGCAGTAAATGCATTTTTGCATTGATACAACAGATTATTTTCATTTTAAAATATTTGTTTTATTTTTATTTATGTGTCTGTATTTGTGTGAGTGTACATAGTATGTGTGCAAGTGTCTGTGGAGGCCATAACGTATCTGATCCTTTGGAGCTGGAGTTACAGGAGGCCAATAACTACTTCATGTGGATGCTAGGACCCAAACTCAAGCCCTCTAGGAAGAACAAAAGAACAAAAAGCAAAGATCTTGACCACTGAATGCACCACATCAAACACTTAAAAATTTTATTTTTATAATAAAAGTGAAGAGCTTGTAGGAAACACAGTGGTGATTATAAATAAGTTACCTTTCTACAGTGTAAGGCCTGATGCTCTGGAGTTTGTTTGTCCATATAATGTAATGGATCAATCAAGGTGATTAACACACATCAGCCTCCTCAGTTCACTTTTTGTTGTGGTGAGCATTTAAAATCTGCTCTCGGCAACTTTCGAGACTGCACTGCTGCTGACCATCACCCCATGCTGCACAGTAGCTCCCTAAAAGCTATTCTTCTACTAAACCGAGTTCTTTGTGGCCTCTGACCATCTCTCCTCTACCCCCCCCCACCTCCAAGCCACTGTTGTCTTGCTCTTTGCTTCTCTGAGTTAGAATTCTTAGGTTCTACACAGGAGAGCTGTGTAGTTCATGTCACTTGGCACAGTGTCTTATATTCATAGAAGGCATGATGGCTTGTTTTTAAGATTTCTCTTAGTTTATTATGTATGTTTGGGGGCATGCGGGGCTATGTGCATGAGCATGTGGGTGTCCATGAGGGGAAATGCACTGGATTTCCTGGAGCTGGATTTACTGGTAGTTGGGAGCAACAACCTGATGTGGGTGCTGGGGAAAAAACATGGGTCCATTGGAAGAAACGGAACTTGTTCTTAACCACTGAACTATTTTTCTTGCCCCTTCATACTCTTGTGAGTATGAAGCTTTAAACCACACATTCTTGCCATTTTGAATTAACTGGCAAGAGAGATGTTATTCTGACAGTGGTGTAAGAACATATATGCTGGGGCTGGAGAGATAGCCTAGCGGTTAAGAGTGCTGACTGCTCTTGCAGAAGACCCAGGTTCGATCCCCAGCACCCACATGGCAGCTAAGAACAGTCAGTAACTCCAATTCTTCTGTTTAAAGGATGCCTAGCATTCAACTGGGTATAGAGACCACAGTTTCCACTTATTTACCAGTGGGCACTTAGAGGTTCCATGTAAGGATTAACTGGCCACCTCCTCACTGCCCTCTGGGAATAGGGCATAGCTTCTGCCTTGTTCTGCACATAAGCCTCTGTAAAGTAGACAATACACCAAGGGTGGATTCACCTGCATCTGCCTCCTGAGCTCATACAAGGCTGCTGTGTCAACAAACATGCTTACAAGACACATTGCAATGAAGCCTCTAGTAGCTATAAAAACCACTGATACCCCAACGAAAAGCCAACATTCTCCTAGACTCTTGGGAACAGGCCTCTGCTCTATTGTTGAGACAGAGTCCACACATGTGTTATGGCACTCAAGTTAGTGCAATTTGACACAGGGTCCTACTATAAGCCAGGGTGGGCACTGGAAGATACAGGAAATTAAACATAGATGGGTAAGACCCAAGCTTCCCCTCAAGAGCAGAGAGACTTTGCAGAGAACACAGGAGATGGAGGAGACTCCTGTTCACAGTGAAACTCAAGGTGAGTATGAAGCTTTAAACCACACATTCTTGCCATTTTGAATTAACTGGCAAGAGAGATGCTATTCTGACAGTGGTGTAAGAACATATATGCTGGGGCTGGAGAGATAGCCTAGCGGTTAAGAGTGCCGACTGCTCTTGCAGAAGACCCAGGTTCGATCCCCAGCACCCACATGGCAGCTAAGAACCGTCAGTAACTCCAATTCCAGGAGAACTCCAGTTCCAGGGGAATCCGAGACCCTCTTCTGACCTCCGCAGCATTGCACGACACGGGTGCACAAACCTACATGCAGACAGTACATTCATACACATACAACAATAAATAAAATTTTTAAAAAAGAATATATATGCTGCTCAGCCCATCTGTAAATCCTTCCGTCTGCATGAGGGGCTTAGCCTGTCAACAGCAAGCTGGGAATAGCAGGTACAAGGTCAGAGTCACTATCCTAATTTGTTGTCATTTACCCTAGAAAGTGATGCCCGAGTCTAGGAGCTGATCTAATCTGGAGTTCAGGGAGTCTCAGAACATCATCCACACTTTGGCAGAGTGAGGGCCAAGGCCTGCTGCAGGAACTAGTAAGCAGTGGCAGGGGTTGCCGTTGGGAGCAGCCACTGGTGGGCTTTCATAGAAGGCATATTAGTTCTTCTGACTAAAGTCGGAAGCGGCTCTGTGGCTCTTCCCCTCCCAGCCTCCCAGATCTATGATGTGTTGTACTTGCTTTGAACACAGGTGAAGGAAATTCTTGGGAGGCTTGAGCCTAGCTTGAATCGGGCTTATTTGCATGGCTGGAACTGCTCTAGAGGGAGAGCAAGGTGAGTGGGGTGACTAAGAGCTGTGCTGTCTTCTATATTTGGAGTTGGGGTTTAACAGTTTGGAGTGACAAGTCAGTGGTTCCTAAGAAAGGCACATCCTGAGGATGTGGGGGGTGGACACCTCAAAGCATCTCTTCCGTGAGTAATGTGGGCGTCTCTGCAGATGCAGCCATTTCAGACACTGTGTTGACGATTATGGTCCAACCAGTTGCAGTGAAGGGAAACAACGTATACTGAATTCCCTCCAGATGGCTTGTTGTGAGTCACCATGCCCACTGGGAGCTACTCTGAAATTTCTTGAGGAAAAAAACACCACACACACACACACACACACACACACACACACACACACACACATACACCCCAGCATGGTTATTATGCCTATTTTTGCATTACAGTTAGTACAGCCTGAGCTATTCTGGAAGTATCATGAAACAAGTCGTGTGTACCCCACCAACATCTCAAGATGAGCCTCTGAGCCCCTTTCCCAACACCAACACCAGAACACTGATTTATTGTTTTCACAAATGTTTCCCACCATTTGCATCTTGAAATAGGAATCCACAGTGTATCAGGCTATCTCTAGGGCACCTTAAATTTTAATATTCCAAACTGCATGCTACAGAATGGTTCAGGATGAGCAATGGATACCCCATCAAATGAAGATGACTGAGCAATGGAGAGACACCCAATGGTTCAAAAGGAATTAAACACATCAACTTCCTGAGCTTTCTAGGCACCTGGAACTTACAAATCAGGGGACGTTCCTGTTAACAATAGTGAGCTACAGAAATCTTTCTATCCAATAAACACTGTTGTAAGCACACATGTTTTTTTAATAATCACAAAATGATAGCAGTTATGGTTCATATTACATGAATAAATGAATGAGGCTCAGAAATGTGAGGTTAATTTTCCTGCAGCATATGGTCTATGCCACTGGGTGGAAGGAGGCAGGACCCCTGTCTGAAGGTGTGCAGGCCTATTGCATGCTATGCTGCCCAACTCAGAATTCAAAGAGTCAGTGCTATTCATAGAGACACCATGAAAAGAAAGTTGTGTTCACATGGGTGAGGACTGAAATGGGATTTGTTTTTCTTTTCTTTTCTTTTTTTTTTTTTTTTGGTCTTTTTGAGACAGGGTCTCCCTGTAGCCCCAGCTGTCCTGGAACTCACTCTCTAGACCAGGCTGGCCTTGAACTCACAAACATCCACCAAAGATCCACCTGCCTCTGCCTCCCGAGTGCTAGGAATAAAGGCGTGCACCACCACGCCTGGCATGGGGATTTGTTTTTCTTACTGAATCACATGGAACCTGACCACCACATCTGCAAAAGCCCTGCTGCCTACCTATGCCATCGTTTCCTTTGAGAGCCACTCAGCCCTTTGTGTCATAGTCCTTCCCCCACAGCACCGGGACATCACTGTATTTGTCCAGAGGCTGCACTGATGACTGAGTAATGAGCCCCAGGGCAGCAGACAAGCACACTAGCTAGTGTTGACCACGTATTCTGGGGACCAGCGATATGACCTAAGTACATCAGACAGCAACATCTGGCTTCTTATACACACCAAGCACTGACAAACTGGCCATCCAGAAAGACTTTGTTGTGTGCTGATAAACAGGCCATCTTTATACTGTAGTTATTCTGTTAGTTACCATGACATTGGAGCCCTCCCTTCCTGACTCTCTATACCCTTCACATACACCAGGAGCCCCTGAACTCCTCTGCTGCCCAGGGTGCCCTCCCCACTGCACTCTCAGATATCTATCACTGTTTCATAGAGTGTTTTCTGACATTCCTTGCCTACCACACTGTGTCTTCAGGGGACTCAACAGAGTGCTAATGGTAGCACCTAGTTCTCATCAGACCAGTTCCAGCATCTCCACTTGCTTGAGAGGAATCCATGTTCTGTATATTGATAGATATACTGCTAGTTACTGGCTTATCCAGTTCTAAACTCTTACTTCCAGCATGCCACAGATGAGTTCTGAGCACTCATAAAATTCTACTCTTCCCCTTCTCATCACCTTTACATTTACCTACAATGCTAACTTCTACTGGCTAATCACATAAAAGAACAGGAACTATGTCCTGAGTTTGCAGGAGAGAAGTGGAAGGCTTTTGCCATTAGTGTCCCTAGAGACAGGATAAAAACACCATGCAATTTGTGTCCCCCTTCATGGTTGGCCACTGTGCTGGATAGCTTTAGTGTCAACTTGACACACCTGGGTTGGGGGAGCCTCAAGTGGGGAATTGGCTCCATTGGATTGGCCTGTGGCCACATCTGTGGAGTATTGTCTTGATGGTCAAGCAGTGTGGGAGGGCCCGGCCCACAATGAGTGGTGCTACCCTGGGCAGGTTGTTGTGTACTGTATAAGAAGGTGGACTGGGCATGAGCCAAGGGAGCAAGCCAGTGAACAGTACTCCTCCATGGCCTATGCTTCAGCTCCTGCCTCCAGGTTCCTGCCCTGAGTTCTTGCCTTGGGCTCCCTGAGAACTGTGACCCAGGAGATATAAGCTGAATAAACCCTTTCCTCCCCAAGTTGGTGTCGGTCAGAGTGTTTTGTCACAGCAATGGAAGACAAACTAGAACAGCCACCCATCTTTTACTGCAGCCCCACAAGCTTTTTTCCTGTGGCCTCTTCCACCACCACTCAGGGAGCTATATTCAATATTACATATTTAGACATGTCCCTCTGCTAAGGGGTAAACAATGTGACCAGGTCCTGCACTCATTTCCACACAGACAATAAGACATGTCACAGGTACTCTGCTTCTTACTTTACATATGTGACATAAAACTGGATTAGCTAGGAGACACAACTCAAGAAACTGCTCCTGGGCCAGAACTTGCTGGGGAGGGCCATGGGGGGCTTTCTGGAGTGTAAAAGAGTCTGCATCTTGGTTGGTGTGTGGGTTGAGTGAGGACACTGATAATATGTGGCCATTTTACTGTATGCAAATTACAAGCCAATTAAAAATTAAATTTGACTTTGCAAAAAATTATAATTTAGATCATAATTAGTGTGGAAAAATGAGGAAGCTCATATTACTGCAGAGACGCATCTGTTTTGATTTATTTATTCAATTTTATGGAATTGATAGGAACACAATATGAAGACTCAACCCTGGGCAAGTGTTTCTCCATTCAGATAAAAACAAATTAGGTGATACCTTCACTTTCTCTAACTTCAAACACAAAATATTTAAAATTTAATTGTATTTATTGAAAAAGAACTTTATCTTTGTATCCAAGGGAACACACTCCTTTTCTAACTTCTAATCACTGCATTTTCCTGGTTATTTGTCACTGAGATGATGCACATATTGAATATTTTCCAATCTATTCCTGGCAATCACAGGATATAAATTTAAGGATATGCTAGTATCCTAGTTTTGTTTCTGTTTCTGTGTTAAAAATATTCTGACAAAAAGAAATTTAAGAGAGAGAGTTTATTTTAGCTCATAGACCCAGATTATGGTCTGCCATAACTGCAAAGTCAAGGAATTTAGGCGGGGACCTAAAAACGCTAGTCATATCACAACCACGGTCAAGAGAAAAGTGGATCCAGTTAATACCTAGTACCCAACTCGCTTTCTTCACTCTTATATGGTCTAGACCACAAACCCAGGTTCTGGCACCACCTCAGTGGCCTGGATCTTCCCATACCAATTATCAATTAAGACAATCCCCTACAAATATATCAACAGCCCGCTCAATCTAGAAAGTTTCTCACTGATAATTCTTCCCTTCTCAAGTGATTTTAGATGTCAAATTGTCAATTAAAATCTTTTTTACTGTTGAGTTTTAAAAATGCTATATTAACACCTGTGTCTCAAAGGGTATTTTAATGGTATAGGTGTAGATTAATTTAAAAAGACATTCCAGCATCACTTAACCTATTTTAAGACAGAAACTGTGATTGTAGTAGATAGAAAGAAATAAATTTATTTAAAGCTACAATGCATAGACAACTAGGACACAACCCAATGATGTAATCTTGCTGTAGATTAGATGTGCAATGTCTTCCACAGCTTCGTGTGGTTGAACAACTGGACCCTAGCAAGTGGTGCTGTTTTGGGAGCTTGTGGAATATTTAGGAGGTGGGGACGATGTCTGGGTGGTTATGTGGTTAAAGAAATTAAGTCTATAATATAATAGGCTCTTGGGTATTACATGAAGGGATGGAAAAGTCACTTTATTTTTAAAATCAGTTTAACTTTGTGTGTCTATGTGTGTATGTGTGTGTATTGTGTGTTTGTGTGTGTGTGTGTGTGTGTGTATGTGAACTCTAATACCTGACAGATGCTGGACTCTTGTGGTAAAAGAGAAAAACTCTGTGGAGGCCAAAATCAGGTGAAATGGGCCTAGGAAGCAGGCTGGCATCAGCTTCCAGGAGGACAGAGTCTCAAGGTCAGTGGTCCAAGAGCTGGAGCCAATGGGAAGGCAAGTTGGCCATGTCCTGCTAACTGTGAGAGAGGCCAGACTGCACTGCCAACAGACCCACAAGGCTCTTCAGTGTTATCTTGTGAGCCACCACAACAACAGAAATGCTGATGAATGTGGGAGGTGTCCTAGTCATCTCTGGACCTGGCAGAGAATGTCGCAGATGAAATTCTTGGTCAGGGTGAAAGCAAACTGCAGCCCTGAAGTTGCCAAAAAAGCCATACTTTGAGATTCTTCCAGAATGATGCAAGTTGTATTTGAAAGCTGAGACATATCCAACCCCTACAATCCAGGCAGACCTGAAGAGCAGCCAGAAGAGGGAAACATGCTAAACTCCCTCAAATCAGCATTTCTCTAACTCCCCCTATACTCATCAGTAGCTGATTTTTGTGTTGATCTGTGAATGGCAGGGTCATTCATTACACTGGTGAATGCCTGACTAAAGCAGAATGCAGACTGAGGATTCTTCATTTGTTAAGGACAAGCTTAGAGAAACTGCCTCTGGCCTCCAAATACTCTATGGAAGTATAGGCTTTGTCCTAATGTAAAAGCAACAATTAATAGCCTACTGACCTCTCTACCAACCCTAATAAAGTGGTAGCTCAGAAATTATTACCAAGAAATGGCCTTAGTGTGCACCTTAGAGCAAATACGTACTTTCCTGAAATCTACTTCTCACGTCCTCTGGGCAGACCTTGGGTTCTAATGGTTCCTTGCAAAGCCTTGACCCCTATCATAGTGACACTCTGATGATCAATAGCTCAGGGCAAAATGCACTATACCCTGTAAGTGATGAGGTAGCCATGTCACAAGCCCTTTACTCCATTTCTAGACAAAGCCTAAATCATTAGTATCAGATGATACCTGTGACCTTCTGTGGTCTAACCATTTGCACAACCCCCAAACAACCCTAATATGCTGAAACCCCAACACCAAGGTTAGAAGGCAGGGCTTTTGAGAGGTGATGACATCATGGGATTGAGCCCTAATAAATGATATTGGTAACCATATAACAGAAGTTCCAGGGAGGTCTCTACCCTTTCTACCATGTGTGGATGCAGTGACAAGTCACCATCTATAAACCAGATACAGCCCTCCCTAGACACTGAACTAGCTGATTCCTTGGTCTTAATCTTCCCAGTCTGCAGAATAAATTGTGTAATACATTTCTAGTTTATAAATTACTCAGCTGAAGGTATGTTGTCATAGATCAGATGGATGAAGACAGGTTTTGTCTTATTTTCTTTTTGTGACTGAAATGTAATGAAGTAAATATTAGCTAAGGGCAAAGACAATAAATGAAGCAGTACAATGGCAAAGTGATATAAACCATTCATGACTGACAGTGACACTGTGTGTGCATAAGTGGGTAAAATGCATTGACTCTATTTTGCAAAAAAGATCAAAGAAGCCGGGCGTGGTGGTGCACGCCTTTAATCCTAGCACTTGGGAGATAGAGGTAGGCGGATCTCTGTGAGTTCAAGGCCAGCCTGATCTACAGAGCAAGCTCCAGGACAGACCCTGCCTCAAAAATATCAAAAAAGGGGGGAAAAAGATCAGAGAGAGTCAGAAGGCTCTACAATCAATGGTGATCCCAAGCTGGGGACCACATACTTAATTTGCTTGATATAACAGCAAGGTGCACAGCTCCCTGAAGCAGAGCAGCCTCAGGAAACATGGAGAAAACAGAGAAGTTTATGGCTTTGGCAAAGAATGGAAAACAAAAAATGTGAGACAGAAGGCAAACCAAATAGTTATGTCTTGAGAGAGAATTTGAAGACACCCACTACAGTTTTTCACTTAGGGTGATCACACACACCATCCCAGAAATGGGACTCTCAGACTAGACTATAAACATGGTGGATGAGCAAACTGTGGACTATCTGGCTACAGCATGACAAGGAAAGTGTAAGTTCAAAATGTAGTTATAGTGCTAACGAACGGGGCACTAGGCTTAGAGATCTTCCTGATTTCTGAAAGTGGCCTGTTACTTGCACCTGCCTCAAATTCTGAGACTTTTCTAATGAGCTGCTCTGCATCTGTGTCTTTGAAAACAGGAGTCCCACCTGGTTCAGGGGTTATCTGATTCTTGCCTCCTTCTATTTTCATGAGAATCTGGAAAGGACTGGAGGGGGATGTCCCTGTGCCTACCAAATTCTGGAGAGCTCTTCCTGGCAGGGTTAAAGGGGCCTCTTGCTATCTTTCCTCTGTAATAAATAGTAAAATTATATGGATGCCAAATAATGGGTTTAAAATAGATTCCTTTATGATTTAAAGTATGTAATTGGATGATTTTTTTCTACTTATATTCCTATATACATGGAATTGTGCAAAACTTTCTCAGGCAAAAAGGGGTCATACATGGGAAAAGCTTAAGAAGCCATTCCCTGAAGAAGTTGAATATCATAAGCATTAAAATATGCTTAAGATGTGGTCAGTATAATTTATGTATTAACTGAGTTGGGGCTGTTTATGCTTGTCAGATTATTAAGAACTAAGCTTGTAATTCATGGTTAGGATCCCTTGAGGCTGTGACATACTGTAATTCTATTCATTCACACAGAAACACTGTGGTTAACATTCATAAAATCCTGCTCACTGAACAGCTGAGGTACCTGCCTTACCTGCTGTGAAAACTCCTTGCCTAGTTCTTCTTGCTCAGTGGTTGGCAACACCTTTGCCTGACCCAAGCAAGCCAGCACATTCACACTTCCTCTGAAATGGCTGTGGTCTAGCAGTCCATGAAAAAGCTCACAGAACCAAGCCTTTCAAAACTCAGGGTTGCTGGGCGTGGTGGTGCACACCTTTAATCCCAGCATTTGGGAGGGAGAGGAACATGGATCTCTGTGAGATTGAAGCCAGCCTGGTCTACATATTGTACTGCAAGCCAGAAGGAGTTAAAGGGAGACTTTATGTCAAACAATAACAACAAAACACTCATGTTTTTTCAGCACCATTATCCTTATCCATTCATGAAAATCTATGGAACTATAGGTATCCTTATTTGTTATTTTTTTTCTTGGGTATGAATTTTTAAAATTGTTACTTCACATTGTCCAATAATAACTATATATTTATGAATACAGTGTGATGTTTTGACATTTATTTATACCACGGAATGATCAAATCAGGCATTTTTTAACCTGAGAGAGTGAATTGTTGCATGATACTGACTGAGAAAGCTACCAGGAAGGTAAAGAGATGAGGAGGTAAAGAGCATCACATGACAGACGTTTCTCATGGACATTCTGCTCTTCTATAAAAATCCCACCATACTGGGTAATTGCTGCATTACTATTAGAATTTGTGGATTTCTCATGGGTTAGCCACATTTTTTCTAAATATTACCAAGGAAAAATACAATGCCAATTTCGAAAATCTGATAAGGGCTAAAATTGCACCCGATAAAACATTACTATTTTGAAAGTAGCAGAAGTTTTAACCTTCTTGATAAAAATTAATTAAAATTTTAAGTTGGGGAAAATTAGGCTTAGAAGAAATAACATCCAGATGCTGTTCATCTCCAGCAGCCCAATGCCATCCTGCCCTCGTAAGACCTCATTTACAACCTGACCAAGCTCTGCACTGAGTTCTGTGCTTCTGCATGATGGTAGCCTTTGCTGGCACAGCCTCTGCACCCAAAGCACTTGGCTCACATGAGTTATCCAACCTCATCCCAGGTCTCCTGACTCTGCATCCAGGCCCCAGAGCAGCTAAGGCCATTTCTTCCTGCCCTCCTATGATAAAAGAGGACAGATCACAGTGACCCTAGCTCCTACCAATGACTTGGAGTCTTTCCCTTCAGTGTCCTTTGAAGGTGATGGCTTTTACCTAGACACATAAGGGTTCAAATATGATGGACCCCTTTGACAAAGAGCTGCAGGCAGATGTCAAGGCTTTTTTCCTTTGGTCCCGAGTCTCTCCACACAGCTACTAGCTAATCAATTATAGATACAAGACCATGAAAGAAAGGGTACATACAAAGCCACTGTCAAGTCTTTAAGCCCCAGTACAGGATGTAAGTGTATGCACTCACATCTCACAAGACATGTAATAAATGCCATCATTCTGAATTTTAAAACACACTTCACTTTTTCTGCACTTTTGATCTTTACTTCCAGTGATAAAAAATGAGTGAAGTGCATACTCTTTGGTAACAGACTACTGTGAGTTGCTTTCTTTTCTTTATGGAAAACACAGTTCTTTGCCTATATTTAAGATGTCGCCATTATTGGTGTAAGTTGTATTTCATCCACTGCTTGAATTAGAACTGTTGGAAATGAGTGTCTCATGGACTTAGACATGTGAGTGTCTCATGGACTCACCCACACAGACACTGACATATAGAAAAAATACAAATATTTGCTAAGTGAGTTACAAAGATAATGGTGTTCCTCATTTACAGCAGATAGGTCCTTTCTCCCCAGATCTCTGCCTTCTGCTGGAAAGCTTCCACAACTCCCCTTCTGCTGTTGAAGTTCTATTTAACTAGTAGTTTGTGAACATTAGTGGATGAAAGACCCAGCTAAGGTACATTACAAATTTCCCTTTAGGATGCTGGTCTGTCATGTCCTGAGAAAGATGGAGAACTGGATGCTGAAAAGCAGGTCCACTCATGGTGTTGAGGTTTAGTAGATTTGGAACATTCATTCTATCTGATGGACTGGGGAGGCTGTAAGGCAGACAGTGTTTCAGACTGTGGCCTACACAATGATCCTCACACCCTTAGCCCCCACAGCCTGCCAGCTCACCAGGCTGGAGCAGAACCAAGGAACAGCTCATCTATAAGCAGAAGTTCTCAAAAGGCAGTAGGTACATCCAGAGAAGTGGCTAGTGGTCTTTGCATGGAACTTGTGGGAAAATACCTCATCCTCATCCTCCTTGCCACCCCATGCTCAGGCCACTGGCAAGATCACTGTGAATATGTAGACCCTCAGGCTTTCTGATCTCCCTTACCAACACAGACTTTGATTAATAAGTTGCCCAGTCTCCCTTGGTCAGAGGAAATTTAAACTCATCTACCATTTAGTTTCTTTCATTGTTGCTATGATGAAATACCCTGAAAAATAACTTAAGGGCAAAAGGGTTTAATCTGGCTCATTGTAGTCCTTTATGACAAGGAAGTCAGGGCATCTACCATCAGGAACAGACAGTAATAAATGCTGCTGCTAGCTCCCTTTCTCCACTTACACAGTTCAAAATCTCAGTCAGGAAATGCTGCTGTCCACAGTAGGTAGCTCTTCCCAGCAGTCAACACAGGTAAGATAACCCCCACAGGCATTCTCAGAGGCCCTTCTGTCAAGTTTACAATACTAACACACTAACCATCACACTCTCCTATCATTTTAAACAAAAGCTTGTGGGGGGTGTCTGATTGTAGGCTAGTGACTACAATCTATCCATGTGTTCACTACAGACAGAGGGATAAGGATATCTTACATATTGTTAATAAATGCAAAACCTTTTTAAAAATTTTATACTGCTGATAATTTAGCAACAATAACCATAAAATGATCCTACTATAGCATGCCAACCATCACATCCTACTCCTTCTTTAAGTACCTTAGGGACAAATAAAATAAAAATAAATGCATTGAAATACTACACAATTACAGAATACATTCACCTAGGGTCCTGACTAGTTATTTTTGCTGTTGCCCTGGGGAATAAAATAATAATTTATTAAGTGAAAATGACAATATTACAGGTCTGCACTCACCTTACTGGTAGGACTAGATTTAGACAACAAACACAAACTGAAAACCAGATGACATGCTAGACTTTAAGAGGAAGAAAAGTTGCACCTGTAATGCCTCCCAGCTAGGCTTTGCCTGGAAAGAAGGGGGGCTCTGTGTGGCTTTGAGCCTTTTCATTTGTACCACGCTGGCTTTACAATCTTCCCTTTTTTATTTAGAGTGAGCCTTATTAAGCACACAAATTTAAGTAAAAGCTAGTGGTGCCAGATGGAGAGAAGCTGTCCCTCCCAGGGTTTGTGCAAGAGCTGAGCTGCTACTATAGAACCGAGGAAGGATGGGCACAAAGCAGATGCATCAGCGCAAAATTCTCACTGTTCCTTCTGCCCTTCTCAGTGCACAGCTCAGAAACAATCGCCAATGCTCTACCTCATTGAATAAGACGGGCGTGGTGGCACACGCCTTTAATCCATCAGCGCAAAATTCTCACTGTTCCTTCTGCCCTTCTCAGTGCACAGCTCAGAAACAATCGCCAATGCTCTACCTCATTGAATAAGACGGGCGTGGTGGCACACGCCTTTAATCCTAGCACTTGGGAGGCAGAGGCAGGCGGATCTTTGTGAGTTCAAGGCCAGCCTGGTCTACAAGTGGAGTTCAGGGACAGCTGGGGCTACAGGGAGGACCCTGTCTCAAAAGACAAAAAAAAAAAAAAAAAAAAAAAAAAAAAAAAGAAAATCTCCACGGCCACAGAAAATTCCACACATACTGCTACAGCAGAAAGCCTGGCAGCAGAGCCAGCTCCTTCCTGCCCCCAGCCCAGGCGATGTCCCCTGGAGGTTATAAGATGCTGCTGACTGGGATCTGCAAGTCAATGGCCAGAAGGGCAGGTAGAAACCATCTTGACTTGCCCAGCTAGTATACTCAGGTGGGAATCAAGGCATTCACAAGAGCTTTCCATGCAAGAATGGGCTACTGCTCAGCAAAAGCCTCAATCTTAATGATGATTCAGAACTCTGGCATCAGCTGTGTAGCTCAGAGCCTTGACAGCCCAGCTCTATTAGTATCACTGTTGAAAGTAATGTGAGGGGCACTACTGTCCCACACTTATATAATGTTTCAATGTTTTGAGAGCTCCCAGGCATGCTCACTTTAAAATTCATTTTAACTTCAGAATTGTGGGAAGTAGTATTCTAGGATGCCCTGTCCAGGGTTACCAGATAATTTCTGGGGCTAGTGCATGGGCAAAGTGGTCTGTAGAAGGCACCAGGGCTTGGTCAGTGAGCCTTGCCTAGGCTACTGATACATAAGCAGGTCAGTCTCAGCAGTCTCTGGAACACATGGCTGGAACCTGTCGGCCTATAATGGAACTGACCACTTGCAGATGGACCCATGACTGGAACTGCTAACGTGTCTACTATTCTGACTTTGAGGTAGTTTTGATAGAAATGGAGATTTTACTTTCCTATCCACAAATCTAAGTTCAAAAAGCAAATCCACAAGATGTGGTAGCTTGTGGATTAATTATTATACATTGTGCTAGAGACTCAGATCACTAAAGCAATGTCTTTTGTCTGTCAGGTACATGGTGCTGATGTGTGTAGATGGATTTGTGGATAGGTGATACATCTTAGGAACTCAGTGATGAGCTGTGTCCTTTTGATCTCACAGAAAAAACTGATTCTTGAGGTAAACAATTTCCTGGAATTCTTCTGTTATTCCTGACACCTTTCTACACATTGTTTAATTGCAACAATTTCCTTAAAGGATCAAAGAACAGCAGATGCCTGAGATACAAAAACTAGTAATTTGATTCCACATTAAAAAATATCCTTAGTCTATACTAGATTTGACAAATGTGGGTCATCAGAATTTTCTGTATATTTTCAGATCACATATCTCTTTAAAAGTCCTATACATCCCTCAGGGGTGTCAAGTGGCAAGGCTGCTTCCTCCCTTATAAACTAAATCAGACTCCTAGGACTAGGTCCTGGAATGGGAGTTAACCTGCGTGTTCCCTGCTTTGTACAAAACAGACAAAAAGACACTCACAGAAAGTTCCATACCTTTGAACAGAGTCAGTCCATGAAAGGTGCCTTTGAGCTTAGTCAGCCTCAGCTCCATGGGGCAGGCCCGACCTTCTACACATGTCCTTTGAGAAATGGGAAGTTAGGGTCTCACTACAGTGATCCCTAAAGTGATCAATACACAAGAAAATAAACTGTACAGGTGCTGAGGCACAGGGGTCTGAAACAGAACTCAGGGGTCTGTATGATTCTGGACCACTGGCGACAATGCGGCTCTGTGCTGTGCCCCCCACACTAGGCAGCACTAACTTCACCCATGTTAAGTAGATGAAGATAAGCACAGGTAACAACCTGTGTCTTTAAAGAACTTGGTAAAACAGAGACTTCTAACAAAGCCAATCACTGTGCTGTTACTGTCATCCAAGGGAGAAATTTCTACATAGGAAAATAACATTTTTAAGAAAGTCACCACCATACACACCCCTGGAAATGTGTAATCATGTGCTGAATTAAAAGTTCAAAATCATAGGCTGGGGAGATGGCTCAGTGGTTTAAGAGCACTGGCTGCTCTTGCAGAGGACCTGGGTTTAATTCCCAGCACCCACATAGTGGCTAACAACCATCCTTAACTCCACTTCCAGGGAATCCAGTGCCCTCTTTGACTTCTGCAGGTATTGCACGACATAGGTGTACTTACACACATGCAAGCAATACATTCATACACATAAAATTAAAAATAGCAAATTAAAATATTTTAAAAATTCAAAATCTTCAAGATATAGCTGTACTAATTGTAAGTTAAGGATAAAGTAAAAGTTGGTAGTCTCAAAAATAAGATGAAGTATTTTAACATGCATGGCATTTTGAGGGAAATGACAACTCACATATATGTATGCAAATATGCATATATGTATGCATATATTCACACAGTGTGCAAGTGTGCATATATAAACACACATATACTGGGGGATGTCTGCTTCCTGACTCCATGTACTGCAGCATGATACAATTTTTTTTACATTGCCTTGCTTTAAAAAAAAATTCAAAAAGTTATGTGTTGGCCACAAAGTAATGACTTAGCTTAATTAACTGGCCATTTTAGACTGACCAAATTCCACTTCAGTCACAGAATCATTATTATATGAATAGCTGTAAATTCACAGCAGCTTAGCTCTGCCTGATAGTCACAGCTCACAAGTATGGGTAGCAGTCTGAGCTATTTGGCATTCAATATCCCCTTCCACAACACTGAAACCTTCCCCTTGCAGAGTTCCAGGGATACACCCTGAGTTCCATATGGTGTAGTTCCTGGCCAGTGTGACATCAATCTAGAGAGCTGTGTAGACTGTGGAGTGTTTATCCAGACATCAGGGAACATCCTCTCTATGTTGTCTTGGCTATTTTTATTAAGATTTTTTTTTATTTTTCAGGTAGTTTTCATCATTCTTCTCTAGCATAATTGACAAAAAGGAAGTATAGAGAGTTCAGCTCTAAGACAGTGAAAGCCACTGGCCCCAAAAGATGCTGCAGAGTGATCCAGAGCAGCACCAGAACCAAGACAAGCTAAGGTACACATCAATACATGTCAAAATGTAGTTGACAACTACTCACTACCAAGGCCTCCAAGAACTCTTACTGAGTACACCTGGGGGACACCAAGCTACCCTAGAAGGAGCTGGGGATGATGGCAAAGTAAATGAGAAACCAACTTAGATCTTTATATAGTTTCTTCTTCCTGGGAGTCAACATCTTCAGTGTCATGCTAGAGACTTCTAGGCACACCATGGGGGCTTTATGAGGGCAAATGGAATGAGATGGTTGGAAGGTGCCCAGGTGAAAGGGGCTAGTCATTAGCATTCATCAAACACTGAGCTGGGGCAAAAGAATATCAACCTGCAGGGTGTGGGTCAGGCATTCTAGCTAAGATTTGTAATGAAGAATCTCTAATTCAGCGCATTCTTAGAAAAAGTGCTTTGGAATCCTGCAGGCTTATCTTTCATGATTCTGCCACAGACAAGCTCTGTGACCCTGGGCAAGGTGCCACACTGAGCTTCAGCTTTATCAACCGTAAAAATGAAAACACTATTCTGACCTACTGTTCAGCCAATATGAGGACTAACCTGAAGCCAAGGTGTAAAATGTGTAGTTCAGTCCTTGGCACAACATGAGGAAGGAAATGGAAGACCTTTAATGTTTACAGTCACTTGCTGCCTGGCCCAGCACAGCATCTGAAGCATTGCTTGCTGAGCAATCTGGGATTTTCTTGCTAAGACTTTCTCTTAAAGAATGGCTCCTATCCTGTCCTTGTGGAAGCAGAATCAAACAGAGGAGTGAAAGACACTATATGGGTGTCTGTGCTTCAAGTTAATTAAAAATGTTCCTGAGTTCACAAGATGTCTCAGTAGGTAATGGTACTTGCCACCAAGACTGATGACCGGAATTCAATCCCCAGGACCCACATGGTGGACAGACAGAACCAATTCACAAAGGTTGTCCTGTCTACATACATACATGCAAACACACATACTCTGAATAAATGTACTAAAATGCTTACAGAGATATAGAGAAATTCAGTTAGTGTGCTACAGGCCAGCACAGGGAAGATCTAGTAAAAAGCCACAAGTAAAGCTATGCAGGAATACCTTGGATGCCACCTGACAAGGTGGAGGCTCTATGAGACAGCCCTGTACACATGTATGAGGTATGTGATATGTGGGTATACTGTTATAAAGAGGCCAAATGTAGTCTTATGGCCCCATCTGGGCTTAGATGACTACAGGGCCAAGTGTAGTCCACAGACACCTTTAATGTGGCTGGTAGTGTTTAAATCCAACATCTCTAGGTCAATGTCATGATGAAACTTAACTCTCAAGGCATTGCATGTGCCTGTCCTATAGATTTACTCAAGGTCTCTTTAGATCTCTGTCCTTCAGGACAACAGTCCCTGAAAGCTAGACCTGGCACATTTCACCACCTGACCCTGAGAGCAGAGGACTGAGCACGGGAGAGAGGGAGGAAGAAGAGATGCAGCAAGCCTGAGTATTTGAAGAAGATTCGGGCAAGTTGGAGAATCTCTGAAGCATATCCAAGAGACACAGAGAGCACAGACAGAGCTAGAGAGGTTTCAAAAATTGTCCTGAGAAGCAAGGGCAGAAGCCTTCTGACATTTCATAAACTTGGAAACCTCAGTAAAAACTTTGCTTTTCAATTATTTTGTGTTGCTGGATAGCTAAAAACTTGAAAGAAAAAGTCAGGTCTGTCTGGCCCCAGGAAGAAAAGAAGACAGTATAGCTGTTTGTGGGGAACATGTGTAATGTATGCACAACTCAGGGCGTAGGATCAAAGAGATGTAGCTAGCTCCTGAGCATCTTCAGGGAGGGAAGGTTATTCCAATGATGCAAAGATGACTGGTACTCATGGGGAAAGACAGTAGTTTGTGTGGGGTATGGGAGAGTCCCCTATTAAGGAAGTTTGGGGCAGTGGAGGCTGAGTATTTTGTCCAGCAGAATGAGAAGAGAGGAGGGAACTTGGTAACTCAGGAGGTCTGCTGGCCTGAAGATGAGATGTCTCAACTCCATCCAGTCCAGTGTCTTGCCTTTATCCCTGGAGCTGCAACCTGACACCTGTGCCAGCAGTAGGAAGGTACACTGAGGCCCTGAGACTCCAGGGGCTTGTTAAGATTCATACCTAAGGAACCCAGGAGAGTGTGGAAATGCAGAGAACAGGAGGACTCCTCTGGGATTACCCTAAATTAGAGAGAGAGAGGGAAGCAATGGAGAGGAGGGAGGGAACAAAGGAAACAGTGTGTCATGTGCAAGACCTTGGTAAGCAGAGGCACGCCAAGTTTCAGTATGGAGAGGGAGAGAGAGAGAGAGAGAGAGAGAGAGAGAGAGAGAGAGAGAGAGAGAGAAGCGGAGACAGACACTTTCCTTCTCAGAAGAGGAGTCACTACTCCCACTAGTGACTTGGCTGGGTGGGGCCAGTGCACATTGCCCCAGAGAGCCATGACTAATGTTCATGAACTTTATCAGCTGAGTGTCACATGCAGATATGACTAATAATTGAATTTTGCAAAGTTACAGTTAAAGAAGTTCTATTTAAAAACTAAACATCAGCAGCAGCCAAAGCATCCATCATGGCTTCCCTACCTTCTCTTCCCACCCCTGCTCTCAGGTGGTCACCTCTCGCATCCATTCATGGAAAGGCTACAGCAGTACACACTCATCTCCTCACTTCACAGCTGCTGGCATGGGTACTTGCCTTGACATCTGCTGTGGAGGGGGCATTTACTGCAGGGACATGGGCTTTCCCTTGCTGGAGCCAGCATTTTCTGCCACACAGAACTCTTTGAGGATCAGAAGCCTTTGTGTGGCCCTGCAAACAACAGGGTGCTCAGAGGAGCCAGCTAAGGGTCTCAATGTGAAAATAGCCTGTAAGACAGTTTCTATAGCCTGGAAAATTAAGGCCTCAGGATTTTCCACTGTCCACCTGCTGAGATGCCCCCTCCCTACATCAGGTCTCTGTGTGCCCAAAACAGAGCTTCTTGCCTTGCCCTGGAGTGACAGCCAGGCCTTGCTCCTCCCTGCTCTCTGTCTAGAGATGCAAGGGTTGGACCTGGAGGAGCCACAGTTGCCTAGCAACCTGCCCACACTGCATCACAAATATGCTACCTTAAATATCCGGCTGCCACAGAGGCTTTTTTGGAAAGTTCCGCTAACATTTTTAGAATGAATTTTAAGGTTGCCAAGTGAGCAGATGCTGGGGAGTGCACAGGACCCCCCACCCTCAGAGCAGCTTCCCTGGCACCATGCTCCATACAGATGCTGGGGAGCTGCACCGGATCTCTGCCTACCTCCATCAATTCTGTGTGTAAGGCTACACATGGGGCAGACAATATTCTGGAGAGGGAAGGAGGCCCCCTGAAACCACTCCCCAGGAAGGTGTAGTGGCACCAAAATGATGTGGGTGGACATGTTTGAGCACAGAGCGAAGGCTACCTGTTCAGATACCCAGGCACTTACCTAAGTGATAGTTGAAGAAAGCACACAGCACATTGATGATTGCTGGGCTAGGCAAGTACTTGATGAACCAAGTTTGTGACCAGCCCTGCTCAGGAAACTGGCATCAAATATATAAGTGTCTCAGGAGCTTACATCAGTGAAGGCAGAAAAAAGGTGAAGTGAGTGCGCATATCAAGGGACTCAGCCCAGGGAAGGCACCTCAGTTGGAAGGTATCAAACTTAAAGAGGGTAGGACATGGAGGTGGGCTCCTGTCCTCTGCAGACAGAAGCATGGAGGGTGAAAGCTCAAGAAAAGAGGGAGGTGGGCACTCAAGTCCAGAGAGCACAGCGTAAAGGCCATGCAGGCCTTGCTAGGGATCCATGCTCCCCAGGGCTTCTGGGGAGTCTAAGTCAGAGTTTCCTGACCACTCCTTTTAAGACCATTATGAGAAAACCTGGCTGGTTTGCCTTCCTTCTAGTTTAAATGTTGTTTGAATTATTTTAGTAGACTAGTAAAATGCAATGGAAATACCTTCTTTCCATGTTCCTCTTCCCCAAAGAGACTCAAATAAGGAACAAGAGCAGAGTTAGAATTCTAAAGCTGGCATGAAAAGAAAATCTGTTGCCCAGGCTGATAATGGCTTTAGTCTAGCAGGCAATGGAAATTCCTCTTGTTGGCTCTTGTAGAGGTGTTAGAGCCCACATGAAGAGGAAGAGAGGAAGAACCAGATGTGAGAGGAAAGCCTTGGGAAGACTTGAAAGCAGAGATTAGAGGCTAAGGCTATCTGACTCATAATGCCATGGTCTATGATTCCAGTGGTCTGTTTCCACCGTGCCTGTGTGCTAGTCTCCATGCACACATAGTGGGGGCAGTGACCAATCAATGATTTATTCAAATATGCATGAAACAGAAAGTTTCTCTACCACATATGATAAATGAGCTGAATGAATCAACATTGACCAGAAGCAGGCAGCCTTCTGCCCAGGCATTCTAGCCATGGGATGTTTCCACAGGAGATCCTGCAGCTGGTGTGTGATCTATATCTGTGTTCCAGGGGACAGGAGGAGGGGCTCAGAATCTATCCCCACATTCACATTCTTTTTTTTTATTTATTTTTTTAAATTTTTTATTTATTTCTGTATGTGTATGAATGTACTGTCCGCATGCAAGTCTGTGCACCCGTGTCATGCAACGCCGCGGAGGTCAGAAGAGGGTGTCGGATTCCCATGGAACTGGAGTTTTCCTGGAATTGGAGTTTCAGACGGCTCTTGGCTGCCATGTGGGTGCTGGGGATCGAACCCGGGTCCTCTGCAAGAGCAGTCAGCGCTCTCAACCGCTAGGCCATCTCTCCAGCCCCCACATTTACATTCTTCACGGTCTCTATTTGACCCATTAAGTACACCTTAAGCTCAGAGCGACCCAGGTTTTGGACCAGAAGTCATATAATGCTCAGAAACAGAGGGCAAGTGTTCCTGTGTCATGAGAACTCTGAGTAGTCCATTGAGTTGTGCCCATGTCCTTTTTCAGGAGCATGGAAATCAACAAATTTCACCCCAAAATTATGAACACAGACTAAATTCAGTTGAGAAGATGTTCAATTTACACAAGGACACCTGATGAGGAAAGGAATGTTAGAAGAGACAGGAAGAGCTTGATAACCCCCTTTGTCTCTAGTGAACTCAAGGTCAAAGCTGGACAGCAAGCGTGGCCTATGGGAGTGTCCATGTGCTGGCATGGGTTAAGGAACCTTATTCAACCTTGGCTAGAAACACTTCTTTCACTGTCAGTATAAGACAGAATGATGACACCAAACATCTGGAGCTCTGTTGCATGGGCTTAACATTTCAAGATGCACTATGGCATGAACAGCATCACAGGAACAGGGACAGCTTTCCTCTCATGGAGGTAGGCAGCAGGCATCTAGCACGGAGCAGAGTGAAGGCATCTTTATTCATCAACATTCTCACATTCACCTCTTCACAAAAGGCAGACGTTCCACCCAAGGTGGACCTGTGAATAGCTGTCAGTAGAGCCCCACTCCCAGAGCAGGGACACTGGGTATGTCTCTGCAGTGAGAAACTATGACCTGTCACATTATTGACAAGTAGCAGAATTGCTCAGCCTAGTACTAATGTCTGGTGTGTCATATCTGTCTTCAAGTTCCCTGCAGGTGTAGGTGCAGAAAGGGAGCAGATGTAGCTCCCACAAGGTTTGGACTGCCTTTTTGGCTGACCTTAGCCAAGCCTCCTTTTGGTTCAGGGTCTGAGTGAATCCTTACATTGGAGGACAGAAGACTTACCTAGCTCATGTCCTTAAGACGTGACTGTGGTACCATGTGTAAGGGCTCAGATTGTTCACTACCCTCTTTTACCTTCTCTTCTCCCCTATCCCAAGTAAGCCTTTATCATTAACACTTGATCTCCAAAGCTCATGCACACTGTTACCCTTGCCTATATACTTTCTAGGCCATATCTGATGGCTAAAGCTATCTTACCGCACCCTATCCCAGGCATCAGAAGCAAGGCTGGAAACAAGTCCATGTGATGACATTTCTACCCTGAAGTGGACTTCTTGTGTTTTGTGAAGGTGCTTGCTTTGGGTATCATAGTGTTGAGACTAGAGGGTACTCACAATGAAGGGGAAGACTAACTAGCGGAAGAGACAAGATGTGAGTGTCATCTTGACTGCTGGGGACCAGCGAAAGATAGTGACATGCTATGGGCCCAGGGTCCTCAGGATCAGATGACAAAATATTAAAGAGAAGCAGATATGAAGGAGTGGACTGTCACCTGTGATTCAGGTCTGGGAGAGATGACTTGGCATTGCCATATGTGTCCCTGTCACAGAAATAAGACAGGAAGCCTGGAGACACATGGTGGCTGCTGCCTTAGGGCACCTGACCCCGAGTCTTGATATAGGAACTGTTCCTGACCTTGGCCCAGTGCCACCCAAAAGGGACAGAATGGGAGCTGGCAGGGGCCTCAGCACAGTTGGTGCCAACATGTGACCCTTCTCCCTAGATTAACTCCCTGCCTTGAACCTTGAACAACAAAGATGAACCCTGTGATGCAAGGAATGGTTTCCTTCAAAGGAATGACAGAAATCATGACAGGATTAAATTACTATAGGTCCCCAACTTTGAAAACCATTGGGTTATTATTGTAAAAGAAAATCAGTCATAAGAGCAATTCCCATATCATTATGAGTTTACACAGACAGAAGTAGCTGCTGGGATGTTCAAAGCTGGTGGGTCTATTCCTGTCTTTGATTGTGATTATGATGAAAGGAAGAAATAAGCAAGCAAGCAAGCAAGCAGAAAAAAGGCCTAAAAATGCTTAAATGAATGTCAGCATGGTTCTGAGCACTTGTCTTTGAATAAGGGAGAAGTTTTCTATGCAAATCATTTATACTACAAGTTGGTGATAACTTGTTCTCAATTAGTTAAAACAAAATCACCATCCAAACAAAACTGTATACTCTGGTAAACTTGTTTGGGGCAAATACCAGCCCTTCTTGGCTAGCTGTGGTTGCTGTGTTGTCTTGCTGTTCTGTGGAGGGAGTTGATAAACGCAGTCCCTGTGGGCAAATTGTCTTTCTGAACTTAATAACAACATCATTTGTCTTGCTGTGAATTTTCTATTTTGCTTGAATGGTTTTCATAGTCATTTAAAAATCACCTCTCATATCTCTCTGATGCATCTAATCTTTAAAGTATCTTAATTGAGCCATCAGTTTGTTATTGTTGTAGTCTACAGGATATAATTTATTTCCTTATTTCTCTTTTCTGCTTCTTTCTTTCCTTCTTTTCCTTTTGTTTGCTTTTCTGAAAAAGACACAAAATAAAACTTATAGAAAATAAGATCACCAAGAATATGGGGCAATTTGTAAAGGGGGGTGTGGAGAATTTATACAGAACATGTGACATTCAGAAATATTTCTTTGTCACTAACATTGTGCTGGGGAAAGCTATAGATGCAGTTCCCCAAAATCTTAACAGGTGAGAATATATCATTGTAAGACATCACTCTACCTGCCCTAACAATGATGGCTGCAAGTGTCTGCCAGCCCTCAGAATTCTCAACCCCTCAATAATATGGATGGCTGCACAAACCCAGCTGTCCTCAGAATGACTCCCCACATTCCTGTGAAAATTTAGGAGAGATGGCTCAGTCAGTAAAGGGCCTGCCAAACAAGAATGCGGACCTACATTACAATCCTCAGCATCTAAGTTCAAAGATGGGCATGTGAGCCCATGCCTGAACCCCAGACTTAGATGGGGGGCAGGGAGAGACAGAAGGATTCCTGAAGTTCACTGGCAAGCCAGCCTACTGAATCAATGAGATTCAGGTTCTGTGAGAGATCCTGTTTCAAACATAGAGGTGGAGAGCAGTGAAGGAAAGACATTCAACACTGACCGCAGGACTCTGGCCTGCATGCATGGGCTTGCACATGTGCAGGCTCATTAGCACATACATGTGTACATACCACACATATTCACACTACCTACACACACACACACACACACACACACACACACACACACACACACACACACCACACAAGAAGAAAGAGACCTGGTCTGTGTCATACAGCAGTAGCTACTTACCTCATTCTGAAGCAAAAATGGAAAAGAAGATGGAATAGGTGAACTACCACAGGCAGTGCCATCCTCACCAGCTTCTTCTGAACATCACCTGAGTCCTAGTACTGGGGGCAGTTTTATACAGAGGCACAGTCATGGGGGGGCTTCTATATATATACTCTGACTACAATACCGAGTATCCACTCTGGATAAATCTATGTGGCACAGGTCTGAATTAAGCAGAGCTGACCCATAAGAGCTCTGCCTCCTGAAGAGCATGGTACCAACCATCTGGCTTGGATAATTAAAAGTGATGGTTCTGGGCCATGAGGAACCACTGTCCTGCCTGACGCTAAGCTAGACCTTGGGGATCTACTGTTCTGACTGATGTCACTCCTTGGTGTCCAAAAAATGAGGTGCTGAGAACAGGAAAGGAAGGAAAGGAAGAATGTTTGTGTCATGCTCTTGAAACTGAGTCACCCTTTAAAGGAGATCAGGAAGGAGTAAGGCAGACAACTTTAATTTTTTTATAGTATTTTTAAAATTTTTATTTATTTTTGTATGTGTATGAATTTACTGTCTGCACGTAGGTTTGTGCACCTCTGTTGTGCATTGCTGTGGCGGTCAGAAGAGGGTCTCGGATTCCCCTGGAACTGGAGTTCTCCTGGAATAGGAGTTACAGACTGTTCTTAGCCGCCATGTGGGTGCTGGAGATCGAACCTGGGTCCTCTACAAGAGCAGTCGGTGCTCTTAACCACTAGGCTATCTCTCCAGCCCCTATCTTTTTAAAAAAATTTAAAGTAATTTTTAATTTTATTTATTTCTTGTTTATAGTATTTTTTAAATTTTATTTATTATGGCTTGAGTTTTTAAGGGTCATGGGGAAGGTCAATGTGTTGGAGCAGGCAAGCCCTTATAATTTAAAGAACATGATAATTCATTCCTGAGGCTCTACTTTCAACAGCTGAATGCAAGGCAACTGTGAGGTAAAAGCTGATCCTACTGGAGGAACACAGCAGAACCTTCTGGACAGAGTCGGGAAGAGGCAAAGCAGTATGTGGCTCCTACTGCCTAGGTTTGAGAGTCAACTAATGTAACCAGCTGGGAGGAAGCAGGTTAAAAATCAAGTGTACATATGCTAGCAAAGATATAAACAGATTGAAAACCCATCTCCCCCTACATTCTACCTCAGCCCTGGCAAGTCTCTGCAGGTTCCTTACTAGGTCCTATCTAGCCACAGAACCCTCCCTCTAATCCCTCTGTAACTGTGCTAGATCAGCCACTACCTGATTCCTAGCTTTGTATTTTTAATAATCAAAAACTAACATTCAGGGGAAAAATGAATACATGCTTTCCTATTTCACTAGAACCAGATAATAGGCTGCAATAAAAATCACCATGTACAGCTTCTGAGACTCTGTTTTATTCCATTTGAACATTTAATAGCATTTCATTGAGGTAAAATGTTCCATTTATCCTGCATTCTAAGTATTTAGCAAGTGAATGGTATGTTCAAAGAGAGAAAGTTAAAAATATATCACAATCTAAATATGTCAAAAACAGTATTTACATAATAAAAAGGTAAAAGTCCACCTAAGGGGAAACATAGTTCTAAAAAAATAACCCAGAAAATGCTAGCATTAACAATGTATAAAATTCTGAAAATACAATGAGAAAAATCACACACCTATAAGCAAAGTGGGTGGGTGTCTACAACCCAAGTTTATATAACACAGAAAAAGCCAGAGAACACTGCAATATGCACTGTGTCCTTGGGAACATAAAGGAATGCAAATAAAAACAAGACACACTTATTACCTTTTATTTTGGAAAACATTAAAAGTGGAGTATAGTTTGATGCTAGCATGGTTACGGTGAGAAAATGACACAGATTTCTCACATGAACATAAATTTATTCAAATATCTAGGAAAGTAGTTTGCCTTTAGACATTAAGACCCTTAAAATACTCATAATACCTGATACTAAAATTGTATTTGACATGGCTTATTCTAATGAAATTACTAGGGATGAAGTCAAAGATTTGTGTAGGAAGGAGTTGTACCAGGAGTGAAAACAGTGTTCTCAAAACCTAGAACCACCCGAAGATTTGCTATGAGGGAAGGCTACTTTGCATATGGTGTACCACGCCGCTGCTGGGACAGATGGACTCCGAGTTGAAGAGAACTGAGAAGCAGACACTGATTAGTTCGGTCCTCCCTTTGTGCTCCAGAGCAGGACATACTCCCTCTGTGAGGTGTCACTGGCTCCCATACCAAGGACATTTTCCCAAATGCTGAGACAGAGTTGGCACCAAGGGTCTGCAGAAGAACCTCACTGTGATACCTCTGACCCCTAGCTTCTCCCCATGTTCACCTTCCCAAACTGAGCCCACAAAACCACCCCTTTCCTCTGTCTAGTCTAGTCCCTTCTCCATAGCTGGTGACTCCTTGTTAACTAGTTACACTTTATTCACAAAGAGCAGAAGTCTCAAGGTTAACCATTTTGACTTTACCACTACATCCCAAGGAAGCCTATATGCACATGAGAGTATTGATATGAAATCAGGTGACTTTCCTCTGGCCAATCTATCTTTTGCCAGTTTTATTTGTAGGATACATTTATTATTTATTTATTTGCTTATTTATTTAATCTATTTTATGTGTATGAGTGTTTTGCCTGCATGTATGTAAATGCATCAAGTGCATACAATGCCTGAGGAGGTCAGAAGAGGGCATCAGATCCCCTGGAATGGATGGTTGTTAGCTACTATATGGGTGCTAGGTACCAAACCTGGGTCCTCTGCAAGAGCAGTCAGTACTTTTAACCACTTAGCTGACTGATTCTCCAACCTCTTGGCTGAATTTATAAAACACAGGATGAGAAAGGAAAAGGGTTTTGTTCTCTGTGGGGACATAATGAAATAAATAAAAGCCTATTTACAACATAATATAAGCTGTCCATCACTTATAATCTGAAAACTTTGTGAAACAAACAAATGTAGGCATAGTATTGAATAATGAAAGTCATCTTCTAAGTCAAACATATAACATGTCTGTCACACTTGCATGTACATGTGTTTCATTTACATGCATGTGAATGTACCAAAAGAAGACAACTTTATGAGAATTATTATCTCAGGATCAGCATACTAATATGATTTCATGCCTGTATTAGTCACTTTTCTGTTGCTGTAATAAAACCACCATGACCGAGGGAACTTATAAAAGGAAGAGTTTATTTGAGCTCAGGATTGATCCAGGGAATCAGAGTCCATTGTGGCAGGAGGCATGGTGGCCGGGGCTGGAGTAGCAAGTCGAGGGTCACATCTTACAATGAGTACAGGAAGCAGAGAAAGAGAGAGAGACTGGAGACCCCAGGCTTGTTAAACTCACTAACCCTGCCCCCAATGACGTACTTCCTTCAGCATGGCCACACCTTCTAAGACCTCCAAGAACAGTGCCACCAACTGGAGACAAAATGTCTGGATACTTAAAGCCTATGGGGGGACACTCTCATTCAAACCACCACAATGCCTGCATTACATTATTTTAAGACAGAATTTATCTGACAAAAGTGATATCTGAACAATAAACTCAAAATAATGGTTGAGAGTTTCCAAGTTCTGACATTGTTCTTTGTTTCTCGTTTTCAAAATCTCATTAGAGATATTTTACTCTGACATTTCTGGTCTCATTTCTAAGTCTTGGAAAGAAAAGTGGTCATCAGTTTTGTTCTCTTTCCTTGGCAACAGTCTCTGCTCAGAGCAGCCTCCTGCCTCAAACCATGCTGAGCCACCCAGGACTGCTGCCCTCCCAGTCTTCAGGAAGACAGCAAGCCACCCTTCATGGGTCCTTGGGGATTTTAAGTATAATCGGCAAATCCTGAATATCCCTGAGTCTTTGAGAACCTGAGATCCCAGGCCTGACTCTAGAGGACAGACATTCAGTAAGCCTGGAGCAGTCATAAGACTTCCAAAAACCAAAGACAAGCCACAAATATCAACAAAAGCCAGAGAAATGCAACAATAATGGAATCTTTAACAAGGTCGAAGAAAAAGCTGGCAGTCGGTAATTCTACAGCCTAATAAAAATCCTACAAGGAGCAATGTGAAGACATTTCTAGGCAAACAGAAAGTGAGATCATGCGTTGCTAGAAGATCACACTAAAGCAAAGCTTAAAGGAGTTCTTCAAGAAAGGGAAATGACCCTACACATAAGGAAATAAATGGATGAAGATTAGAGGAAGGCAGAATGAGGGAAACACATCCAAATCAGTATCAGCTGTATAGAATGGTGATAGCACTGTTCTGCCGAGCTTAGATATGTCCAGAATTAGTATGGAGGACTAAACAGAAAGCAGTCATGCATGCATGCATGCATGTGTGTGTGTGTGTGTGTGTGTTAAAATGCTTCTAGATCATACTTGTCTACAAAGAGATAAGAATACTGTGTCTAGGGTAGTATCTGACAATGACAGGAATCCTCAGAGAAGCCCTTAAAAAAAATATCAGTGAAACTTACAAATCAGCCAAGAGATGAAAATAAGAGTAGAAATAACCCTCAGTTATCACAACAGCATGCAAAAAAGAAATTATATATATATATATATATATATATGAAAACCAAACAGAAAATATAATATGGAATGTAACAAGGTAGATTTAAATAATGAGGTTTTAAAATTTTCATTTAACACCCATCATTTCAAAACAAAGCAAGCACATGAATGAACAATGGCTGTGCTTGTTTTTCTTCATCATCAACCTGACTGGACTTAGACTCACCCAGGAGATGCATCTGGGTGTCTCTGTGAGAGTATTTCCAGAGAAATTTAGCTGAAGAAGGAGGAACCACCCTGAATGTGGCTGGCATCATCCATGGGCTGGGGGCAGGACTGAATAAAAAGGAATCACAGGGCTGGAGAGATGGCTCAGCAGTTAAGTGCACTGGCTGCTCTTGCAGAGGATCTGGGTTTGGTTCCCAGCACCCACATGGTGGCTAATAACTGTCTGTAATTCCAGTTCCAGGGGTTCCAATGCCCTCTTCTGACCTCCGTGGGCATTGCATGACACAGGTGTACTTGCATACATGTACTTACATGCAGGCAAAACAGTTATACACATATAACAAAAATAAACAAATAAATATAAAATTTAAAATGGAAACAGGGGATGCACAGGTGAGTATCAGCCTTCATCTCTCTCTGCGTTCTGATTATGGCCCAATGTAGCTGCCTCCTCAGCCTTCATATGCCTTCCCACCTCAAACCATGAACCAAAACAAACTATTAGTCCCTGAAGTTATTTGTTTCAGATACTTATTCACTATGATGAGAAAGATAATGCTAGAGCTTAAATAATAGAATAGAAACATTTGAAAGTAAAATGATTGAAACAGAAATGGCATGCAAACACTAGCCCATGTGTAACATCAAGGGAGACTTTAGGGGCAATATCACTGGAGGCAATAGAGGTTTTAACACAATATCCAAAGGGAAATTTGTCAGGAAGATGTAATTTATGTGTCCTACCACATGACTTCAAAATATAAGATTAAAAAAGAAACATGAAAATAAATAGGGGTAATTATAAGACAGTCAAAGCAGAAATGGAGGAAGGCTTCCCAAACCACTCGCTTTGAGACCAGATAAATCTTAGTTCCAAACCTAGTGCTGAGAGTTAGAAAAAAAATCCAACAAACAAAAACCAGTCCACTTGGTCTGCACTGAGCATGTATGGGAAAGCACTAAATATTAGCAGATACTGCACAATAAATTAAAAAATATAGTGGCAAAATACTGTGATTTTTTTACCCAGCACAGAACTGCAGAAGAGTAGCAGAGTCCAAACTTGGCTGAGGAAATATTGGCAGCAAATGGTGGTTGGGTGAGGAAGACCTGGCCTTCTTTAGAAAAGAGACACCCTATAGGGTGACTAGAGCTCAGGGGATGAGCTGGGACTGAGGAGTGAGCAGAGAAAATAATTTGGTGCAATGGACTTTAGCACAAATGATAGAAGATGTGAACTGGGGTGAGGGGTGCTTCAGGAGGGTCCCAAGGGAGAAACAGGTACAATGGTGATTAAGACTCACTGAAAAATTATGTATGAAAAAATAAAAAATTCAATAAAAAGTAAGAAAAAGAGAAAATCTGGCTTGATACTCAAAGATTAATCTATATAATACTGTATTAAAGAATACATGTTAGGGGCTGGAGGGATGGCCTAGCGGTTAAGAGCGCTGACCGCTCTTGTAGAGGACCCGGATTCGATCCCCAGCACCCACATGGCGGCTGAGAACCATCTGTAACTCCAATTCCAGGAGAACTCCAGTTCCAGGGGAATCTGACACCCTCTTCTGACCTCCGAGGCATTGCACAACACGGGTGCACAGACCTACATGCAGACAATACATTCATACACATAAAAATTAAATAAATAAAATAAAAAAGAATACATGTTAAATAATTGTGTTGACAAGGAAAACTTGAGCTGTAAAAAAAAAAAAAAAAACTTTAGCAGATTAAGAGAGTGGGACCTTAGCCAAGTCCTTCACTCACCCAGGGACCACTGCAGAATAAGGGACAGAAAGATTGTAAGACCCAGGAAGGAAGTGCATGAACATACGGAAATAGAATCCTACAAGCTCCTGGGACCCTGCTCATATAAATCTAAAGCAATGGTGTCAGCATACACAGGACCCATGCAAATTCAAGCAGACAAAACCTACATGGAATTGGAGAAATTGTTAGCAGGCTCCAACCTTAGCTGAAGAAATATTAACAGCTTATTACTGCTAAGTGAGGAAGAGCTAGGGACTCTGATTAGGCTGACTAGACCTCAGTGGGTGATCTTGCACTGAGGAATGTCTGGGGACACCAACTTTATACAATTTGGCCTTAATGAAAAATGACAGAGTGTATGAATTCCAGTGTGAGTGCCAGTGGGGAAGGGAGCACAACAACGATTAAGACTGATTAAGATGTTCTGTATGAACTACACAAAAATTCAGTAAAAACCTAAAAACTTTAGCAGACTAGAAACAGAAAAACCTTAAAAAATTTACACAAACCCTGAACAGATATCCCATTTAACAGAAAAATCTGAAGGTTTCCAATCTGAATTCAGGGCTGAAACTTGCCACCCAGTATAACCACCTTTACTTAGCATAGAACAGGAGTCCTGCCCACTGCACCCATGCTGGGGAAACTAACAGAACCACTCAAAAGAAAAGAATAAAACTATCATTTGTAGTCAGTTTGTTATAGATGCAGTCTAATCAGTTTACAACACATAAATACAGATCAATATAAGCAAAAGTTTCTTTCTGTGTAACAATGATAAACAACCAATGAACCATTTTAAAACTGAGTTTTATTTATATAAAAGCATCAGTTCTTTTTACTTACATGAAATTAAGGACATCAAATGCCTATGGTGAATCTAATGAAGATATGAAAACCACATGGAAGTGAATGATACAGGAAGCCCAGATGGAGAAATCTGAGAGGGTGGTGGCCCAGCATGAAAAAGTAATCCACATTTTTGCCCAACTTCCCATCAGAGCCCAGACATGCTGCATTAAAACAGAAGCTGACACAAAAGCTGGAATATCAGAGGTGAGAATACAAAGCCAGCACTGAAGAGGAAGCAGTATATACAAGCAAGAAAATTCAGTGACTATGGTCATGGCAGTGTGGTGTGGGTGGAGACATCAAAGGGCTGGGCTGGCACAGGCTATCATCATGGGGCCATCTGAGCAAGAGAAGCCATTGGTGCCATGCCAGCTGATCACTTCTAGGGAAAAGGTTAAATTTGGACCCTATCTTACCATACACAAAGTCTCACACACTCACCATGCATCACACACACATGCACACACATTCGCCACCAGTCACATGTTCACATACCACACATGCTCACTATACAGAGTAAAACATATACAGCACACACACATTTACACACATGTCAGGTACATGCTCACATACAGTACACACACACACACCACTACATAGTCAATACATGCACATACCATACACTCACTCTCCCAGTACAATGACACACAAATACAACTCACCACACTCTCTCAATTGGGGAATTGGCTCCATTGGATTGGCCTGTGGCCACATTTGTGGAGTATTGTCTTGATGGTCGAGCAGTGGGGGGGGGGCAGCCCACAATGAGTAGTGCCACCCTGGGCAGGTGGTTGTGTACAGTATAAGAAGGCAGGCTGGGCATGAGCCAAAAAAGCAAGCCAGTGAACAGCATTCCTCCATGGCCTGTGCTTCAGCTCCTGCCTCCAGGTTCCTGCCCTGAGTTCCTGTCTTGGGCTCCCTTGGTGATGAACTGTGACCCAGGAGATGTAAGCTGAATAAACCCTTTCCTCCCCAAATCGGTGTTGGTCAGAGTGTTTTGTCACAGCAATGGAAGACAAACTAGGACACTCACCATACACACAGTCACTTATACAACACTCTCACCATACACAGTCACATGCATACACACTTACTTATCACAAGTACTTTCTTTTACCACACACAAACTTATACACTCACACAATTCTCTCACTACACATAGGCATCCATATCCACATGCTCTCATTACGCCCAGCAATACACATACACTCCACATACTCATTTTATTCATACAGAGTCACACACATTCAGTACACACAGTCACACATACTCACCATGCACATTTTTCCACACACAGCAATACACAAACCACACACACATACATGCATACCACATATATGATACACATACATTCCCTACACACACTCTCTCATCACACACATTCATCACACACTCTCAACACACACACACACACACACACACACACACTCACAATACATAGTGATACAGGTACTCTTGGATAGACACTCCTATCACACAAGAGTTCTGGACTATAACTGCAAAGAACAAGGCTGGCAGAATTACAAACTCTGAATGGAAAGACCAATATGGATGAGCTAGACTGAATGGAGTCTATGAAGCTCTGTCACCAGAGATAGCATCCAGAAAATAAAAGCTCAACTTCAGAGTGAGTAGACACCTACAAAATCACATTAAAGGGTCTCCCATCCCAGAACACATTACAAACAGAACAGGCATGATAAGGACAAGGGTACATAGTCCAGTTAAGCACTTCTTGACAGCAGCTTTCAAATGGTCACTAAAGACAGGGAAAGGAATTCAACATGGTTAGTCACAGGCAGAACTAGATGAGGATCAAAGTGTGATCACCATGGTGACCATTCAGAGTGTATACAATGGCAGTATACTGGGTGCTGGTAGAGACAGAGCAGAGCTCCTGAGCCTGCCAGTAGGCATGTGGAAGGACTGCATCAAAGGCAGGCACTTACATATTTGAGCCTGGAAGCCCAGCCCTGCTGCTGCAGACAACAGACAAACCTGCAGGTTCACCAGAAAAGATGTGCAAGACTTCAGAGCAGTACTACTGCAACATTTCAAATAGCAAAGAGGGGGAGGGAAAGGAGTAAGAAAAGCAAAGAAAAGGGAAGAGGATGAAGACGTGCATTACAATGATGGACCATATGCTAGCTGTACAATTAAAAGCAACAGAAATGGAAAAGAGCAAACTTCATAACATAACAGCTCAGCTGAGCTTCAGATAAGGAAGTTGCATCGAGAAGGCCCACACGCACACCAGGCACCATCCATCCACAGGGGACAGAACAACAGCTAATTCAGGGACAGTGTCTGGGCATTTGGAAAAGCCCTGTTTGCCAATGTGGGCACTCTGCTGTTTGTGTGTTTCACTGCAAGATTTAAATGAGACTCTAGGGTAAAAGGAAAGCTGTGCCTTCACAGCAGCCTACAGGAGCAAAAACAGAAGTATGCTTCCCAGACCTCAGACCTGAACAGGCCGCACCTACCTCCTCTGACCACTTGGGATCTCAGACCTGAACTGGCCCACCCCCACCTCCCCTGACAACATGGGACCTCAGACCTGAATGGTCCACATCTACCTCCACTGACCATGTGGGAGCCTCAGATCTGAGCATGCCATGCCCACTTCCTCTGACTACACAGGAGGCAATGACCATGTAGCTCAAGAGAGAAAAACAGACTCAGAGTAAATGATAATGGTCCAGATTTAATTTTCCAGTATTTGTTGGGAAAGGGCTTGAAATAGGAATGGCCTATGTTTTGGCAGATCCTGGTCAGGATCAAGGAGAAACAATTATTTCCTAGATAACTACAGCAAACATGACCCCATGGAGCCAGTGGAACACCAAATGTAGGGAGCAGCTTTGAAAGCCCAGAACAGAGGTCTAGAAGTCTGTCATCCTCAATATCCACAGCCGTAATCATTCTAGATTTCTGCTGTGTTCCTGTTCAAACACAATCCTACAAGCTTTACTGTATGGGTGATGCCTCTCTGACTCCATAACCAGCCATTTTATCTCCTGTTTATTTTTTCCCCTAATTATTCACTCTGCTCCATTGTATTTTCTGTTTCTTGTGAACATGTGTCCTTTATCTTCACAAGTGCTTCCAAACATGGGTGCAAGCACACTTCCTAGAAATCCTCTTCCTATTCTTCCTCACTTACAGTTCTCATAATGCCTACTTTCTGTGGGTGGGGAAGTAAACACCCTAAGATATGCTCTGGCAGGGTCTGTCCTAATTCCAGGTGTTCTGAAATCCTGCCTGGTCACTCTGCTTTTCCTCATGCCACACACAGAAATTTCACCCTATACTCCAAAAGCTGCCCCACTGGATGCTGAGATGACTTGGAAGAGTTAGCCTTTTGTAGGGCCCAAGCATAGCTGTTTAGAGCAAGAGGGTTGCGGACCATTTGGTTAGGTTGAAAGAGTTCCAGAGGAAGACACAGTGAATTCACTGTGGCTAGGACAAAGGCTACATGAGGCAAAACACCACGATGAGGATGAAGATGAGGATGAAGATGATGACATATAAGTAGCACAGGAACTGAAATTTGGAGACTATTTACAAGAATGGCTGCCTCACTCGCAGAGGGCCTAGAGCCCTAATGGGACCCGGAGTATTAGTGGGATCAGAAGAAACCAATAGAATGCATAGTAGTAAGGATCCACAGTATTAGCAGAATGAAGAGGACTCACAGGATCAGGGGATAAATAGGATCCAGAGCACTAGTGGGAATCAGAGTAGTAATGAGATCTACTGTATCAATTGGACCAAGTGTCATTAGGCCTCATCATCACAATGGGACCCAGAACATTCATGGAGCTTGACTAGGAAGGTCTTGCTGAAATTTCCATACTTAGCTTCTCTCTCCACATCCTTAATTTCATGCTACAACAGCTGAGAACTATCCTATCTGTAGTCCTAGAAAGAGAAATGCACAATTTCTTTTTCCAAAATGTGAATGGGATGATGACGTGGAGGTGGAAAAATACCAGTAAATGAAAACTCTAATACTGCGATACTGGAGAGCATTCTCCAGACAGCCCATTCTGTGCAGGTCTTACTAAGTATGGCTACATGCTGGCATACATCTCACTTTAGACCACAGAGCCTTTTTGCCCCTTAGAATGAGCTTTTATTTTATCCTCATGTTTTGCGTGGACAATAGTGACACAGGTAGGTGAAGTTATTTTCTCTTGTTTCCAAATGAGGAGACATTGATGAAAAGTAGAGATTCTACTCCAAAAGACCAGTGCTTCAGGAAATGAGAGCACTCAGGGTTTCCCCTTGCTTTATACATGTCTTGTCCTTGGAGACACAATAAGGTCCCATAAATTGCCTAGGAACCACATCACAGGAAATGGGTCTATTTCTATGTACTCATACTGTTATTAGGGAAATTCTTCATTCAAATGAGATGCATGCATAGGATGGAAGGGAAATGGTGATACACCTTCATTAGAAGACCCTTCTATCAGCTGTACTTTTCTGCTTATTCCATGTCATTGACTGCCAAGTTTCACTAACCTTCCACACTCTGCAGTTTCCTGCCTCCTTAAGTCCCTCTCCACACTTCCCAGGCCTATGGATCTCCCATCTCCAGCCATACAAAAACTTTAGGTCTCCTCTCTTGCTGCACTGGTGATGGGTTACAGTGGCCTATAGAGCAGCCAACACAGCATACACTTGAATAGCTGCATGTCACCCAAACCTTTCTCATGGGGGTTTGAGAAAAGCACCGTCCAGTATTTGCCCTTTTCATTTTGAGAGGCGGAAATGCCACATATTATCTTCTTATGGCAATTTTACAAAAGATGTTAGACTCTAGGTTCAAGTGATTCACCAGTATCAATCAATGCCTTTTCATCTCAGTGTGTGGACACTTCATCTAGTCAGTTTTTTGTCAATCTCTATATCCAAGGGATTTGCTAAGTCTACAGACCCATCTTCTTATTAGAATTAAAATTATGAGATATGTAAGGGTCAGAACTTGAAGACTTAATAATTTATTGCACATTTTTCATCAGAAAAGAAAGAAGATTTGTGTGCCCCATCAGTTTACTGGTAGCCCACTACTCAGCACTTCATTTTCAGTTGATAGACATGAAATCTATATGGCCTTCTTTCAGAACTTCAAAGAGTGAAAAAAGGTAAAGTTGCTATTCAAAACCCTTGAAAAAATTATTTGTGAAAGGCTACTGACTAAATTGCAAGGTCATGGGAAAAGTATATATATATATATATATATATATATATATATGCTGGCAAAATCATTGGAAAAATTCTTAATCCTCTAGGAAATAGCAAAATACTTCATGTTATATATTATATGATTTTTAGATAAATGAAACCAAGATAATTATTTTAAAATTCAAAATTTAATATGAGTTCATTTTACAAAATTCTGAAACTATCCTAAAAATAAAAATCAACAAAAATCATTTAAGATTGAAGCACAGAATTGGCTTTTGTGTCATTGGAGTTCACATTCTGACCTGAGCTACTGTTTGTCAATATTTCTTTGCATCAGCATTTTACCCACACTGTCAAATATCCCCCAAACATGATTTTTGGGTGTCAGGCTCTGGTACTATTCAGCTACCATTCTAGAATGTAAAGAGTGTTTTCTAAGTCTTTGAGTACATCACTGGAAAGCATTTGAAATTTGGCCTCATGTGCATGGCCTGGATTCCTGTCCCAGGTGAAAGAGGGTCCCAATGGCCGCCTTGTCCTCTATGCTAGCAACACCGGCCAGAAATGCTGCCTTTCTTCAGCACTGGATCTGTGAGCCAGACTCATCTGCTCATGTCAAGTTCTTCAAATATTCACAGAAAATCAGTCTGCTGGATTTCTATTTCGTTAGGAAATTTGGTTGTGATGTTTTAAGACAATTTCATTAAAAATGCATTCAGTCATCAAGGCTCACTTGAAAGCAAGGTGCCTTTCCCTACCCTGTCCTTGTGACTCTGATCTGTCCTTCAGAAATCCTTACTGTTCCACACTGAGGCTCCTCAGGCTTTCCCTGTAGGAAAGAACATTCTGCATGCCTCCTCCACTCTGCCTGTAGCACAACAACAGGCCTAGAAAAGTCAAGCCACATTCTTGCCAAGCCTCAAACAGAGAAGATTCAATGGCAAGGTCTCAAAACTTCTGGCCACTGGGACCTCTCTGTCAGAGACAGCCAAGAGCCATGCCTCCTGTGCCTAAGGCACAGTGAATATAGGGAGTCACCTAAGGGTGACCTTGAAGACAACTTTTGAAAGAAGGTAGCCTGGAGGAACAAGGCAATCTGGAACAGGGGCCTCAAGGTTGAAGCTGGTGTTCCTAGGATGCTTCCATGGTGAACAAAAGAAAGAAAAAGTGTCCCTGGGTCAACAGGGCAGAAGGAGAGTGGGAGATGACAGACAGAGCTAGGTGTGCCTCTTCCAGACTGAGGGGAAGCCCACAGGAGGCCATGGTCCTGTGGAGCCATAGTTGAGGACCTAAATCTTTCCAACAGTAGGAAGGCTGTGATCCAGCCAGCACTTAGAAGCAGAGTAGAGCTGAGAGGGAGCATGGGAGAAGCCAGGGTGGGTTCCTGGTCTCAGGCTGACCGTGTAGCATACTTTAATGAATGAAGAAAAGGGGAGAATCCTGGTCCTTCTAGGGCTGATGTCAGCACTGCTGAGATGCTCAAACATTCCGATTGAAGCTCTGCAGAGGTACAAGGCTGGCTGGAGCTACTAAGTGCTAGCTCTGCGGCTCCCAGGGACCCAAGCTCTATACCCTCATGTCTTTCTTTGTAATACAGGATCAGTGAAGGTATGTATCACAAGCTTAAAGTGTTTAGATTTCTCTGGCCTCTCTGTGTTCCCAAAGGAACTCTCAATGTTTCCTTCTCAGTGAGGGCTACAAAATATAAAGCTATTTCAGGGCGAGACATATCTAGGTGATGTCACTATTCCACTGATAAAACATATCTCTGCTAGAGGCTTAATTGTCAATTAGGAACTTCGTATTTTTTTTTAATTTTAGTCTAACATTTAATTGAGTGTTATTAACAGCAACTTAATTATGATGCAACATTACATTTATTTTTTTTTTATAAATTAGTTTTTATTGATGCTTTGTGCATTTCATACATTTTTTCCAATTCAGTTCAGGCTTATTTCCCTTTCCCTCCCCCCCCCACCCCCACCCCATCCCAGATCATGCATTCTGCCATAACTGTCCTGCATCTTTCTCAGTTTTTTTTTTTTCATTTTTAGCTATAAGTGATAATCCATGAGTACAAGCATCCTTCATGCAAAACCTATCTGCAGGCTGTTGTGCCCAAACACCTACAGCCCCACCATCCAGTGGGGGGTGACAGGTTGTTTGTTCAATCAAGTTGATCAAATGAGTGTCCAGACTACATTGCTGTAGTTTCACCATTCACCCCAATCGCAGCCCTTACATTCTACCACGCCCCCTCTTCCGCAGGTTGTTCCCTAGGCTTAGAAAAGGGGCACAGGTGGATGAGAGGTAAAACAGTCCACTCTCTCTGGAGCTGTTGACTTGGACTCTGGTCAATTCTGGCTGTTTCCTTTCATGGGCTGACAGTTTGTCCAGGAATAACCTTTCGATCTGCCTCTAAGTTGGGATACCTACAGGAGGAGAGGCAATAAGACCCTGCTGCCGAAGACCTGACGTTAACATGGGAGGGATGTATTGAGACCACACATGCAAGTGTACAGATGGCCTCTGGAATGCCAGAGAGTGTTACCAAAGGCCACTAAACCAATAAAGCAAATATGGGTCTCCCTGAGTCAAGCAAGACTCCACCGTCAGCACCAGCTACACCTCACCTGCCTGGAAATACTGCGCAGCAAAGGCAGCCATGTGCCTGTATATCCCAAATCTAATTGGCTATTGGCTCTCCCCTTGGAGAAATAACCCATGGCTGATGCCACAAGCTTACATCCTCTACAGGTTAGGAGATGTTATAAGCCACAGTAAGACCCTGTCATATTTAACAGGGGGGAAAATTGTAATTCATGGATTAACATATCCAAACATGTGTCTATGCTAAAGTAACCTACCATAACTATTAGTGCTGCTTAAATACCTATATATCTAATTGCTTGTTCTTCATTAGTAGGAACTTCGTATTTGGAATGAACCATATATGTGGGTTCCCTAAAATTCAGTGATTAAAATTTTTATCCTCAAAGTGATGATGTTAGGAGCCAGAACTTTGGGCAGTGATGAGATCTTGAGGGCAGAGTCTCAAGATGGAATTCATGACCTTCTAAAAGGGACCCCAGATAGCTGTTTCACAGCTTTCCCTCATGAGGAGACATGCAAAGAACCACCCAGACACCCGGAACCCACCTTCCATGGACACTAACTGCCACACCTTGGACTTTCAGCCTCCAGAACGTTGAGGGGTAACTGTCAGCTCTCTGTAAACAAATACTCGCCATGGTAGCCTGAAGGGACCAGAGGTCCATTACTTTTCCTACAGCAAGCTCAGCTAGACTAAGATCTGAGGGAAGAGTGAGACCCAGTGTCAGTCTGCTCTACCTACTCCTTTGCCCCTGTGCACACTGGGCTGCATGGGAGGACCCGAGTCCATGGGCTTCTACTCCCACCCATCTCTCATAGGCACAGCAGTTTCTGCAAGGTGAACTAGTGAGTCAGGGGGTTGCAGCTAATGCCTATGACTTTGCACAATAATTCTGAAAGTTCATTAGAATAGAATAATGTAACTAACAGCTTAGGGTAGGTTTTCCTCATCTTTAAATTTGGGACTAAACAAGATAATCAACAAATGGCAATAGAGGAAAAAAAAAACAGAAATGGAGATTTGATTCCACTTAAAGGCAGAATCATTAGGAATTTTCATTAGTTTTATTTTATAGATAAATATACTGTTTCTTTCTATGGGTGAAATACACTTTGAAGTTTTCCATAATTTTCTGGTTTCTTTTATTTTCATTTAAGGAATCCTAGATTGCCCTCTGGGCTTTTGAGGACACATACAGCAAGGGTAATGATGGGAGTGCTGATTTACTTGAGGGATTCATTTTCCCTTAAAACATCTGCAGTTGAAAAGCCTCCTGTTCACTAATTGCCACAGGGGTAGCTCATTGTACCCACTGCAGCTCACAGCATCATCCTTTCCTTGCTAGGGCATCCTGGCCCTGCACATTGCTTCTCTGTGCACTGCATCTTCTTTGCAATCTTCAGAGCAGTGACTTCATAAGACTGAATGGGGCAGGCTCTGGCTCCCCGTGCCCCGCACCCCCATAAGGTACATTGGAGGGACAGTGGTCAGGGAGGGAGGTTAGGCTATATGAGGAATCCACTTCTCAGGAAGGAACAGGTAGTAGAGTGGGTGTTGTTGATGCAGACAGACTGAAGGAGGGTCTAGCCTGAGCTGTATGTTAAAGGATACTCAGGATCCCTGACCAGCTAGCCTGGAAGGATTTCTATAATCCCTGCTGAACAGAGCATAAAAGAACTGTTTGATTTCCTAAACATAGATAGGAAGTCTTTAGAGATCACAGGCTCTGGTTCAGAGTCAAGAGTCTACTATGTACCAGGCAGTATGCTGGGCTCTGTTCCCACCATGTAGAGTCAGGCAGTATGTTGGGTGCTGTTCAAACCATATAAAGTCAAGTAGTATGCTAGATGTTCTTCCTACCATCTAGAGTCAGACACCATGCTGGGTACTGTCCACACCATTTAGAGTCAGGTACCATGTTGACTTCTGTCCACATTATCTAGAGTCAAGCAAGATGCTGCCTACTGCCTATACCATCTAGAGTTCAGTCACTGTGCTGTGTGCTGTCCACACCATCTAGGGTCTGGCTATGACTGTTAACAAATATCTAGAGTCAGGTACCACATTAGGTGCTTTCCATGTCATCTAGAGTCAGGCACTGTGCTGGGTGTTGTCCATACCATGAACATTGCATGCATGGGTGCACTTGCATTTGAAGACTAAAATAAAATAAATCTAAAAATTAGTTTTTAAAAATTAAAAGATTAAAAAAAATATTACTTTTGTAACTCAGTTAAAGGGCTCTTGAGTGTGTATTCTGCAGACAAGTATGTCAAAAGATTGGACATGCCTGGTCCAGTCAAACCCCAGTTCCAGTTCTGCTGGGTGCAGTCCTTAAAGCCAGTAAACAGAATGAAGAAAAGAGGATGCACAGGGCCACAACAGGTCCCTCCTGCTCAGAAGGACACCCACAGCTTTAAACTGGATGCCTCCCTAGAGACTGGAAGAAGACAAAGAGGTAGGTTCCTAGGGACCTCAGTTTAGGAAAATTCTTCAAGCACAAGAAGATGGTGAGGCTCTCTACTTAACAGGATGTGACTTTGGGAGGACATGGGTCATTGGGCCTGTGTCTGTGGCAACAGGCAAACCACATGGCACAGTTCTGACCTCATTTCTTTTTTTTTTTTTTGGTCTTTTTGATCTCATTTCTTGACTCTGAAGAGTGATTGTTTGTGATTAAATGACTAAGTGTCTTTTCCATCATGACTTGCTAGCTTCCAGAGTACTCGGCAGGGTTTTTACTCTAATTGTTTCATCTTCGTGAACATCTCCATGTGAATTTTTCTAGCAGGAATAGAGTCAGATAAGTCTTTATGCAGAGGTGGCCACTTCTGTGTGGACAAGCCTGCACTACAGAAAGAAGTGGCTTTCTCAAACCACATCCGCCTGGAAATGACACCCATCATGTTTCTCCTGTGGCCCAGCAGGGTGGGAAGGAAGTAATGACATCAGAATTGTCTCAAACCAAGAGATGTGTGGGTTTTCATTCTTTGAACCAGCTTTATGTTCCTTTTGGAGTCTAGAATTTGTTACAAAACAAGTAAAGCAAAACAACACAATTTCCCAATGGTCCAAGGTAGGAATGTTGTGAGTATTTTGTGGGTTGTTCTATCTGGCTACTGAAAACACTTCCAACCCCCTGGGCCACATCAGCTTTGTCCCCTGCAGAGTCATCAGGCCTCTCTTGGTTTTTCAGGTATCTGGTCCTGCAGCAGCTGGTTAATTTTTGAAACTGGTTTAGGGCTGAATGTGTCACTAAGGCATCCTGGAAAACACAGCATGACATCCCACAGTACAAAACCAACACCCCACTGTTCTCCCTAGGAGGAGAACCTGGGCTTGTCATCTCATGTGCTCAAAAACAAGGCTAAACTGTACCCAAAACCATCACATGTCAAACATGCCAAGATACTGAAATCATTGGGGAAGGGAGCTTGCTGTGAATAAAGAGAACAGCCAGGAATAACATCATTTTGTCAGAGGGCTCTCCTTCTTAAAAATCATATTAAAGGTTAGTCAAACAAAGTTCTTTTATTTGCTCTATAATCCTATTTTCAGATTGCTCTAAATTACATGATATATATTGATATAGTTAATATTCATTTCTAACATTTGTGATGCTGGATCAACTAGAGCTTGATGCTGGAATAAAATTTTAATTTTAATTATAAGACTCATCAGATAAAATTTTGGAAACCAGCCCCTTCTAATTCCAACACAACCTCATAACTTAGGCAAAATAATCACAGTTCAGGAAATCTGTTCCTGATAAGGTTGGACTTACGTTTTTAGTACTATACTAAATATCTTCTAAAAGAAATAAAAGGATATTTTGGTTTACATATGAATATGTATTTCATTATATATATTTCAATACTCAGCAGAATTTAATAATAACCTAAACACAGGTTCTTGTTTTTAAAAAGATGACTGACCTAATTTTTTGTAATTAGCTCCTTGTGGTATCCTTCAGAGAGGCATGCACATCTATGCTACATAAGTTAACATTGCTGAGGAGAAACAACAACAACTCAGAATTGACAGCAGGCATTTCACCCTGCCCTCCTCCTCTAGTCATCTGGAAGGCAGATGAGTGCCCTGGAATTTCTGGAATTTACACTCTGCAGTTCTTTCTCCATTTACCCATCCTGAGCTCTAAGCAGTGGTTAAGGTTGAGTTTTTTTGCCAATAGAAAAGAAGTGAGACACTGTTCAATAAAACCACCAACAAGAAAATAAAGTGGTTTTGTGTGTGTGTGTGTGTGTGTGTGTGTGTGTGTGTGTTTTAAAGAACAGGTCTCTAAACAATTTAAAAGTTAATTGCGAAAAACATTCTAGGCCTGTATTTTATTTCTGTTAGACACCTTTCTACTCCAAGGCAAGCAGAACTTGCTTATGATTTAGCCATGAGCATGTATACAGAAGCCACTGCCCCTGGTAGACATACCTGAACCCACCTCCCCACTAGTGGGACATGCTGTCTTACATTAGACAATTCACACTGATTGCTCTTTAACATGTGGCCATGGGTACTCTCAAGTAGACCACAATCACATTTATGATTTATGAGCAAAGACACAAAAACCTTAAATATAATATTTGCCAAGCAAACCTGGTAGGACATTGAAGAACTCCATGTGTCTTACTGCAGACACAAAATGATGACTCCACATTTAGGATGCTTATCTCTGATTAGGACACCTATAGCAATCCTCTGCCTCCAGAGGCTCAGGGATCACTGTGGAAGAGGAGGTGGAGAGATTGTAAGAGCCAGAGAGGGTGGATGACCACAAGGAAACAGTCTCCCACACAGCTGGGTAGTTACTCATGAGAACTCACAGCAATGCTGATGGCAAGGACAGGTCCCACATAAACTCAAACCAGACAAAATTCCAAATAGACATGAAGAAGTGGCTAAGAAACTCCAACCCTTTCTGAAGAACTACTGGCAACTGATGACTCCTGGGGGAGGGGTGCCTCAGTCTCATTTAAGGGGGGGGGAGATAGATAGATAGATAGAGAGAGAGAGAGAGAGAGAGAGAGAGAGAGATTTAGTGGGTGTTAGGAATGGGGAGTATAGACACAGATATGGGAAGAGAACTACTTGCTATCAAAATATATTGTATGAAATTTGCAAAATTAAAAAAAAGATTTGTTTTAGAAATGAAATATATCTCTCTAATTATCAAACTGAAGCAAAATAATTTTTATGGACCTGGCTGGGGAAATGGCTCAGTCGATAAAGTGCTTGTGGGGACCCAAGTTTGATCTCTACAACCTATGTGGAAGAATACTGGGCATGATGGTAGACATGTGCAATCTCTGTGCTGGTGAGGGAGCCAGACACAGGAAATCCCTGGGGCCGAGTCAAATTAGTGAGTCTCGGGTCAATGAGAGAACCTCCCTCAAAAAACAAGAAAACAAGGCAGCTGGGGTTCAAGGAATAACAACAGGGACTGTTTTGACTTCCATACACACATGATGTGACTCTACAACACGTGTACCCCCACAGGCCCCCCTCAAACATCTGTAACATATGGAAACCTCACCATTGTCCCACAGCAGATGTCAGACTAATATATGATACAGCAGCATTTGTTCTAATTACAGTCACTGTTACAGATGGAACATTTGGAGTTTTTTTGGTATTTTATTGAGATGGGGTTTCCCTGTAGCCCCAGCAAGCCTGGAACTCGCTATGTAGACCATGCTGGCCTTGAAAGCACAGAGGTCTGTCTACCCCTGTCTCCCAAGTGCTGGGATTAAAAGTCTGTGCTATCATGCCTGGCCTGGATAGAACATTTTTATCTCCGAGTTTATATGTTGAAGCCCTAACCTCAGGATGAGATATGTGCACATACGACCTCAGTGAGGTGGCAAAGTGAGATGGGGGCCTAAAGTGGGCTCACGCATGAGATCAGTGCCCTGAGACCAGAGCCTGTTCTCCTAGGTATGGCAATACTGATAGATGGTGATATAATTTAGGCAGGCAGGATGTGGCACTTGCCAGGAACCAAATCTGCTTGGATTCTGGAGCTCTGTATATCTTACACTGACTTAGCCTCCCTTTTCCAGTAGACACAAATATTCCCACTGCTCCCAGCTGTGACTATTGACTGGGCCTTTTGGATTTGGGGACACAAGTAAAAGAGCATATGTCTCTTTGCATGCTTTGTACTGCTGATTTCATTCTTTTATTTTTTTCTATTTATTTTTATTTTATTTTATTAATTTTTATATTCAAATTAGTACATGTAGGTTTTTTTGTGCTTTTATTGATGTTTTGTGTATTTCAGGCATTGTTTTCAATTGAGTTCAGGCATATTCTGCTTTCTCTCCCCCCCAACCCCAGATTCTACCATAACTGTCCTGCATCTTTCTCTGTCTTTTTTTTTATGCTTAGGAATTCACAATTTCCTCCATTAATTTTATATTACTCTAAAATATGGATATATACTCTCCACCCATATACAGTAATTACAGAATCTGAAAATAAGTGGTGGGTGGATTCTAGAGCCCGTTGAGAAATTCACATTATAACAACATAGTTGCTTTCACATAAAAAGAAATATAACAATAATGTTGTTCAGCTTGCCTTTCATTTGGGGGTTTGGTGTTAGTATCCACAAATGAGGGAAAACATTCGCCTTTTCTTTTTCTGGGACTGTGTTACTTTGAGCTCCACCCATTGACCTGCAAAGTTCATAATGCCATCTTTCTTTTTTATATTTTTTTAATTTTATTTATTTTTTATGTCTATGAATGTACTGTCTGCATGTAGGTTTGTGCACCTGTGTTGTGCAATGCTGCAGAGGTTAGAAGAGGGTGTCAGATTCCCCTGGAACTGGAGTTAAAGACAGTTCTCAGTCACCACATGGGTGCTGGGGATCAAACTCGGGTCCTCTGCAAGAGCAGTCAGCGCTCTTAACCGCTAGGCCATCTCTCTAGCCCCAATGCCATCTTTCTTTACTGCTGAATAGTACTCCATTGTGTAGATGTACCATATTTTTGTCATCCACTCATCTGTTGAGGGGCATTTGAGTTGATTCCAGCTCTTCGCTATTGTGAAGAAAGCGGCACTAAACATGGATGTGCATGTATCTTTGCGGCAGGATGAGTCTTGTGGGTATATACCCAGGAGTGGTATGGCTGTGTCAGGTAGTAGGCTCATTTTGAGTCTTTTAAGGGTTCTCCACACTGCTTTCTAGAGTGGTTGTACAAGTTTACATTCCCACCAGCAGTGGATGAGTGTTCCCCTTTTTCTACAACCTCTCCAGCATTTAGTGTCTTTTGTTTTCTTGATTTTAGCCAGTCGTATTGGTGTGAGATTATATCTGAGAGTGGTTTTAATTTGCATTACCTTAATTATTAATGATGTTGAACACTTTTTAACATATTTCTCAGCCATCTTTAATTCCTCACTGGTGAAGTCTCTGTTCAGCTCTTTACTCCATCTTTTGAGTAGGTCATTTGTCTTCTTATTTCTTTGTTTTTTGAGTAGTTTATATATTCTTGACGTTAATGCTCTGTCAGATGTATCTTGGTAAAGATTTCCCCCCACTCTGTGGGTTTTCTCTTTACCTCCTTGATTTTTCTTTTGCTGTACAGAAGCTTTTGAATTTTATGAGGTACCACTTGTCGACTGTTGACCTTATTTCCTGTGCAGCTGCTGTCTGATTTAGAAAGTCTTTTCCTATGCCTATGTCTTGTAGGTTTTTGCCAACTTTTTCTTCTATCACCTTCAGGGTTTCAGGCTTCACGTTGAGATCTTTGATCTACTTGGAGTTAATTTTTGTACGGGGTGAGAGGTAGGTATTCTTCCACAAATGATGACCCAATTTTTCCAGCACCATTTTCTGAAGATGCTATCCTTCCTCCATTGAGGGTTTTTTGCCCCCTTTTCAAATACGAGGTGGCTGAGATTGTATGAGCTCAAGTTTGGATCTTCAATTTTGTTCCATTGATCAATGGGTCTGTTTTTGTGCCAGTACCAGGCTGTCTTTTTGACTATGATCCTGTAATATAGTTTGAAGCCTGGTAGGGCAATACCCCCTGTATTGCATTTTTCACTCAGGGTTGCTTTAGCTATTTGGGGTCTGTTTTTCCATATGAATGATTTTTTTTTCCAAGTCTGTGAAGAAGCTCATAGGGATTTTGACTGGATTTGCATTGAATCTGTTTATCAGTTTTGGTAAAATGGACATTTTTACTATATTAATTATCCCAATCCATGAGCATGGGAGGTCTTTCCATCTTTTGATGTCATTTTCAATATACTTCTTCAGGGGTTTAAAATTTTTGTTGTAGAGGTCTTTGGTATCTTTGGTTAGGTGTGTTCCCAGGTATCTTATTATTTTTGAGGCTACTATGAGTGGAAAGGTCTTCTTTCATTCCTTCTCCACTTGTTTATTGTTGATGTAAAGAAAAGCTACTGATTTTTCTAGATTAATTTTGTAGCCCACTACTTTAGTAAAACTCTTAATCATTTCTAGAAGTTTTTCTGGTGGTGTTTTTAGCATCCCTTAGGTAAACTATCATATCATCTGCAAAAAGGGATAGCTTAACTTTTTCTTTTCTGATTAGTACTCCTTTAGTTTCCTTCTCTTGTCTTATTGCCCTAGCAAGTGTTTCAAGCACTATGTTGAAGAGGAGTGGCAATAAGGGGCAGCCTTGCCAGGTTCCTGAGTTTAAGGGAAATGGTTCCAATTTTTCTCCATTTAGGATGATATTGGCAGTGGATTTGCTATATATGGCTTTGATCATGTTGAGGAATGTTGCCTTCAGTCTAGTTCCCTCGAGGACTTTAAACATGAAGGGATGCTGGATTTTATTAAAGGCTTTTTCTGCATCAAGTGAGATGATCATGTGGTTTTTGTCTTTCAGTCCATTTATGTGTTTTATGATATTTATTGATTTACGTATGTTGAACAGAACCATCCCTGCATCTCTGGTATGAATCCAACTTGATCATGATGGATGATCTTTTTGATGTGGGTCTGTATGTGATTTGCAAGCATTTTGTTAAGAAGTTTTGAATCTATGTTCATTAGTGAGATGGGTCTATAGCTTTCTTTTTTTGCTTGTATCTTTGCCTGGTTTTGGTATTAGAGTGATGGTGGCTTCATAGAAGGAGTGTGGGAGAAGTCCCTCTGTTTGTATCCTTCTAAACAGTTTGAGTAGCAATGGTTGTAGGAGCTTTTTAAATGTTTTATAGAATTCTGCCATGAAACCATCTGGACCAGGGCTTTTTTTAGTTGGGAGGTTTTAAATTACATCTTAAATTTCCTCAAATGTTATGGGTCTGTTTAAGCTGTCAATCTCTTCTTGGTTAAGCCTTGTTGGTTCTCAGGATTTCAGATATTCATACATTTCTCTTAGGTTTTCAAATTTAGTGGAGTATGGATTTTTGAAATATTCCCATATGATTGTTTGGATCTTTTCTTGGTCTGTTGTGATGTTTCCCCTTTCATCATGAATACTATTGATTTTTGTTAATTGGGGTAGAGGTCTGACTATTTTATCATTTCAAGGAACCAGCTTTTGGATTCGTTGATTCTATATATTGTTCTCTTTGTTTCTATTTCATTGATTTCTGCTCGACGTTTGTTATTTCTTCTTGTCTTTTGGGTTTAGGGTCCATTTGTTTTTGTCTCTCAAGTGTTTTTAGCTGCAGTGTTAGATCGGTTATTTTTTCCCTTTCTGTTTTTTTGATGTGGGCACTTAGGGCTATAAATTTCCCTCTCAAGACTGCTTTTAAAGTATCCCACAGATTTTGTTGTCTTATATTGTCTTTTTTGTTCAGTTCCATGAATACTTTTATTTCACTCTTTATTTCTTCTCTGACCCATTCATTATTCAAGATTGTGTTTAGTCTCCACGTGTTCTTGTAGCTAGTTGGACTTATTCTGGTGTTCATATTGAGCTTTATTGCACTGTGGTCTGATAGGATGCATGGAATAATCCTATCCTTTTGTATTTGTTGAGGTTCCTTTTATGCCCCAGTATGTGGTCGATTTTGGAGAATGTTCCATGAAGTGCTGAGTAGAAAGTATATTCTCTGGTATTTGGGTGGAATATTTTGTAAATATCCGTAAAGTCCATTTGGTGTATTGTATTATTCAGTTCTGATGTCTCTCTGTTTACTTTTGTCCTGTTGATCTATCCAAGGGGCTCAGTGGGGTGTTGAAGTCCCCCACTATTAGTGTGTTAGGATTAATCTGTCTTGAGGTCCTGCAGAGTTGCATTTATAAAGTTAGGTTCACCAGAGTTTGGTGCATAGACATTTAGGATTATGAAGTCTTCATGGTTCATTGTTCCTTTGACAAGGATGTAATGGCCCTCTTTGTTTCTTCTTATTAATTTTACTTTGAGATCTATTTTGCCTGATATTAGAATAACCACTCCAGCTTTTCTCTTGGTACCATTTTCTTGGACTATTTTTTCCATCCTTTCACTCTAAGGTGTATCTATCCTTGAGGGTGAGATGGATTTCTTGTAGACAGCATACAGAAGGATTCAGTTTCCTAATCCATTCTCCCAGTCTATGCCTTTTGATTGGGGGAGATTAGACCATTAGTATTTAAGGCTGTTATTGAGAGATGTATGTTGCTTCCTTTTACCTTATTTTTTGTTTGCATTCTTGGTCTAGGTTTGTATTTACTCTGTTATTTGTTGCTTTATGTCTTTAGCTACTTAGGGATAGTTGCTCCTTTCCTCTGTTCTTTGGATTGCTTCCAGGATTTTCTGAAGTGTTGGTTTCTTAGACATGTGTTCTTTCAACTTGTTCAGTCATGGAAGATTCTTCTTTCTCCTTCGACTATAATTGACATCTTTCCTGGGTATAGTAGCTTGGGTTGGCATCTAAAGTCATTTAGTACTGGAAATTCTTTGGTCCACATTCTTCTAGCTTTCATAGTTTGCACTGAGAAGTCAGCTGTAATTCTGATAGGTTTCCCCTTATATGTAACTTGTTTTTCTCTTGTGGCTTTCAGTATTTTGTCTTTGTTTTGAGCATCTAGTGTTTTAACAATTATACAGCATGGGGAATTTCTTTTCTGGTCCTGTCTGTTTGGTGTTCTATGTGTTTCTTGTATTTGTATGGGTTTGTCTTTTTTCAGTTTGGGGAAATTTTCTTCTATTATCCTGTTGAAGATCTGGTCAATAGTATTGTCTTGGGATTCTTCTCCTTCCTCTATCCCTATGATGCAGAGGGTTGGTATTTTCATAGTGTCCCACATTTCCGGGTTGTTCCACTCGGGTTTTTTTTTAAATTTTTCATAATCTTTACTTGAGGTTTTTAGTTGCTCTGTTTTATCTTCCAGGTCTGATAGTCTTTGTTCTTCTTCCTCTATTCTGCTTCTGAGGCTTTTTCCCACCCTTTCTTGTTCATTGGATGAATGTTCAATTTCCTTTTTCATTTCATCCTGTGATTTCTTTAGTATTTCCACTTCCCTCTATAGCCTGTCATTCTTATCTTGTAGCTCCTTGGTTCATTGGTCATTTTCTTTTTCCCTTTCAGCCTGGGATCTTTTCAGTATTTCCACTTCCTTCCAGAGTTTGTCATTTTCTCCCTTTAGTTCTTTCCAATGTTTGTCATTATCTCCCTCTAGGTCCTTCTTGAGTTTTTCAATTTCTCCCCTTAGTTCTTTCCAATAATTGTCATTATCACCCTCTTGGTACTTCTTGAGTTTTTCATTCTCTTCCCTTAGTTCTCTAATTTATTTGAATATATGCACAATGGCTCTTCTAAAGTCTGTATCTTAAAATATTTGATGGTAGACTATGATTAAGACATTACACTACAAAAAACCTTATGTAGAATATTTTAGGAGTATCTTTAATGTTTAGATAGTATATTAGCAGCATGCAATAATTACATCATAAGCTCTCAAGCAGAGGCAGTCTATTGCAAGGACCTTCTTTATTGCCAATTATCATAGGCTGTTTAAAGTTAGAAAACTGAATAGCAACACTGAATACTGTAGAAATGCACTTTACTCAGTAATACTTGAGTTGTTGCAATATTAGATTACCCATTTGATTTTTACACAAAATCCTTAACTGTAATTGATGGTTGTTGCCATAATAGTATATTGCCTATATTTCTACCTCTAGTAATGGGCTTTATGTGCCAGATTTCAATATCTTTGAGCCTGGGCAAGTGCACAAGCCTTTTTAAAAAGAAACATGGTTTACTTGCACAAAACTGATCAGATTTGAGAGATCGTTAATGCCCTTGAAGTGGTTTTTGTGGGTGTGAAACAAATGGTGAGAATTTGAATTGTTCCCTTATTATAGTATTGAAATTAAGTCTACTTAATCTATCAAATCATGTTCATGCCCTGATTTTATATACTTGTATCTATCAATAAACATTGTGGGGGAAAAAATAAAGTCCATGTCTTGGTTTCCTTCCAGGGAGATCTCATTGTAGGAGTCTTCTGTAGGGTGGGTAGAGTTCGGTGTAGATTTATTATGAGATTTTTCCCATGTTGTTGTTTGTGTGTGTGTGTGTGTGTGTGTGTGTGTGTGTGTGTGTGTGTGTCTTTGGCATGTCAATTTTTTTATTTGTTTCTTTGGGTTCTGGTGCCTCAACATTGGCTGCACAGACTATAATCGCTAATACTGCACCTGCTAGATCCTCTGCACCACAACTCCCCCAGGCTTGAGGGGAGGAGGAGGTGTTGTTTGCTACTTTGGCCCATGTTTTGGTACACTATTGGCCAACTCACCAATTCACGCCGTGAGCTGGGTGCAAGCTGGTGCTGTGCTGTGTGGTGTGTGTCTAACTCTGCCCACGTCGCACACTGGTACCAGAAGGTTGGAAGGTCCTGGGCAATACCAAGCCTCCACAGGGCACAGGGGTGCCCAAAGCACCCAGGCAGGCAGGCCTCACCTGGACTTTTGCAGGCTGTTGTTCTGCAGGACGCAGGTTAAGTCTGCTCACCCCACAAGTTGGGTGCACACTGGTCTGATTTCATTCTTTTATAATGTGAATATATCTCATATTTTTTAGACAATGTAATAATTAACATAAACTTTCCTCAAGAATATAGGAAATAGTGGGCTGCAGGGATGGCTCAGTGGTTACAAGTACTTGCTGTTCTTGAAGAGGAGAGTTCAATTCCCAGCACACATATGATTGCTGACAATGGTCTGTGACTCTAGTTCCAGAGGATCTACTGCCCTCTTTTGGTCTTCATAGGTACTGCATGCACATGGTATACTTACATACAGGCAAAAGAGACACATAAAATATATATATATATATATATATATATATTTTTTTTTTTTTTAGCAGAAATAATGTGCAGCCTTTATGAGAAGATAGAGTAGTCAGGTGTAATGTCAACTTGAAAAATCTAGAATCACCTGGAAGAAGAAGGCAGGGACAGACCCCACACCTCAGCACCCAGGTTTCTGGGCATACTTATGGAAGATTATCTTGATTTATGTTCATTGATGTGAAAAGACCCATTTTAATTGTGGTTAGGGCCATTCCGTAGTAGGGAATCCTGCACTGTATAGAGTGGGAAGTGAACTGAGCATGTACTCATTGCTTTCTGTTTCTGAGCATGGCTGTGATGTGACCCTCAAGTCCACAGCTGTGACTTCCCCACTATGACAGGCTAAACTACAACTGGGAGCTAAATCAATCCTTTCTCCTTTAAGTTGCTTTTATCATTGCATTTTTATCACAGAAACAGAACTTAAGGCAGCAGGGAACATGTGGCAGGAAGTCAGAGCTGAGCAGAGAAGGCAGCCTGTGGTACCCGGCTGGCCCCTCTCATGACCTCCAGTCTCCATTCTGCATAGTCGGGACAATACTGTGCCTCCTGTCTTACCCTGAGAGATGCTGCCCTGAATGTCAGGTTGATGAAGTGCCATCTACTGAGGGTGGGACACATGCCTGGGAGATGACAGGGCAGCTGGCTGCCCTGCTTATGACAACCCTGATGTGCTGTCTGGTCCCCACAGAACTTTAATCTCCTACTGAAACCCAGGTGTATGTTTCCTTCTCTACCTGGGACTGGTTGGAGCTGAGCCTCAGAAAATGTGGCACCTGTTGCTATCTTATGGATGAGAGGAATTGTGGAACTGAGCCCCTCCCACTTGGCTAGAGCCCTGGCCTCACAGCTTGACTTGTCCTAGTTAACCTGGCCTTGTGCTAATGGCCCTTCTATTCCTGCTTTGTGAAGGGTGTAGTCATTTGAATGAGTGACAGTGTGTCTATGAGTTTCCTTTTTGAATAAAGAATAATAAAATAAGTGAATATATAATCATAAAATTAAATTAAAATCTTAATTTTTATATTAAAATTCACATCACCTGAAAATCGACTTTTTCAAGTAGCCCTTCATAAATCAAAGTTATGAATTTATGGTCATCAATTGCAATTTTATTCTGTGCCAAAGAAGCTCCTTTAGTTCCTTTATGCAGCCAGTGCAAAGGGTTCTACACAGTGCCAGGATGGACGGTGAGCTGAGATTGTCTCCAACAGAGCCTGGCCTGCCCTGTTATCACCTCACTTGGAAGTGCCCGTCACGGTGAGTGGGCCAGAGTCTAATGGTGTGTCTGGGCTCTTATCCTTAAGCCTTTGCTGCTCCTGATTCTGTGTGCCTACTGGCCATGGGAAATTTTCCTCCCCACGATGAATCAGATATTGTCGGCCATGAGAAAAGTACGTAGGCATGTACACATGGGAAACATACCCATAAATCACAAACAGGACAGCTTAGCCAATGTAAGAAAATGCAAAACTAAGACAGACTATGCAAATGTCCATAGCTGATGCTGTCTCCCGTGCCATCAGGTGAGCCTGCTGGAAGCCGCCCTGCCAGTGGGGCTGTCACTGCCCCTTTGAGATTTCTGACATTTCATCAGAATTACACCTTCAAATGTTAATGATAATACTTTTCTGAGTTCCAGAGAGCATAAAATTGCCTTTAAGATTTAATCAGCTTTTACTTTTTAAAGCAAAATTGAAGACAGAATTCAACCTTAACGTTAGTCAAGTCCATGAATTGAAATTCTGAGTTGACTGTGATCTGCTGTTATGGAAACATGTTGCTCTGCATGTTCTCACCAGTGTTCACTGTGGCTCTGTATGTACATGCCGGCCAGCTTGCTTCTGTATTTCTCATATTTTCACCCATGTTAATATACATTATGCCTTCATGGTTTATTTCCAGCACTGATTGACCCAAAACAGGTTAAGTACATTGCCAGCTCTTTAAAAATAATGAGCTGACACTCTGTTGGAAGGTGGTGAGGGCATGAGCAATTCTGGGGTCCAAGAAAGAGTAATTTCATTCTGGTGTTTCAGAATGTTGGCATACTCCTGGGTGTATATATCAGCAAATAGCTAAACATTAAAACTTTTGGGTACCTCTTTCTAGAAGGACAGATACAAAAGGACTTTTTACCCTTGATTCTTACTTCATACCCTTACCAAACCTTGGACTGCTAACACACTCAACCATAAGAAAATCATCAATTTCTGCCTCTCATCTTGCTTCAAAGGCCTGATGACATGTTTGTGGCTTTGGCATTTTCTGAGCGGCCCTTTCAAGGTTTTCTCTTAGGCCAGCATAATGCTATGCCCTCCTCTGTAGAGTCTTACAGAGGCAGGAGACAGAAGCGGGTGGCCTCAGTTTTGTGTTATCTTTCCCCAGGCCAGCATAAGGTCATGTCCCTTTAGAGAAGGTAGGCAGGGAAGAGGGCCAAGGCCATGGCCCATCTGACTCTCCTAGGGTCAGATGCATCCTCCAGGAGAACTTCGGGTTCTCAGTACTGCTCAGTGACAAAGATTTTTCATAATGGGCACAAGCCAGGGCTCCAGCCTCATCTCCTCCTAAGAGAGAATCTGAGAACCATACCCCTCCTGCTTAACTCTGAAATGTCCACTATCATTTCCTAGAGCCCCCAGCATCTTCTCAAAGGGGATTCCTACAGCTGTAACCAAGGACCTCCTCCCTTTTTGCAGCCTTTCAGCAGCACCAACCTCAGGGTGATAAAATCCAACTTTGAATGCAGACACTAGGACTCCTATCTGACTTCCTCTTCCCCCATCAGGGACCTGCCTTCATCTCAGCACCCAGGATAACACAAGGCCCTCTGCATGACTTCCAGCATTTCTCTTCCCTGTCTTTACCCAAATGCAGATGTATTTTTATAGATGGGGAAACTCCCAAAGACAAATAAATTCTTAAAACCAATCTGTGTTCAAAAATGAAGGTTATAAGCTTGTAAGTCATAGGCACTCACACTGAGAGTGGCTCAGCTGAGCAAGGCAGGATCCAGGGCAACCTTCATTAAGGTACATGCCAACCCTATCTGGCCTACCAAGCACAGGCACTTTTGTCATTGATTCCTCATGTTTCCTAAGATGACACCATGAGCAGCCAGCCACTTGCTCCTGGGATCACTTTCAATCTAGGCTCAGAGTAGAAACAGCAACACATGCTACATCTTCTGAGGACTGAAGTAGGAAAGCACAAGTGTTTACACACTGTGTGCTCCATACTGAACTCCCAGAAAACCCTGGTGATGGCAAGAGAGCCACTCTGATTGCATGTGCCCTAGCCACCCAGGAGAAACACTGGAACCTGTTGTTACAAAGCAACATGATCTTGGCCCCAGGAAGGGCAAGAAAAGTAGCACTGCCATTTCAAGGGCTACTTGGGAGTATAGCTCACTTAGAATGCTCAGAGGGAAGAAGCTTCTTTTAAGAAAAGGTGGTACTGGGGTAGAAGCACAGATCCCTGATGCTGGGAAAATGGCACTAGCCAGGGCACCATGTAAGTGGACATTAATGAGTATTCAAGGCACTAAAGATAAATGTCATTTCAGGTTCTTTTTACAGAATTGGATGGAGAGGACATGGTGGGTCAAAGACACCACAGGTCCACTGGCAGGAAAATGACTGTTGTCTTTTGGGAATAAAGAGGATGATAATTTATCAGCTATTTTGGAAAGCCATATGAAGTTCATGTGTATTATCTTGCCAGGTTTCTGTACAAACACCTGATACTTATACTTTTCTTCTAGAATCTTCGATGATGAACATAATATCTGTGTTATATGGGTAATGGAATTCACTATAACTGGGCACACCTGGGGCTTATGTTGGGTCCTGGTTGTTCCTGTGACAAGGAGGTTTTAGAAATAAGACAGACTGTGGTCCAAAAAATTCAAGTCATCTACCATGTGAAGACTGACAGATAAAGTAAAAAGAGTGACTATATGAGTTTTAGGTTAATGCAAATTGTGGTTTGGTATTCTTTTTTTTATGCTTGGAATATAAAAGACACATCCAGTTGAAATTGCTGTAGACCAAGCTTAATGGATACCTTTTGCTTTGTATTTCATAGTGGTTACAGCAATCCTTCCTGAACTATGAGAAAGCTAAGACAGAAAAGCTTGCCTAGTTACATACTTATTTTAAGACATTAGAAGACTCAGTGACCCCCAAGCCAGCCTGTGTAATGATTTCAAGGTATGTGATTATGTTAACTGAATCTATGGGTCTCTATCTGTCTTGCCAGCTTCAGTAAAATCTCCCTGCTGAACCCTGTTCTCAATAGCTGGCACTATATGTATCCCTGAGCTCGTCAAATTCAATTTAGAGCCTGACAAATCTTTACCATCAAATCTGAGAGAAACTGCTGGTCAGGGGAAATAAGAGAAATGCTGTTTTCAAAACTGAATTACACCTAAAGAGAGATCCTCAAAAGAGAAGGAGGAGAAGAAAGGGGAGGAAGGGAAGAAGGGAGGGAGGGAGGGACAGAGAGAGGGAGGAAGGGAGGGAGGAAGGGAAGAAGGGAGGGAGGGAGGAAGGGAGGGAGGGAAAGAGGGAGGGACAGAGGGAGGAAGGGAGGGAGGAAGGGAGGGAAGGAGGGAGGGAGGGATGGAGGGAGGAAGGGAGGGAGGAAGGGAGGGAGGGACGGACGGACGGACGGAGGGAGGGAGGGAGGGAGGGATGGAGCGAGGGAGGGATGGAGGGAGGGAGGGAGGGATGGAGGGAGGGAGGGATGGAGGGAGGGAGGGAAGGGAGGGAGGGACGGAGAGAGGGAGAAGGCAGGAAAGAAGGCATCATAGAATTCTATCTACTAAAATAATCTTGGAGAACAGATTTGACATGATGTGAAAAATGATCATATGCATTTTTGAGCTATATACATATCAAACAGAGAAAATACTCATAAATGTATTTACCAAAGAGAAACATGCTTATCAGAATAAACTGTTAAGGATATCAGGAAAACAAGATTTTATTCTCAGTTGCTGTTTGGTTAAGCCATGTCAATAGAAGGAGTGTAGTCTCTCAGTTGGTGTTCTTTTCTGGCTGGGTGTACCCAGAGAGTTTCTGACACTTGGTTGTGTTTTATTTAAATAGTCCATTGGTGCCGGGCGTGGTGGCGCACGCCTTTAATCCTAGCCCTCAGGAGGCAGAGGCAGGCGGATCTTTGTGAGTTCAAGGCCAGCCTGGTCTACAGAGTGAGTTCCAGGAGAGCTGGGGCTACAGGGAGACCCTGTCTCGAAAAGACAAAAAAAAAAAAAATAAAATAAAAAAAAATAAAATAAAATAAATAGTCCATTGGTGAAGCTTAGTCCGCCCTGGTGAAAACAGCTACCCCTCACATGTCAGCAGAATGTGAAGGCTCTTGTGGCCCTAACCAAAACTTGATTTATAAAAGATGCACTTTAAGATAGTTCTATATTTTAGGATGAAAGGAAAGAAGTGATCCATCTTGATGCCTTATTTTGTTCTTCTCTCCATGAACTGAGATTCCTCTGTAGAGTTGGATGATAGCAACAGGCATATGTAACCTTGATGTACAGTAAGAGCCATTGTGAGGAAGGACACTGAATGTCTCAAAACCAACCCAAGTTCAGTTGTGGGTTGTCAGCTCCATGAAAAATAGCATTCGTTCCCAGGAGAGGTTGTCTCCTGAGAACCTGATTCTGAGCACCCAGTTAACATGCAGAAGATGCACAAGGCTCTACGGAAAGTTACTGTAAGAGCTGGTAAGAGGTGATCATAGCATCTGGAAAGAAAAGATGATTGTGGCCTCTGCAGTTAGTAGGAGGTGACTGTGATCTCTGTGGCCCAGGAATATGGTCACAGGCTCTGAAGGGAAGTGTTAACAGGCTCTGCAGCGACCAGGAGACCATTTGATCTACTAGCAGGTGCTCATGGGCTTGGAAGGGAAGACTTACATTCTCCTAATCAGAAAACTGGTGGCTGACATGATATAAGATTTTGTTCTTAGCTCCCTCCTGGAAGCTCTCAAGTCTGAACATCATCTACATGAGGAAGAGCCCCTGAGGACAGGAGGGCTCTAACAGTAGCACAACCCAACCAAGTACATGGCACTCCTTAGAGGAAGGGGCTAACTCCAAGGAAAATTTAAAATTTGTTTTATTATTTACTCTTATTTTTTTGTCTTTTTGAGATAGGGTCTCCCGTTAGCCCCGGCTGGCCTGGAACTCACTATGTAGACCAGGCTGGCCTTGAACTCTCAGAGATCTGCCTGGCTCTGCCTCCTGAGTTCTGGAGTTAAAGATGTGGGCCACCATGCCTGGCCTTATTCATTTTTTTTTTATGTGTGTGAGTGTAATGCCTGCATGTAGATAGGTGCACTGGTGTAGTGCAATGCCCATGGAGGTAAGAAGATGGTGTCGTATTCTCTGGAACGGGAGTTATCAACAGTTGTTAGCTACCATGTGGGTACTGGGAATAGACCCAGGTCTCCTGCAAGAGCAGCCAGAGCTCTTAACTGCTGAGCCATATCTCCAGCCCCCACTCCCAGGAAGATTTGTACAGACAACCAATGTCCATGAAACTATTGCCTTATGAAGGGGTTCTGAATTCCCATTGTGGCAAGCTATATATAAAAGGGATTGCCTGTTGGTGTTGGCTGTTGGGCACTGGCTTTGCCAACAGTCTCTATCACAGACTTTTTACTTTTAGAATACATTGCTTCACTCATCTTAACCTTTCCTTACAGTGTCCTTCCAGACCTAAAGCTAAGGAAACTGGGTACAAGAACAGTTCTCACTGCTCTAAACTAACCTAAAGCTACTGACATAGAGTAGCTGTTTTTAACTGTACTTTAGTAAAAATCATGGTGTTAGTCACTGTCCTGAGTGTAAGTACAGTATGATTTCTTAAAACTATACCACCCACAGAGGCAGCAATGTTCAACTTCAAGGTGAAATCTTTGGTAAGATATAAAACATCTGATCAGGGCTAGAGAGATGACTCAGTGGTTAGGAGCACTGGCTGCTCTTTAAGAGGACCCAAATTTGATTCCCAGAACTCACGTGATGGCTAATAACCATCTGTAACTGTAACTCCAGTTCCAGGGGGATCTGATTCCCTCTTCTGACCTCTTCTGGGATTGTGCAACACAGGTGCATTTAACAAACATGCAGGCAATACACTCATGTATATAAAATCAAAATAATAAATAAAATATTTTAAAATGCCTGACACTGCTAGGGAAGACTTTATGTCAAAGTTGGATTAATAAGCCCTTCACATGTGACATCACTTAAATCTCAGGTAGTCACTAAGAATGGAGGGGACAGTTTGCTACATGATAACATGACATGATGGTGGCTGTACTATCTGCTGACAAATTCTACCAACCAGATCAGAAGCCCTGAAATGTTTGCCTTTCCTGTACTACCCACCACACCCCAAGTGCAAGAAGAGGAGGGTAGGATTTCATGAAGCAACTGGCTTACTGTGATGGAAGAACTAATGAGCATGTACAGTCAGAAATGTTCCTGATTAAAAAAAAAACACATGGACCAATAGAACAGAACAGAAGAGGATTCCAGAGAAAAGGAGACCTTATACATTGCTGGTGGAGGTGTAAACTGTGGCAGTCACTACAACAGTCAGCATGGAGGTTCTTCCATGTGACCTAGCTGCACCACTCTGGGTGTATTGCTGTAGGACTATATGCCTGCTCACCGCAGAGCTACCTGTATGTCCATCTACTGCTGATCTATTCACAATAGTTAAGATAGGAAACCAGCCTAGATGTACATCAACAACTCAACGGATAAAGAAGTGAAGAATTATTCAGCCATAAATGAGGGCCAGACACCATAGGTCTCCTACACATGCCTGGGCAGAAGAATGAAAGATTCTTGTAGGTAAACATTTTTATGTTAAAATTATCTGAGTTGAATTAACAGCCTTGCGTTGCTTCAAAAGTTGTGATCTGAAGTAAATTTACCCCTCTAAAAAAAAGAATGCTTCATGGGACACAAGAAGAACAAGTGTTCATGTCATCTTAGAGTAAAGCATGCTTTTTCTAAATCTGAAAATCAGGACTTAAGTGTGAATGGACACACACACACACACACACACACACACACTTTGAAATGTAATCAGTTGCTCTCAAATAACACAGACTATTGCCACAGCCCTTGGTTGACTCCCAGAATGTGAAGGTAAGACCCTATTGTTGAGAGGGGACATAATTTGGACATGGGACTTGAAGCAATCAAGGAGGAACTGATGTGGAAGCCTCCTCCCTGAAGACTAGCTCCCATAGTATCAGAAGAGACTGCCAAGTGAGAAAACCAGTCAGCGATGCCACCCAGCTAAAAAGTCTAAAATTCACAACAATGACCTGCCCAGCAAATAATCTCTATTGATGCAATGAGATTTCAATCTTGGGGGTAATCAAGAGCTATCTAATTGGATTTAAGGCCCACTTAATGAGAGGGAACTCATGTGTTCCCTCTGAATTGAAAATGTATCCAAATATACATGGCTCAAAATGGCATAGACCCTAGAGAAAAACCTGTCACATCCTTAGAACAATCTAATTTCTTAATATATTTTAAATACATATATTTACAGCAAGTGTACCTCTCACCACTCACCGAAGACTTTTTGTTTGCAATAGATGAAGACTGTTACCAAGTTCCACAAAAGGTCAAACAGTAAGTTTTTGTGAGGTGCCAAGCACTAAGTAACACATCTACAATGCAACCTCTTTACCCAAGGGTCATGGTACACAGCAGAACAGGGGCAGAAAGAATACTCATTCATCTCTCAGTTCTCACCAGATAAACTTCCTCATGAAGCAGATGGCAATTAACCTAGAAAGTCACAACTGGCCAAACCACAGAGAATAAGAGACTACAGAGTGCTTATCCCTAAACAGGACACCTATATCAAGCCTCTGCCACCCAAAGCTCAGGGACCATTGCAGAAGGAAGAGCAGAAAGGTTGTAAGAGCCAGAGACTGTGGATGACAACAAGGAAAAAGCTTTACAGACAGCTGGGAAGTTACTCATATAGACTTACAGTAATGGTAATAGCATGTACAAGATCCATGTAAGCCAAAGCCATACAAAATCCCAGCATAGGAATAGGGAAGGGGGGAAGAAACTCCAGCCTTAACAGAATTACTGGTGACCGATAAATGCTGGGAGAGGAACGGTGGGCTTTCTTTTGAAGGGCATGAAGCTAAATAGGTCAGTCAGGCTCCAGTAGATGGACCCACACTAAAGGACATTTGGGGATACAAATTTGACTGGATAGGACTTAATATATATGACCAAGTACATGAAATCCAGCAAGGCAGCTGTAAGAGGAGAGCAAATAAAGAAGGTCAAAACATGATGAAAATGTACTGTATGCAATTCTCAAAAAAATCAGTAAATATTTTTAAAATTCTATGAAACTAGCTAAATAGTTAAGTTGTCTATTATAAACTAATATTAAATAATTATAGTCAGTTGAACAATTTTATTTATGCTTAAATAAAATGACTAACACCACCCTGTCAATTACTCCATGTACTTAAGACTTTTCTTCCTTGCAAAACAAAGCTCATATATTCTCATACTTGTGCATTTGTAATAGATACTGGCATCATTTCAAGGAAAGAAACTGCTTGCGGAGTGTTGCCATCTAGAATTCAGCCATGTGAACTCATACAAGGATTGTGTTCTTGCCCTTTGACTTAGATTCAATAGCTGTTCTGCTATGTAGTTCTTACATATTTATCTACAAATTCTTTTAGTTCCCAGAGTCCAGCATAGTTATTTTGAAAGTTGGTCTAAAATGGTGAAGAATGACATTTTGTCCAGTGGCCTTCTGTGCTGCTGCTGAACTTGTTTGGCACTCAGATTTCCTTTCTACTGATCAATCAGCAGGAGAAGCTGATGGTGCTATGGGTTCCCAAACAGAACTCAGCTTCCTGTCTGGATTCTGGTGTTAGTGAAGATTGAGACTCTTACCTATGGGAGGCCTTGGGCTCTGGAGAGGGATAGGTATTTCCTGGCAACAAGGCAGACATTTCAGCCATTAGCTTTGAAGGGCCCAGGTGAACACAGATGCCAAAATTCTAAACAGGATACTGGCTAATCACATACAGACACACATCAAGAAGATCATCCATCATGACCAAGTTGGATACCAGAGATGCAGGGATGGTTCAACATACGAAAATCAATAAATATCATCAAGCATATAAATGGACTGAAAGACAAAAACCACACCATCATCTCAATTGATGAGGAGAAAGCCTTTGACAAAATTCAACATCCCTACATGTTTAAAGTCCTGGAGGGAAGTGATTAGAGGGACATATCCTTTAAAATGTAGTCTAAGTCATATACAGGAAACCCACAGCCAATATCATCCTAAATGGGGAAACGACAGTGGCATTTCCCTTAAGGTAGGAACTCGCCAGAGCTGCCCCCTGTCACCACCACTCCTCTTCAATTAATAGTGCTGAAACCCTTGCTAGGGCAATAAGGCAAGAAAAGGAAATTAAGGGAGTTCTTAATCGGAAAAGAGAAGTCAAACTACCTTTTTAGGTCTGATGATAATGATTGTTCTACTAAGGGATGCTAATGAACTCCACCAAGAAAAGTCCAGAAACGATTAAGAACTTCAGTAAGGTAGGCAGGATAAGCAAAATAAATCTTAGAAAATAGTAGCCTTTCTTCACACCAACAATAGCAACGAAAGAAGACTACAAGGAGAACTTTCCAATAAAAATAAGCCTCAAAAACAAAAAAATACCTGAGAACAAAACCTAAACAAACACACCAAGGAGCTCTACAACAACAAGATTTATAAACCCTGAAGAAGGAAAAATTGAAGAAGACATTCAAGAAGATGTACAAACCAACTCTCCACCATGTTCTATCTGGATGTTGAAGAAACCTATATAGTCAAAGTATTCCATTCTACCTAAAACTCGTACACAGATTTAATGCAAATCTCATCAAAATCCCAAGAGCGCTTACTTCACCAGATTGGAAGAAAAATAAAAATCCTCCATTTCTAATTTGGCAAAACTAAAAAAGACCATCTGAAATAGCCGGGCAAACCCTTGAGACGAAAAGAACAATACAGGGGGATCTCTATACCAGATTATAAACTATACTACAGGGCATTGTCAATAAAACAGTTTGGTACTGGTCAACAAAAAACAGACCTAGTTGACAATGGAATAAAACTGAAGAATCAAACTGAGCACATACAAACTTCAGCCCACCTCATATTTGGTAAAGAGGCCGAATACCAAGGAGGAAGACAGCATCTTTCAACAAGTGGTGCTGGCAAAACTGGACACCACTTGTAGAAGAATGAAACATAAACCCCTACTCTCGCCTTGCACAAAGTCAATCCAGATGGACCAAGACCTAACCGTTGAAACCCAAAACTCTGAGGTATAGAAGAAAAACTTGGCAGCAGCTACAAGACATAGGTGTAGGAAAAGACTTCCTAAACTCAGACAGGCAGCGCAAAGAAATCAAGATTCGAGCAATTGACAAATGGAACCTCATTAAACTCATAACTTCTGTACATGCCAAATAGAACAATAAAGGAAGTAAAGATGAAAACCCACTGAGTGGGAAGAAAACCTTTACTGGCAGATACATCTGACAAAGCATTATATTTCCAGAGTATACAAGGTCTCAAAAAAACAAAGAAAAAGAACAAAATGAATCACTCAAAAGATGGGCTAAAAGAATGAATAGAGACTTCAACAGAGTAGGAACATAGAGATGGCTTGAGAACATCTTAAAAAACTGCTCACGTTCACTAATATTTAGGGAAATGGAAATTAAAGATCCACTTCTAAGGATACACCTCACCCCCGATAAGACTGCAAAGGATCAAGAAAACAAATTATACCAAGGTGCTGGGAGGGTGTGGGGAAAGAGGGACACTCATCCATGGCTGGTTGGGAATGTAAACTTTGGTACAGCCATTGTGGAAAGCAATGTGTGAGAACCTTGGAAGACTCAAAATTGGCTTGCATTTGAACCCAGCATACCACTCCTAGGTATATACCCAAAGAATCATTTACTTGCAGAAATACATTGTACCAGTTATTTTATTGCAGATCTGTTCACAATTGCCAAAAATAGACTGGAACCAACCAAATGCCCCTCAACTTGCTGAGAGTGAATAGAAAAAAAAATGTGATCATGTACACAATGGAGTTCTATGCAGCAATAAGGAAGGATGATATCATGAAATTCGTAGCATGGTAAAGAATGGGAGCTGGAGGAGTACGTCTATTATAAGTGGAATAAAACAATCACAGAAAACAAACGATGAAGTGGTATCCCTTTTCTAGTGGATGCTAGCGCACGTAACCCAGTTATTAATATTTCGTGTTTGCCGGGAAGAGGGATGCTATTAAAAGACAACAGAAAGACTGCATCAAAAAAAACTGAGGCTGAAGGGGGAACGTGGAGGGTGGGAGGAGGCGGAGAGGGACATGGGTCTTATATTCTATTTAAGTATATTTAATTTAAAATTACATGGATTTTACTCGAAAATTGATATAACAATTAACTTTGGGGATAACATAATACCTAAATGTCCTTGTGTCTTATTAATTTTGGTGTATTATGCAGTATCATTCTATGTGAAAATCCTCCTTTTATTTGTAGGAAATTTAACTAAATGGAATTAAATTGGCTTGCTCAAATTAACAAAATGGCTACTCACCCCCCCAAAAAAAAAACATGGACAAATTTGATGAAATTACACCTTAGATCCTGCCTCAATAGGTATGTATACTACAACTGCATTTTTTGAAGACTCAAGGTCAAAAAATAAAATAAATTTATAAAAAGGGAGATACAGATACATATTAAACCATTGTTTGTCAAAGGTAACTTTCAATTAATTTAAGACTTAACTACTGGAAAAGATTTGTATGTTCCACAGGTCAAAAAGTCACCAACTCAAAGGCTGAGAAAGGAAAGGATACAGCCTTCCGTCGTGTAGGTTTAACCAAGAAATAACAGCATGAGAAGTTCTACCCAATCTAACACACTAAAGGAAGAAGCCTAGACTGCTACAGGCATCAAACATCTCTGATGACATAGGTTGTAGAACTGTTTAAGTGAGTCCTAAGGAATTTACCTTCTAGATTGCAGCACACTCTCAATAACGAGGAGAACCTCCTACCTCTTTTTTCATAGAACAAAAAAAAAAAAAGGAAAAGATGAATGAAAGACCTACTAAATAAGAAAAAAAAAAAAAACGAAGAAAATTTAAAAAGAAATCTAAAACAGGGGCTGGAGAGATGGCCTAGCGGTTAAGAGCACCGACTGCTCTTGCAGAGGACCTGTGTTGCGATCCCCAGCACCACATGGTGGCCGAGAAACCGTCCTGAAACTCCAATTCCAGGGGAGAACTCCAGTTCCCAGGGGAATCCACACCCTCTTCTGACCTCCGCGGCATTGCACATCATGGTGCACCAGACTACATGCAGACAGTACACATTACACAACAGAAAATAAATAAAATTAAAAAAAAAACTGAAAAAAACTGCTTCTTTAAGATATGGGATTTTTAATAGACATGGGAACTGTAAAATCGGATTATGGTCTATTCAGAAGCAAAGTATATATATACTAAAGTCTCTTTAAGTAGTTTCAGATAATTAATACAAGAGAGCACTGAAGATCAGCAATGGATTATTCCTGCCATAAGGAAGATGCTAGCCAGGGGAACCCGAAGCCCCCCCCGCCCCCACAAAAAAAAGGTTTAGAGGCTATTGCCTGTAAACTGGATATCTGCAAGAAAAAGAGGTGGTAAGGGCAGGTCCGCCCTTGCTGTCAATGACCTGATGTAAAGCCATGGGAGGATTGTATCGAGATCGCACTTACAAGTATTACAGGTGGTCTCTGAATGACCAGAGAGTGTTACCAAAAAAGCCACTAAACCACAAGGGCCAAAATGTTGGTCTCCTTGTAGTCACAAGCAATAAGCTCTTACCCAAGCCATTCAGCTAGCACCCGCAATGCTTTCGGTAGATTGACTGTGCCAGCAGTGGCAGCCATATTCTGTATATGCCCCAAACTTATATTGAATTATTAGCTCTCACCTTGGAGGAAAACTCGTGGATGTAGCCACAAAGGCTTATACCGTCTGAGTGATGAGAGATGACAAGGAGTAAGGCCTTGCTACTTACTTCTCTCAGTGGGCAAAAAGAAAGAGATAATGACAAGCGGATACAGTCACATCCAACCCTGTGATTCCAACAAAAAGCACATCGTCAACCATAACATCACAACTAGCAATGTTTAAATAGAGTATATATCTAATCCCTTATGCTTCATTAGCAGGATATGAAAGCTGTCCCTGGGCAAATCGGTCAGCTCATGAAAGGAAAGAAGAACTGATTAGAGGTGGTGAGTTGTTAGTAATGTCTCTGCGTGTTATTAAGCGTCTGTCGCTGCGTTGCAGAGGAACCCGGTTCTGATTACCCCAGCACCCACATGGCGGCTTAAGAACCCCGTGCTGTGAAACCTCCAATTCCGAGGTCGATAACTCCCGCTAGTGGATTCCAGAGGCACTCTCTACCTCCGCTCAGCCCTAGTCTGATCCGGCATTGCACGACATGGGGTTCGACAGACCTGCATGCATGACGAGATACATTTCATAACACATACAAAATAAATAAATAATTAATAAAAAAATTAAAAAAATAGAATTACAGCAACCCATATTTAGATCCAAAACGACATTCTCCAGACAAAGTAGGACCTGTTGTGGTTCTTGTCCCACGTGTGCTCCCCATCTCTTAAGCCTAAGGAACAATCTTCCCCCCGCCTGCGGCAGAGGGGATAGGATATATTTGTAGGGGCTGCGATTAGAGGGATTGGAATAGTGTAAAACTATGACAATATGCAGTTCTGGACCACTATATTGATCAACTGATTGAACATTTCAAGCCCTCCAGTCTGGGACCAAGCTGCGAGCCATCTGTGCTGTGTGGGCTGGGGCCACGACCTGCTCTGGCAAAATGTGTATATGAGAGTCATTCTATTGCGCAAAAAAAAAAAAAGAGGAGCTAGATACTGACATTTGAACTAACTGGGAATAATAAAATGCTATTGTTTTTATTTATATTGTGTTTGGGTTGGTCCTCTATATTTTCTGAATACACAACATCACAGTGTAACACTTTCTTTTACTTGTAGACAATTTAAAAAGGAATTAAGCTTTAAATTTACTTCCCAAATAAGTAGAAGTCCTTAGTCTAGTCATATAGCTTTGAAGAGTAAAGTGTTTATTGGGTAAAAATTTATTTAGCAGGTACTCAACTCTGCCCAAGCTTTAACCACCAAGTATAGGATATTTAAGGCTTAGTGAATTGTTTAGATTAGTTAAATGTAGGTGTAGGTTTTGGTGGAATGGTAATACAATTGAACTAAATGGGAATATAAATGTTAATTGGTTTTATTCATAATTTGTACTGGGTTTGAAGTATACAAATGGCATAGTAATTTTTCGGATAACAAAAACATCACACTTATAAATAACACTTTTTCGTTCTTTTACTTTTAGGACAATTTAAAAGAACTACCTAAATCTCCTTCCCAAATAAGTAGCATACAGTCAATGAGAAAAAGTTTGGGGAAATTTAATGAAAGCTTATGCGTTGGCCCCTGTTTTATGGGTATGTGTAACACAACTTAGGCAGCTATAGGTCAAAACATAAAAACCAAAAAAAAAAAAAAAAAAAAAAAGAGGAGAGGGAGTGGGGTACTAGCCTTTCTGGGATCAAATGGAAACTCTGTGTTCCAATCCTATCGATAAATTTTCAATTTTTCTGATCGTGAAACTAACAATGGGAGGAAAGATTTAAATGTTCCCACAGGTAAATCACAAATCTAAATGGCTGAAAACATACACTTATGGCTGTGCAGGATGAACTGGGGAAATGCCAGCAGAGAGGTTGACCATCTGAACATTAAGAATGAGGAACCTCAGACTTGCCTGAGTCATGGACACTGAGCATCTCTCTGAATAATATTGGGGTTGACTGTTTATAAAGGACCCCTACGAAGTTTACCTTCCAGTGCTGAGAAACCTTCTACCCCCACCCTTTTTTTGGAAAAATAAAAACATGAATGGTAATGAAACACTCCCTAACTGGTTAAACTAGAGCCACTGTTACAGTGGTAATTTCCTATAAACAGGCATAACATAAACTATTACTGATTGATAGGCATAGTAACTGTGAAAGGATATTTCTTTATCTATAGCCAAATTCAGTAGTAAAGTGTTTAAGAAGTTGTGTAATTAAGCAAAAATATATTACTACAGGAAGCTCTGACATCAGCAAAGAATTATTCTGCTTAGGAGATGTTTGCTAGGGGATTCAAACCCACTCCCCCCAAATTATAAGCCAAATTTTCCTATAAGTTGGATATATGCCAAGGAGAAAGGCAGTAAGTCCCTGTTGTTGAAGACTTGGTGTGAGCATGAAAAAGTTATGAGAACGTCACTTGCTAGCGTACAACTGGCCTTTGAAAAGGCTAGAGAGCATTAACCAAAGGCCACTAAGCAATGCAGCAAAATATTGGTCTCCCTGAGACAAGCAAGACTCCTCCGTCAATAGCAGCTAACACCTCAACAAGCCTGGAGATACTGTGCAACAGTGGCACAGTGGCAGCCAAGTGTCTATATAGATCCCAAACCTAATTGGCTATTAGCTTTCTCCTTGGAGGAAGAACTCACAGCAGATGCCACAGAGTTTGTGTCCTCTGGTGGTTGGGGGATGTTGTGAGCCACAGTAAGAAATTGTCACCCGTTATAGAGAAACCACAGTTTGCGGATTAGCAGGCCATCCAAGCATCTGTGTCTATGCCGCACCAGGCTTAGCTGACATAATAGTGGGTATGCTTAAAATGCTGTACACCAATATCTGGTGGCTTTGTTAGTATGACTAAAAAGGTTATCACTGGAAAAGCTGTCAACCCATGAAGGGAAACAGCCTGAACAGACTAGAGTCCAAATTGACAACTCCAAAGAAATTAGACTGTTTTATTCTTACCCACTTGTGCCCCTTTCCCAAAGCCCAGGGAACAAACTGTGGAAGAGGAGGCGTGGTAGAATGTAAGGGCTGTGGAGCGATAGGGGTGAATCATGAGACTACATGAATATAGTCTGGACTCCTAATTGATCAACATGCATTTGCATACAAGCTTCTCCAACTGGACTATGGGAACCTTGGGTTGTTCAAAATTTGGACATAGATACTTGCAAAGTGCACCAATTACCTAACTGTATGACAAACTGAGTAACATCAGTGTTATCTGCAAACAACTGTGTCATTATATTGTAGAATCCCTTAAAAATAAACAAATAAAAAAAAAGACTGAGAAAAAGATGCAAGACAGGACTTAACATGTATGACAGAGTCCATGAGCTCTGGGAGGGGTGGGAGGACATAAGGGGTGGGCATGAATAGGGAAAAGAGTCTAGATTTGATTGAGAAATGTTGTGTGAAATGCACTCAAAAATTAACTTAAAAAATTTAAAAAATAAATGGCAAAAAATGGAAAAAAAAAAGAAATAAGAACATGAATATCTCTCAAATGGTCATATGACTGTTCTCATCAGCTGATGCTGCTGAAACTAGACTCCTTCTTATCTCTGACCTGCTTAAAAATTAAGAATATTTACAGCAACTGCATAAAAGACCATTTTGAACTTCACCAAAATCTTTTACCTAAAATGTTACTTCCCAGACATGAGTAGGAGGTGGTAAGACATGTGCTTAATGATTCTGTCACCATGTCCCAGATATGTCCCTGTGAAGTCCATTGATGGCAGTTTTCCTGATCATCAGGCTTGATGTACAGAAAATGCTTCAATACTAGTTGTAAACAGTTAATCAAACTTCTTCAAACTTGGGGAAATACAGTGTGAACTTGACACTCAGGCATGAGGATGAACAGGCAGAGGTTGTGTGATGTCTTCCCCATGCTCATGGATCCTGTTCCCTTACATGAGCTTTCACTTGGGATGCTGGGCACATTTCATCACTGTTAAGCTTTCCATGTCCTGATTGTCTATAACAGAAAACAGCCTGGATAGCTTCATGGCCCTGGTAACAGCTGTCCCACATTTCAAAGAATGGCCTCACAAAACTCCCCTGAGCAGGCTGTTTTTGAAAGCATCTGAGTTTGGGTGAACATCACCTAGTAACTCCATAGGTAGCTGTTATTAAAACACTGAATGAGGGCTGGAGGGATGGCCTAGTGGTTAAGAGCACCGACCGCTCTTACAGAGGACCCGGGTTCGATCCCCAGCACCCACATGGCGGCTGAGAACCGTCTGAAGCTCCAATTCCAGGAGAACTCCAGTTCCAGGGGAATCCGAGACCCTCTTCTGAACTCCGCGGCGTTGCACGACACGGGTGCACAGACTTGCATACAGACAGTACATTCATACACATACAGAAATAAATAAAATTAATAAAAAAAAATTAAAAAGAAAAAACACTGAATGAATATATCTCCAGGACTCAGCAGATCAACACATGGTGAATATGTCTACAGCAATGAAAATAGTCTGGATTTGTATAATATTCAATAAATTAATAAACAATTTTGCTGCTGCCTGTAGAACTTCTCCTAAGTAGGAAGCACCGAGCTAAGAGCCGCAGGAGGTGGTCTACTTGGGAATACAAAGGAGTAACATGGGAAAGGATAAACTCCAGACCACAAAATTTTCCAGTGACAGAGAAGAGAAGTTACAGGATATTTTCAGGTGCCACGCAAATGATGATGCAGAGAAGAAAGTCACTGCAGGTTTGGTACAGTAGAATGCAAATGTATAAGCCCCCTCTGCACCAATCTCTGACAGCAATTCTACCCTGGAGAAGACTGACAGTGTCTAGAAAAGATATCATCAACAAACACTAGGTACCCAATATGTCAAACAACGCAACATTGGACAAAATTCCTTTGGTGTTCAGTTATTTTTGTTTAATTATTTAAAAAGATGAACTTTTTTGAGAATTTCATACATGCACACAGTGAAATATGTCACACCCACGTTTCCACTCTAACTGCTGCTGCATCCCCCTGCAAATATTATACCCTTCCAATCTCATATTGTTTTATTTTCCTGGTAACCAAGGAGGTCTGGTTAGTGCTTCCCATATAAGCATTGTACTGGGCCATCCTAAGGAGCAGGAGAAAATTCCAGCTGCCAGATCCTCAAAATGAATGATCCTCTCGCCCTAGCACCAATCCACTTCCTGGAGACTGTCTAGCCCATCTGTGTGGGGATTTTGAATGGCTTGATCATATTTTGGCTTGATTTTTGATCAGGTATCTGTAGTTGTTGTGAGTTTATGAGTGGATTAGCCAGATCCTGTCTAAAAGACAACAGTTTACAACACTGGACCCCAGTCTACTGCTTTTGCATTCTCTCTCCTCTTCTGAAATGCTTTCCTGAGCCTTGGCCTGGTAAGGGTTAATGTACATCTCTTATTATGGTTTTAGTGATATTTCCTGGTGTTTCCTATTGTAATTATAAAATAGAAAGTCAAAGCCACTAAAAGTCTAGACCTGTTGGGTACTGATTAGGATTCATGCTTCTAGACTACTGACACCTCAATGACACCATCATTAGCACTGTCTCTAAAGCCTCAGGTCATCCTCAATCCCTGATTGGCTAAGACCCAGAGTAGGATGTGCCTGTGTGCATTGGGTGCTCTGCAAGAAGATGGAATCCAGTTCTTACAGAGCCCATTTCTGTTACTGTAAGGAATCCAGTTCTTACAGAGCCCATTTCTGTTACTGTAAGGTTTGCCTCCACCTCTGCTGACAGTCTTCTCAGAGACTCTGATTTTTATGCCTAAGTACTTGGGCCAAATCCATTATTGTTCCTTGCCTTCTTAGGGCCTTGCACATGGTATACAAAGACTGTACACCTGTGCTATATCTCTAATACTTGTATTTAGGTTTTGTTTTTTTTTTTTTTTTTCTGAGAAAGGGTCTTGCTGAGTTTTCCACAGAGACTTTGATCTGGTGATCATTTTGCCTCAGCCTCCTGATAGCTAAGATTGCAGAACTATGATGCCAGGCCCAGCTTCAAGTTGGCATTTCCTGACTTGCATTATTGACTCATTCATAATGGGCTACTGTGCTTTTCTCAAAAGTATTTACGTTCTCACAGTCTCTAAGCCTACAGATTGTTTTTGCCTTTCCTTTCCATAAAGTATATTGTTGTTTTCAAACTCATAGAACCCCGCAGTATTAAGGGCAATTATAGAATCTGATTTGGAGCCTTTGTCTAATCAATGCCTCCTGAATAATTGATACAAAAATTGACTTGCATGTTTTGACTCCCAGAACAATCTAGCCTTCTATCTTACAAGTAACCAGTTCTGTTCTCTGCTTGGATTTTCTTTTGATGATATATCATTCTGATTCTTCCCAAGGGAGCTGTATCTTTGTTCAGAATAACATCACTTCCATCTGGAGTTTATAGAAAACTCCATGTAAAGCATGGAAGATGTAGCCATACACTTTCTAAAAAAGGTCAAGATAGATCAGATGAAATTCATGGGTATACGTGGATCCATGGCATACAGAACCTACCTCACTCTATTTTAGAGAAGGTAACATTTCTCTCAACCATTGTTCAGACAGCAATGAATTCAGGCCTATTGGCTATACACTGTAAGAAAGAGGCTGTGTCCCCTTTCTGGGTTCAGACATTTAATAGGGAATTACAGAAGGCAGTATATACACTGTAGAGGACAATGAAAATGAGTCATCCAGTATGGAGGATTTAAATGAAATATACTCAGTCTCAAAAATTCTCCCTCATCAGGCCAGCTTTTCCAGCAGATCTCCTCATTGGTCCCGTTTCATCTCTTCCTCTTCTGTTCTGCTACTAAGGGGCCAGTCTGCCCATTGATTCTTTTTCTGTTTGTCATAAACTACCCACCCATCCCACCGAGGGCAGCACATTGGAAAACAAATGTAAAATGTGTAATGGAGAAAATAATTCTCCCTGAACAACAGAAGCAGCACCTTCCTAAGCGGTTGTCTAATGAACTAGGATCTGCTCCATTCAGTTTTCTTTGCTTTCTTTTTTTTTTTTTTTTAATTTTTATAGTAACAATGTGTATTTCACAAAACCAAAGACCTCAAAGGTCAAGATTTCACAGTGTCACTCTTCCCAGTATCTGAGTACATGAACACAAGACAGAGCCCCAAAATACAGCTTGTACTCATGGATTATCACTTATAGCTAAAAATGAAAAAAAAAAAAAAAACTGAGAGAAAGAAGCAGGACAGTCATGGCAGAATGCATGATCTGGGATGGAGTGGGGGTGGGGGGGAGGGAAAGGGAAATAAGCCTGAACTGAATTGGAAAAAATGTATGAAATGCACAAAGCATCAATAAAAATTAATTTAAAAAAAAAAAAAAA
>VZQC01013003.1:313816-328812 GCA_009823505.1 Rhizomys pruinosus | reverse complement strand
ATTTTCTCTATCCACTCGTCAGTTGAGGGGCATTTGGGTTGGTTCCAGCTCCTTGCTATTGTGAAGAGAGCTGAAATAAACATGGCTGTGCATGTATCTCTGCAGTGGGGTGAGTCTTGAGGGTACATGCCTAGGAGTGGTATGGCTGGGTTGGGTGGCAAGTTCATTCTAAGTCTTCCAGGGGTTCTCCACTCCGCTTTCCGTAGTGGCTGGACAAGTTTACATTCCCACCAGCAGTGGATGAGTGTTCCCCTTTCCCCACAACCTCTCCAGCACTTGTTATCATTTGTTTTCTTGATCCTAGCCAGTCTTATTGGAGTAAGATGATAACTTAATGTGGTTTTGATTTGCATTTCCTTAATTATTACTGATGTTAAACACTTCTTAAGATGTTTCTCAGCTATCTCCAATTCCTCACTTGTGAAGTCTCTGTTCAAGTCTTTGCTCCATCTATTGAGTGGGTCATTTGTTTTCTTTCTTCTTTGTTTTTTGAGTAGTTTATATATTCTGTGCTCAGCTGGTCTTGGGAGATCTCTGATCCCTGTTTACTTCTTTGGGTTATTGTGACTAGTCTTGGCACAAACATTTGTGTATTGCTTACATATTTGATTTCAATGTGAAGAGTTTGTAACTAAGAGTGGAACTGGTGGGTTATGGGATATGTTTATGTTTAAGTTTCCAGAGAACTCCCCAAACTGTCTTCCACAGGGAACTACTCACTTTACATTAATACTAGCAGTGTACCAGAGTTGAAAATCCATATCTTCACTAATGCTATCCTCCTTTTTGATTTTAGGCATGATAGTAAGTTACATCCTCTTGTACTTCCAACACAACTCTTTAATGACAAACCATGCTGGCATCTGTTCATATGTTTGTTAGAAATTTGTATACAACCATTGGCAAAACATCTAGTCAAGTGCTTTGTCCATTTTTATTGGTTTAGCTTTGTTATTAAGTTATAGAATTTCTTTTTTTTAATTTTATGTGGATGAGTGTATTGTCTGCACGTATGTAGGTGTACCCATGTTGTACAATGCCCATGGAGGTCAGAAGAGGGCGTGAGATCCCCTGGAACTGAAGTTATGGACAGTTGTAAGTGCTGGGATTTGAACCCAGGTCCTCTGCAAGAGCAGCCAGTGCTCTTCACCACTGAGCCATCTCTCCAGCCTATCTTATAGGATTTCTTTATATATCTTAGTTATTAGTCTCTTAAGAAGCATAAAATTTACAAGTTTTTCCATTTTCTAATTATTCCATGTTTGTGATTAATTTTTGAGATAGGAGCTCATGTAACACAGGCTATCCTCAGACTCTCTATGTAGCCCAGGATCACCTTGAACTCCTAATCCTCCTGATCCTCCCTAGTTCTGGCATGCTCCTCTATCTGCAATTCATTTAATATCTGATACTGTATTTTGACACATGGTGTGTCTTAATTTTGGTAAAGTGCCGTGTGTCTTTTTTTTTTTTTTTTTCTTTTGTGGCTTATACTTCAGGGTTCATATTCAAGAATTTGTTTCCAGGCCTGGAAAGATTACTCAGCATTTAAGAGTCTTGCAGATGACACAAGTTCAGTCCCCAACATGCAGATGACTACTCACAACCATCTGTAATTCCAATTCCAGTAGTACAATGCTGTGATGACAGAAGCTTTTTAGATGAGCTTCAGCATGAACCCACCAACTTTGTTCTTCATAGAACAATTAGGAAAAACTTTCCTAGACATGATTCCAAGAGCAAAACTGACAAGGAAGGTAGATGTAGTGGATACCATTAAAATTAAAGGCAGGGCTGGTGAGATGATTCAAAGGTAAATATGCTTGCCACACAAGCCTGCATCTGAGTTCAATTCCTGGGACCCACTGAAAGGACAGAATTGACTCCACAGTGTTGTCTTTTGTCCTCCACACATGCACCTTGGCATGTGTGCCCATGCACACACAACATGCATACAAGCACAACAACAAAACATACTAAACCTTTTTGTGCTTCAAAGGACACTATCAAGAAAGTGGAAAAAAATCAATAGTGTGCAGGTACAAAAGAAAGATTTGTGGCAGATGTTGCCAAGATCTATAAAGAAATATTTCATCTAAATAATAAAAAGAAGATAAATATCATTTTTAAATGGGCAGAGGATATAAACTTAGACCTAAACAGACATTTCAAAGAAGCTACAGGGATGACCAATGAGCATCAGGAAAAGATCAACATCCATGCCACCAAGGAAAGACTCACCCAAACCATAACAGTGTGTAACTGAACCCCCACCAAAAGAGCTATAATTTAAAAAGGCAGTAATGAGTGTTATCAAGGATGTGGAATCATTTAACTACTTACATACTGCTAAGAATAATATACAATGCTTCAAGGTGCTAGAGAAGCTAGGATAATGGCCCCCTAGGTAACATCTCAGTTACTTCATTTATTTACAAGACAAATAAAAATAGATGTATATGCAATAATCTGTCACGAATAGCATCATTATTCATAATAGCCAAAAAAGTGTATGCATGTCCACCAGTGTCCACACATTGATGAGGAGAAAAATAAATGTGGCATAGCCATACAACTGAATATTTATTTGGCAACCAAAAGAAATGAACCAGTGCTGGGTCTGGAGAGATGGCTCAGCAGTCAAGAGCACTGACTGCTCTTGCAGGGGACCTGGGTTCAATTCCCAGCACCCACATGATGGCTAAGAACTGTCTTAGGCCAGGTGTGGTAGCGCACACCTTTAATCCCAGCACTCAAGAGGCAGAGGCAGGTGGCTCTCTGTAAGCTCAAGGCCAGCCTGGTCTACAAAGTGAGTTCCAGGACAGCCTGAGCTACAGGGAGACGCTGTCTCAAAAAAGACCAAAAAAAAAAAAAAAAAAAAAAAAGAAACGAACCAGTGATATATGTTCCATGCCTGGATTTCAAAAATATGGTGCTGCAGGAAAAACTCAGCCATCTTTTTCTGTGAAATGTTCAAAATAGGTATATATATCCACAGAGATGTGGACAATAGATACTTGAGACTGGAAGATGGGGACTCAGGGGAGAAATAGTTTCTTCATGAGGTAAAGAGCATTAAAACATTCTAATTTATTATAACAAATGTGCAGTTTTGTGAAAGTACTAAAAAGATACCAGATTATCATCATTTGAAGAGTAAATTGTATGATATGCAAAGTTATTTTTAGAAATAGAAGTTTTAATTCATGGCAAAATTTATTAAACACTGGTATAAATTTTTAATTTATTTTTATTTTATGTGTATGAGTGTTTTACTTACATGGATGTAAGTGTATCATGTGCCTGCACTGACCTCAGACTTCAGAGAAGGGTATTGGATCCCTTAGAACTGAAGTTACAGACAGTTGTTAGCAGCCATGTGGATGCTGGGAACTGTACCCAGGTCCTCTGAAAGAGCACTCAGTGAAAGACCGCTGAGCCATGTCTCCAGCCCCTAACACTGTTTTATTTAATAATAATATTTTATTAATTCTTTGAGAATTTCATACAATATATTTGATTACATGTAAAGTGTTACACACCTGCACACCAGCATGCATACAGCTTCACCTGCTGAACACGTTTAACCTGTTCTTGGAAGTTAACCATGGCAACAGCTGAGTCAGTGACCTACGCCAATGATCAGCACCTGGCACATTCATGGAAGAGAGATGATCACATATATATCCCTATTTTTCCCTGATTAAACGAGTCTGTGGCAGCTCACATTGTGCTCTCTTCTCACCGGACTCCCAGTGTCTGTGTCGGCTCCCTCGTCTACTCATTCTTTGGTCGTTCCCTGAACTTCTCCAGCTGGCCCAGAGGAGGTTACAACTTCTGGCTCCCACATTGTCTGCGACCCCCTGGCATTTGTAAAATGTCCCCCGGTGGTCGGTGTTTGTGAAACACCCCCTCAACGGTTTTGGCTTTTGCCCCCTCCAGCATTTGTGAGATCCCCCCAGCATTTATAAAATGCACCCCCCCGTGTTTGCGAGACTCCCCCTTTGAGATTTAGTAAGTAGAACGCTTTGTTTTATGTGCTCAAGGCCTGCCAGGGTGAGTGCATGGCCCCCTTTCCTTTCACTCTCAATTCTTTTGTCATGTTGTTTGTTGGAAGTTCCCCGCTAAGCACAGGACACTCTGAGATTTGACACGCACTCTTTGTCTGTTCCTAGTTCTGTCCAGGCACTTGCCTGCTGACCCGGTTCCGTGCTGTCATGGGCAACCTCCTCACCATAATTATAAACCCTCAGCTCCTCAGCAGAGGATGATCTACACGAACATAACTCAGACTGTTAAAAAAAACAAACCTGAAGGCCGGGCGTGGTGGCACACGCCTTTAATCCTAGCACTTGGGAGGCAGAGACAGGCGGATCTTTGTGAGTTCAAGGCCAGCCTGGTCTACGGAGTGAGTTCCAGGACAGCTGGGGCTACAGGGAGACCCTGTCTCGAAAANTACTATATGTGTATGTTCGTGGATATATGTACACCTCATGAATGCAGGTGCCTGAGGAGGGCAAAAGAAGATGTTGGATCCCCTAAAACTGGAATTATGGATGGTTGTGAGCACCCTGTTGTAGGTGCTGATAATCAAACCTGGGTCCCCTGGAAGAGCAGCGAGTGTTCTTAACCTCTGAGTATCTCTCCAGCCCCTCATATCGAATTTTGATGAGGCTCTGAATCTATTTGGTTTCAGAAATATAAAGTGGAAAATATAGTGATAGCATCAAGCCACACATCCATGTTTAAGTAAATATTATTATGACATGAAAACATGCTAGCATCATAACACTTGTCTTGACTCACATGCTTCCAACCAGTTACCTATGACTAATTCATCCTTGTAACTCTCAAGGTAACTCCTTTTCTCAAATAAGCATTTACTTATTACAAAGTTTACAACCACTTACTCATTGTAAAGTTGACTACCATTTGCATAGAGTACTTCTGTGTAAGGTCCAAATAGACACTTCTCTATATGCCCAGAACATCCTATGCACACATCTATCAAAACACTTAACATACACTCTCTCTATCATTGATTTGCTTGTCTTTTAATTCTTTGTTTAGGTTCCTAAGAGTGCAAACCATGTCACATCTGTGCTGCGGCATGCTTATTACCTCCTTGCTTATGGAACAGACTTAACCTCGGCTTGGAAGCAACAGCTGAGTCAGCGATCTGGGCCAATGAGCAACACTTGGCACATTCACGGAAGGCAGAGACAATATATCCCTATTTTCCCCGATTAAAATGAGTTTGCAGGAGCTCACAATCTGCCTACTTTTCACCCTACTCTCACTGTCTGTGTACTAATTTCACATCTACTCACCTCCATTTCTCGGCCTTGACCTGAACTTCTTTGGCTGGACCGGAGGAGCTTACTACATCTGGTGCCCAACGTGGACTGCCCCCTTCCACATTTGCGAGATGTCTGCTGTTCCCGCAAAAGGTCTCTCTTTGTGTTTTCTGTGCTTATGGCCATGCGAAAGTGAGCATCCGGCCCGCTTCCCTTCACTTTTTTTTTTTTTGTTCATTGTTAGAGATACATACCCCTGCGCCTGGTGGTTCCACCTCTTGGTTTGTCCAGGCAAGTCGGAATAAGGGCTGATCCACTAAGGGCCACTGCTCTCCTGACTCCTCCTCTCAGTGGGATACCATGGACTCCATCTGGGTTGACCAGTGGCCTATCCTCAAATCTAAATTGTCCATTCTTTTTCTTTTTTTTTTTTTAAATTAGTTTTTATTGATGCTTTGTGCATTTCATACATTTTTTCCAATTCAGTTCAGGCTTATTTCCCTTTCCCTCCCCCCCCACCCCCACCCCATCCCAGATCATGCATTCTGCCATAACTGTCCTGCATCTTTCTCTCATTTTTTTTTTTTTTCATTTTTAGCTATAAGTGATAATCCATGAGTACAAGCATCCTTCATGCAAAACCTATCTGCAGGCTGTTGTGCCCAAACACCTACAGCCCCACCATCCAGTGGGGGGTGACAGGTTGTTTGTTCAATCAAGTTGATCAAATGAGTGTCCAGACTACATTGCTGTAGTTTCACCATTCACCCCAATCGCAGCCCTTACATTCTACCACGCCCCCTCTTCCGCAGGTTGTTCCCTAGGCTTAGAAAAGGGGCACAGGTGGATGAGAGGTAAAACAGTCCACTCTCTCTGGAGCTGTTGACTTGGACTCTGGTCAATTCTGGCTGTTTCCTTTCATGGGCTGACAGTTTGTCCAGGAATAACCTTTCGATCCTACTAATGAAGAACAAGCAATTAGATATATAGGTATTTAAGCAGCACTAATAGTTATGGTAGGTTACTTTAGCATAGACACATGTTTGGATATGTTAATCCATGAATTACAATTTTCCCCCCTGTTAAATATGACAGGGTCTTACTGTGGCTTATAACATCTCCTAACCTGTAGAGGATGTAAGCTTGTGGCATCAGCCATGGGTTATTTCTCCAAGGGGAGAGCCAATAGCCAATTAGATTTGGGATATACAGGCACATGGCTGCCTCTGCTGCACAGTATTTCCAGGCAGGTGAGGTGTAGCTGGTGCTGACGGTGGAGTCTTGCTTGACTCAGGGAGACCCATATTTGCTTTATTGGTTTAGTGGCCTTTGGTAACACTCTCTGGCATTCCAGAGGCCATCTGTACACTTGCATGTGTGGTCTCAATACATCCCTCCCATGTTAACGTCAGGTCTTCGGCAGCAGGGTCTTATTGCCTCTCCTCCTGTAGGTAAAAAAAAAACAAAAAAATAAAAAAATAAATTGTCCATTCTTAAATCCCTGGTAGATGAACAGCTTGCTTTAGGACATATTGAACCCACCTTTAGCCCCTATAATACCCTTATCTTTGTAATTAAAAAGAAATCTGGTAAATATAGACTATTGCAGGATCTCCGACAAATTAATCTACATATGAAAAAGATGGGCTCCACTCAAGGGGGCCTTCTCCACCTAGTTGCACTCCCCCTGATTGGCATATTGCAGCCAGTGACCTCAAGGACTGCTTCTCTGCTATTCCTCTGGCTGAACAGGATCACCCTTATTTTGCCTTTTCCGTCTGAGAACCTAATGTACATAAACCTGCCAAAAGATAGCAATGGAAAGTTCTGCCTCAAGGCATGAAAAACAGCCCCACCATATGTCAACATTTTGTGGGCTCTGCCTTCCACGTTTTACCCTCGTCCTGTAAATACATACATTACCTGGACGACATCCTCCTGGCCCACCCTTCTTCTGAACTTAAGGTTCTCCTTCATGATTTAATTTCTTCTTTACAGTCCCTCAACCTTCATATTTCCCCTGACAAGATACAAGTTACACAGCCCTATCAGTTTCTAGGCTTCCACATCTCCAAATCTACCATGCCCCTTAAACCTCACATCCACCTCAAGGACAAGTACCCCCTCAATGATCTCTAAAAACTCTGTGGTAATATCGATTGGCTCAAGCCTTTTCTCTCAATACCCCCTGCCAGATTTGAACCCCTGTTCTCCCTTTTAAAAGGAAAGCGATTCCCCTCTGAAGTAATTGATATTCCCCAGGCTAGGTCCGTAATCAATGACATCAACGGCTGCCCATTTGCCCTATCCACAGACCCTTTTCAACCCGATAAACCTGTAGCTGTTCTTGCCTTAGGCACCGTAGGGGGAGTCCCTGGGGAAATTTGGCAGAACAGTCCTCTTTTCTGGCTTCACCCCTTGTGAAGTGACTGCCACAAAACTACTTCCTTTGCTGAAACCCTCCTCCTGCTTGCGTTCAAAGGTCGATCCTATTGCAACCGAATCTACCATACTGAACCTGATAGAATTATTCTGCCACTTCCTATCTCTAAAATTAATTTCCTATGGAGAGACAATTCCCTATTTCAAGTCCTTATGTGGGGTTACCCTGGTATTCTTGACAACCATTTTCCATGTGACAAGAGGTTGCAGGTCCTTCCATTTCTCACTGCTGATTTCCAACCACACTCCTTCCCTAAATCCCAGCCCATCCCCCATGCTCCCACGTCCTTTATGGGTGCCAACAAAAACAATTCTGGGTTAATTCTTCACTCCAACAATGACCCTAAGTGCTTTCTCTGTCCCAATCCTGGATCTGTTCAACTTGGCGAGCTCCTTGCAATCACCCAAGTCTTCTTCTTGGCACAAGACACCCCTTTGAATATTTTCTCTGACAGTCAATATTCAGTACAGGCTTTCAAGTCCCTCCCTTTCTCCACCATAAATGCTTCCAATTCCCCTTTGGACATCACTCTGCTGGCTATCAAGGATCTCCTTGAACACTGTGCCTATCCTTGGTTCATTGAACAGGTTCGCTCCCACACAGGCCTGTGTTATTACTTAGGTCAATACTGCGGTCAATTCCCTTATCATCTGCCCATCTACACCCCTAGAACAGGCTCCTGCACTCCATCAGTGTTTCCATCTCTCCGCACGGTCATTTCATCAACTATACTCTGAGCTCTCTCTCCCAATGTAAGCACCTTTCCCATTCCTGCTGGGCATGCGTCCCGTTGGCACCCACTGATGTGTCCATTTAACTGTAGACACTTTCTCCAGGTTTATTTATGCTGTTCCTCTGTCAGGTGAAACAGTGTCCCACAACAGTAAGGCTTTGAAAATGGCCATGCTACTCATGGGAGTTCCTTGGGAACTCAAAACTGACAATGGCCTGGCATATACTTCTGGTCCCTACCACGCCTTTCTTTCCTCTTGGAACATGAAACCCTCCACTGGTATTCCATATAATCCTCAGGGCCAGGCCATCATTGAGCTCCATCAAGGCACATCTCTCCAGACTCAGGCCCTTCCCCTCCCCTATGGATCCCCTCCTCCTCCTTACAGAGACCCCCTTTACATTCAGCTTCCTTACATTTGACAGACATAATTTCACCAGCTTACAAGCATTGGGGCTCCCTTCCCCGCCCCACCCCCTCTCTCTCATCAGACGGAGGGCCCCTTTGTCCTCACAATGGAAGGGCCCTGATCCCCTATTAACACAAAGGCCAAGGCTTTGCTTGTATCTTTCCAGAATCCTCAGGAAAGTGGCTGTGGGTACTCTCAAAAAATGTTCGACCCTGTTTGGACACAGACACTTGATCCCCGTAGCAGCTGTAGTTTGCTACAGGAGAAGAAGGGGATCCTCTGGGAAGCCTCTGTGATGCCATCGAAAAATGTTGGAGAAAAAGGGAATCCAACCTTTTCGTGCTTTGTGTTTATGGTGACTGTCTTTCCATGTGTCTAAGATTCATGTAGTCATGTTCTTCATGCATCTAAGTTTTTGTATGTAAACTGTGTCTAGCGTCCTCTCAGTCTAAGTTTTTGTGTGTGTTTATCAGTCATTGTAATAGCCTCATGTTGGTTCTGTCAAACAAAGTGGCCACTTTAAGTTTCCATCTTTTATGTGCACAGAATTATTTGGCATGCCGGACTAGATATGCCCGTGCAAACTTTAAAGTATGAATATTTAAAAAATGCATTGAAAGGCTAAACATTTGGATACTGTAGATCAAATGTTTATTATTTGTTTTGCTCACTCAATCAAAGTCCTAGGCATTAAAATCTAAAAACCAACACGTGGCTGGTCTATTTGAACGATTTTGTTACCTAGGTCTGCAGGTTCAACTGCATTCAATGCTAGTCGTAGAGACATCGGCTTTTCAGAAAGTTGGTGACTGTGCAAAATTGCAGTTTATTTTCTTCACTTGTATCCCTTCAAAAATGTTTACACAGTAGTGCTGGAAAGCTCAGTTTTGAGATCCCGAGTTAATGCCTTGCCGTTTTTTTAGTAGCTTGAGCTTGGCAGTGTCGGCTAGCTGACTTTGTGTTCCTTTTTGTTTTGGGGTTTTTGTTTTTTTTGCTATGATTATGGATCTTAAATCTTAAAAAAGGGGGGGGTTGAAATATCAGGATTTTCTTTGGGGAGGGGACTCAGTTATGATACAAAGTGATTGTTCATTATTTTGTTATCTTTCATTGTTACATTAACACCAGATACTTAAAATAAGCCTCCAGATGAGTTGTTGAAATATGATTGCCTTTAAGTGTTGCAGTTGCATGATTTGTAATTTCAATACCCGTTGCAAATCATCAAATATTCTGTTTTTCCTTAAGACGGAATGACTATTGGTGTGATGAGAACACCTGCTTGAGCATTCCTGAAAATATTATCTTCTTCACGTTTGGCTCTCTGCCATTCATGACTCTCGGGGGTAAACCCCCATGCCTCTACTCCCACCCAGATAAACACTGTTCCTAGCATCTTCCTTTGGTGGCTGGTTAGTCAATGACGGGTAAGATCCTGTTAATCAAGACAATGAAAGGCAGGCACAATCAGATGTCAGAATGCTGGAGGTAGGGCCAACAATGTCTGAGCTATGCACTCAGGCTCCCACTATGCTTGTCACTCTTTTTAAATGAAAAGGGGTGGAAATGTAGAGTCTTATGCACCTGTGCAGCAAGCAGCGTGCTTACCTCCTCACCTACCAAACAGACTTAACCTGTGCTCAGAAGCAACAGCTGAGTCAGCGATCTGGGCCAATGAGCAACACTTGGCACATTAGCAAAAGGGCATATTATATACATATATATTTTCCCTGATTAAAATGAGTTTCCTTTTGCCCTACTCTTGGTGTCTGTATGCTGATTCCGTGGTCTACTCACCTCTATTTCTCAGTCGTGACCTGAACTTCTTTGGCTGGACTGGTGGAGCTTACTATACATGTACCTTCATATTTCTTGTGTCAATAATTCTTCTTTGTGTCCACTGTCATGATCATTGGAGCACTATTAATCATATCATTAATGTTTGAATCAAACTGTATTTTCTCACTGTGATGGTGAAGGCCTGTAATCCAAGCTACTTGGGTGGTTGAGGAAGAACAATCACCTATTTGAGGTCTGCTTTGGCTGTATGGGAACTTCAGGGCCAGTTTGGGCAACTTAGACACATTTTTTTTCAATTTAAAAATAGTGGGGCTAGAGAAAATAGCTCAGCAGTTAAGAGCACTGGCTGCTCTTGGAGAGGACTTGGGTTCTATTACCAGCACAGACATGACAGCTAACAACAGTCTGTAACTCCAGTTCCAAGGGATCCAATAATCTGACCTCCACAGGCATTTCACTACATGGGTGTACTTACATACATGCAGGCAATATACCCATACCCATAAAATAGTAAAAATAATTTAAAATTTTTTTTAATTAATTAATAAATAATAGGGCTGAGGATGTTTAACAAGGTCCTGGATTTAATCAAAACAATAACAATACCAGCAAACATCATTGCATTTTATAAAATATGTTCACCTATTTTTTTATTTAAAAAATTCTCAGAATGGATGTTCAGCAAATATACTAGAGGATAGTTTTGTTTTCTATTCAAAATGATGTAAAAGCTCTTTTAAGATTGTACTTCAGTAAGTCATTACCATATATTAAACAAGAAGTTTGATACATTGGTTTACTTACATGTTTTATTCTGCTTGTATGGAATAGTTTAGAGAAGTAAATCATTCAGACTTCCATGGTCATTGCACCATCAATAGACATCTTCAGCATGTGCAAGAACACTGCAATATAACAGTGTCAGAACACCAACATCTGTACACTGCTCTGTGCATTCTGATGTTTTATACATGACTTCTCAGACCATTTCAAACACATCAAACTTCACTGCTGAGCACTGATGAAAACATTCATCCTTGTCAGAGACTATTGCAAGACTTCTTTAGTTTTATTGTCTTATTTAATGCTCTCTTCCCAGCATCCTCTCAGGGGAACTGCTGTCTTTTTTTTAATTAAAGACAGGATCTTACTATGTTTTCCTGACTACCTGGGAACTCTTTATGTAGACCAGTCTGGCCTCAAACTCAGTCATCCACCTGCCTCCCTCTAGATTGCTAGAATTAAAAAAGTACTCAACCATGCCCAATAAAGACTTTTTTAAATTTTATGGTGTGTGTGTGTGTGTGTGTGTGTGTGCATGTGTGTAGGTCTGGCCACTTGAATGCATGTGGCTGAGGAATCCATCTGATCACTTGGACCTGGAGTTACAGACAGTTGTGAGATGCCAGGCATAGGTACTGGGAACCAAACTTGAGTCTGCGCAAGAGCAGTATGAACTCTTATCCACTCAGCCCCTCTCCAGACACTGGGAACTGTTATTATAATGCTTCTATTTTGTCCTTCAGAATATTAGTTTCTCTGCGTGTACTCATTTATAGTTGGTCTTTCATAACTTTAGATTTGCCCTTATATGTATTATTCCAAGTAATTATAAGGATTATTAGATATAAATATTTTTGCTTTTTTATAGTAAAATGTCTTCAATTGGTTCAGAAATTTCACTACCCACCTAACTCCTACCATATTTATTGTGTGTGTGTGTGTGTGTGTGTGTGTGTATTCAGGCAAGCATGTGCATATGTGGGCACGAATATGCCATGGCATGGATGTGGAGGTCAAAGGCCAACCTATGGGAATGTGTTCTTTCCTTGTGCCCTGAGAGTTTCATGGAATCAAACTCAGGTCACTATGCTTGCGGGGAGGAAAAAAAATTCCTTTACTTGTTGATCCATCTTACCAGCCCTATATTTTTATACTATGAAATATAAGTATAAGTGCTTTAACAAGGAAGTGTCTATCTGTACCTACTTTTAAGATTATCCTCAATATATTTGTTTCCTATTCTTGAGACCAATTATATATACTTTTGTTATGGCCCAAACAAATGCTGATGCCTGTGATAGATAATAATCAAGTATATGCATTGTAATTCACTTATGCTGTGACCAAAAGTAGTATGGTTTGCAGAAACATGTTACCTATAATTTGTGTGTCTAGTATAACAAGATATAGTCAAGGTCAGATTCTTAATAATCACACTTGGACTCAGGCCTGGTGGTGCATGCCTTTAATCACAGTACTAGNTTGCCCATTTCCACAGTTTGTTCTGGGGTTTTGTCTGCTTGAGTTTGCATGTCTTGTGCATGCTGACACCATTGCTGTAGGTTTGTGTGAGGGAGTGCTCTACCATTGAGCTACACTGTTAACTCCTTAATTGTATTTTATTTTAGTTAGATAATTTAATTAATTTATTTATTTTTTGTCATTTCGAGACAGGGTCTCCCTGTAGCCCCAGCTGTCCTGGAACTCACTCTGTAGACCAGGCTGGCCTTGAACTCACAAAGATCCGCCTGCCTCTGCCTCCCGAGTGCTAGGATTAAAGGCATGCGCCACCATGCCCAGCAATTTATTTTTTATCTTGTGTGTATAAATATATGATATATGTGTACGTGTGTGTGCATTCATGTGTGAGAGTGTAGGCATGTGTGTGTCACAGTACACACATGTGGCTGTCAGAGGACAACTTTTGGTGCTGGTCAGCACCTTGTACCTTGTTTGGAGCAGGGTCTCTTGTAGGCTGCATATACTGGAGTATCTGGCCCATGAACTTCAGAAAATTTTCTGCCTCTACCACTTCCTGATTTGTGGTGGAAGTGCTGGATTACAGACACATGTGCTACTGCACCCTGCTTTACAGGAGCTCGCAAGCCTTCATGCTTGGGCAGCAGCAAACACTTTACCTACTGAGCTGTCTCTCCAGCCCTGCTGTTTTTGTAATTTGCATATACAGTAACATGTTTTCTTATGACATTTTCATGCATGCTTGCTTGTTTTTTTTAATCTGATTTTTTTTGTTCTTTTCCAGACAGGGTCTCCATGTAGCCCCAGCTATCCTGGAACTCGCTCTGTAGACCAGGCTGGCTTTGAACTCACAAAGATCCGCCTGCCTCTGCCTCCCAAGTGCTAGGATTAAAGGCGTGTGCCACCACGCCCGGCCTAAATTGTCCATTCTTAAGTCCCTGGTAGATGAGCAGCTTACCCTAGGACATAATGAACCCTCCCTTAGCCCCTATAATACCCCATCTTTGTCATTAAAAAGAAATCTGGTAAATATAGACTCTTGCCATACCTCAGACAAATTAATCTACATATGAAAAAGATGGGCTCTTCTCAGGGGGCCTTCCCCACCCCTGTTGCATTCCCCCTGATTGGCATACTGCAGTCATTGCCCTCAAGCACTGCTTCTTTAGTATTCCTCTGGCTGAACAGGATCCCCCTTACTTTGCCTTTTCCATCTGGGAGTCTAACGTACATATCTTGCCTCAAGGCATGAAAAACATCCCTACCATATGTCAAAATTTTGAGGCCTTCACCTTCCATGTTTTACTCTCGTCCTATAAATACATACATTACATGGATGACATCCTCCTGTCCCACCCTTCTCCTTCTGAACTTAAAGTTCTCCTTCGTGATTTAATTTCTTTACAGTCCCTCAGCCTTCATATTTCGCTCAGCGAGGTACAACTTACACAGCCCTATCAGTTTTTAGGCTTCCACATCTCCAAATCTATCGAGCCCCTAACCCTCACATCCACCTCAAGGACAAGCACTCCCTCCAATGATCTCCAAACACTCTTTGGCAATATCCATTGGCTCAAGCCTTTTCTCCCAATACCCCCTGCCAGATTCGAACCCGTTCTCCCTTTTAAAAGCAAAGTGATCCCCCTCCGAAGTAATTGATATTGATTCCCAAGCTAGGTCCATAATCAATGATATCAACAGCTGCCTGTTCGCCCTATCCACAGACCGTTTTCAACCTGATAAACCTGGGCTGTTCTTGTTCTGGGGACTGGGGGGAGGGGTCCTTGGGGTGATTTGGCCAAAAGGCCCTCTTTTCTGGCTTCACCCCTCACGAAGTGACCGCCACAAGATCACTCCCTTTGTTGACACCCTCCTCCTGCTTGTGTTCAAAGGTCGGTCCTATTGCAACCGAATCTACCTTACAGAACCTGATAGGATTATACTGCCACTCCCTATCTCGAAAATTAACTTCCTATGGAGAGAGAGGGTTCCCTATTTCAAGTCCTTATGTGGGGTTACCCTGGTATTCTTTTTTTTTTTTTTTTTTTTTTT
>VZQC01013003.1:285605-297741 GCA_009823505.1 Rhizomys pruinosus | reverse complement strand
GAGACTAAAAATCCAACTGGATAATAAGGTGAAAGGAAGTAACATCCATCTTTCAATTATAACCTTAAATATTAATGGACTATATTCCCCAATCAAAAGACATAGACTGGGAGAATGGATTAGGAAACAAAATCCACCTATATGCTGTCTACAAGAAACCCATCTCAATTTCAAGGATAGGCACCAACTTAAAGTGAAGGGATGGAAGAAAATATTCCAAGCAAATGGTACAAAAAAGAAAGCAGGTGTTGCTATTTTATTATCAGACAAAATAGACTTCAAAGCAAAAGAGACAAAGAGGACCATTACATCATTATTAAAGGAACAATTGGCGATGAATATCTCACAGTCATGAATATATATGCACCAAACTCTGGTGCACCAAAATTTATAAACAACTGGGGTAAAGTAAGAAAACTAAACAAAGAAACAGTTGTACTATGGCTTGCCTCCTAAATGTCTCCTCAAGCTCCTATAATAAAGGCTTAGTCTTGAACTGGTGGCTCCATTGCACATGGTAGAAAATTTTGAGCAGGCTAGTTCAAAGATGGCTCTATGGCCAGTGGAAGAATCTTTAGATCAGGCTAGTTCAAGGATGGAGATGTCTGTATTCATACACTTGAAGTGCATGTAGGACTCCAGGATCCTGCTCTCATGAAATGAAGGGATCACTCCTCTGCCAGACTCTCTACCATGTTCTGCCTTGCCAATGATACAAGGCAATGAGACCAAGCAACCATGGAATGACACTTCCACAAGTGGCAACAAAATTTTCTCTTCATGAGTCTATTGTCTCACTTATTTTGTTCAATGTGAGAAAGGAGATTAACTGAAACAAGAGAAATCACTTGAGTTGGGAACATTTAAGCCATGAACTCTGTTGAGTAGAGATCCAACAATAAGAGTTCATTTTACATTGAACAGAGCATGGAACAATAACAAGAAAAATTTCCTGTTAAGAAAAGTTTGAATAACTTTCCATAATCCACTGAGCAACAGTGGAGGAACAGATATGCCATAAAAACATTAGGTTTAATGAGAAGCTTTAGGTGCAAACTTTATCTTAGCCATATTTCTATTCTCGGCACCTACAATAATATCCCATACAGATCAATCATTAATATTTGTGAAATAAGTATGAAGCCAGCTACTGCAGAAGAAAATGTAGCAACTTATAATTGAAGATATCAATAAGTACTGGCCATAAATTCTTTTCTACACTTGTTATGTGCAGATGGTTCCCATAAACAACTGAAGACAATCTTAAATATGAAATGTTTAAGAAAACTTAGGAAATAAATGTACCAACTTCAATGACCATTCCTTTCTTCCAAAAATATACCAAGAAGTTTAGACTGGTAAAAAGTTCCCAAAATAAAGTCAACAAATTGCTGTGTAGAGTGGTATGAGATTTTTTTTCTTCACAATAAGAAAACTTAGGAAATAAATGTACCAACTTCAATGACCATTCCTTTCTTCCAAAAATATACCAAGAAGTTTAGACTGGTAAAAAGTTCCCAAAATAAAGTCAACAAATTGCTGTGTAGAGTGGTATGGTATAGCATAACTTGGTCATTCCATACAATGTACCCAACACTTTTGAGTCAGTACAATGAAGTATATCAAGAACACTAGATAAGAGCATTTTCTTCTTACAGTTATTCTTTCATAAAGTTACATGACAACACTTCTAATGGTAGTTTCCTACAATATAACAATTTTATACAGAAAGCTTATAGGATTCAGGAAAAAGAGTAATGGGTACTAACAAGGTACATACCAGGTTAAAACTCTGACTCTTAAATTTACTAAGAGTAAGTGATCCATTTCATGTCATTCCTCTGTGCTATGTCTAATATCAGCTTCAATTCTGCTTGCATATTACCAAGTTTCTGTAGGTCTAAAGTGCTCCAAAAATGCCAACTTCCATTACAAGGCACAGGGATGGGATAAATAACAGATTTCAGGTCTTTCAGGGGTGTTAATGCCTGCAGAATTCTCATGAGCATATGCAGAGTAATGGGGTTAGAAGCAAAGCTAAGCATGCTCAGTTGAGAACAGCACCTTAGTGCTGGGATGAGAATAGAAATTGTAGAATCTCTTAGCAGGCAATGGTCTAGTTCAAGTTGCATCAGAGTATTTGCGACTTTCTCCAGGAGCTCCTGAACAGGCTCACAATCTTTCAAATACATTCGATTGTTACTAAGATGCAACAGTTTGATATTGTTGGTCTGAGGACACTAGGACAGAAATTTGAAGTCGTTGTTAGAAAGTCCACAGAAAGGCAGACCCAAAATATCCAAAGCAGGTGGTAGAACTCTGTAGGGAGAAAACAGAAAAATATTTCTGAAGAATGAGAACTGGATGTAGGAAACTACACCTAAGAATCTAGAATAAATTATTTTGCAGGTGTATATTTCAGCAGCTAACAATGTGGGTTTGCATGTACTTAATAGAAATTTCTTCCAGGAAGTATATATTTCCACTATAACAAACAATACATTAACATTGAGAATGTGTGAATATATTATTACAGAAATTCCTGTGAAAGAGTTATGAAAAATATTAATCAGCTTAGTAATTACAACATAACCAACAGTGGAAGTAGTTTACCTCTTTAATGGAGATAGGACTCAGGGAACAACTAACTTCCTGAAGTTCCTGTGTGTAGTCACTCAATAATAATATACATGTTCAAGGCAAAAGCTTTGAGATAATAGATTAGCAAAAGGATCTGACACTGTGAACTATGGGTATGTCTAGTTATGACGCAGTGTATCAATGCTATGGCATAAAAATCTCTCACCATCGACCTTCCTCCCATTCATTTCTAGAAGGTTGGAGAAGTGCATGCTTTCACCTTTATACATTACTGGAATTAGTATAATGTCAGCACATGTTTCACTCACTAGTTTGGTTTTTTGGAATCCTGTATTTCTATTAAATAAGAAGAAACACTCTCTCCTTGCTGCTTTAAAAGTTCCAACATTTTGTATGCTGAGGTGGAAGGAGAAGAGGATTATGGAAAGCTGTTCAATATTCAGGAATGTCTTCTATCCTGTCTTATAAAATATGCTGGCCCTATTTGAAACCCATGCACTGATCCCAAGCTCTCACCTCAAAAGATTTTTAAGATGATCTTTGAGGCAGAAAGAAGACAAGCTGAGCTCCTTGAGGTGGTCCATACGCTTCAGATGAGTGGTAAAACTTTTAAAGACTTTCCTGTTCAAAGATGTACAAGTAATTTTAGATAGAGTAAGTCTGTACAGTTGGACCACCTGAATCAGAATTTTTGTCACTTCACTCAGAAGCCTGATCAACTGCCAGGCAATCAACACATCTAAAATCCAGCAAACTCAATGAGCTCTTGCATTCACATAATTTATTAATTTGCAAAGTTCGGCAACAGAGGTGTAAGGACCCCAAGCTCGGCTCTACTTTACTCTGAAGCAAAGACAATAATTCATTTTCCCTCAAATTACCATCAAGGCAAAGGTCTACTATCAGTTGCATAGCCTGATTAGCGGACTGAACCTCAGATTCTTTATTTACCATGCTACACTGAGCTTCCATTCTTAGGGCAGAGATTTGAGCATAAGGAGAAGATTGAAAACAGATCTGTGGCATAGTATTCTTTCCAGGGCATATAGTTCTGCAGACAGCTTCTTGTCTTAAATCTAGAATTTGCAGTTTAGGGCTCCTGTAGGGAAAAGAGAAGACAGAAGATGTAAGAGGTAGTAGCAAACATTAATGGAACCCAGCAGGAACAATGACAAGATGTAAGGACAAATGCCTTCTTTGTTCTTCATTCCATATATAACCATCAGCAAGTTTTTAGTTTGCAAATATAACATCATTTATTATTTACATCTTGTATGCTAATTCCAACAGTCTTGGTGTTTATTTTATATAATGTATCGAGTAAACTCATCCTTCAATAGTATCCTTATGGTCCACTATAGCAAAAATAAATTCCTCAATATGGCAGTACACTTTGAGACACATACATTTTTAGTATTCACCATTGACTATCTCTTGGGTGATCAGGTGGTCCTCTCTTGCTATCTTACCATGTCATTATTATGTATAGTCTTTACAAGAGGAGGCAGTCATGGCAGGACAGATCAGAAGACAATGTGTCAAGGCTTTTAAGAGCTCATTCTGTTCCAATATGGAGACAGAATAAGAGCCTAAGCTTCAAAATGTCTGCGTCTTCTTGTGCTCAACCATAAAAGCAAAAGTGAACAATGGAACCAAAAGTTGGCCTGTGATCACCTCAAGATTTCTTCAGGGTTAGAATAATTCCTTTGTGCTTGGTCTGAAATTTTCATACTGACCACCGCCAAGTCTTTGCCATGAAAATTCAATATCCTTCACTAGTTTTTCTATCTTTCATTCTCTGCCAATCCACAAGTAACTTAAAATTCAAGGTCTTCTGTNTTTTTTTTGAGACAGGGGCTCCCTATATCCCCAGCTGGCCTGGAACTCACTCTGTAGACCAGGCTGGCCTTGAACTCACAGAGATCTGCCTCCTGAGTGCTAAGTTCAAAGGTGTGCACCACCACACCCAGCTTAAAGAGGGTTCTTAGCTGTGGGTGCTGGGAATCAAACCCAGATCCTCTGCAAGAGCAATTGGTGCTCCCAACCACTGGCTATCTCTCCAGCCCCTTGAACACTTGTTAAGATGTTCCTTAGTCATCTTTATTTCTTCTTTTGAGTACTCTCTGTTCAGATCCTTAGCCCATCTTTTAATCAGGTCAGTTCTTTTCTTGATTATTTTTTGGAGTAGCTTATATATTCTAGATGTTAATCTCTGTCAAGTGAGTCACTGGTGAAGATTTCCTCCCACTCTGTGGGTTTTCTCTTCTTTGGTTGTTTCTTTTGCTGTACAGAAGTTTTTTAGTTTAATGAGGTCCTACTTGTTGATTGTTGACCTTGATTCCTGAGAAACTAATGTCAAATTTGGAAAGTCCTTTCCTAAACTTATATCTTGTACGTTACTGCTGATGTTTTTTCCAGCACTTTCAGAGTTCCATGTTTCACATTGAGGTCTTTGATCTATTTGGAGTTGGCTTTTGTGCAAAATGAAAGATAAGAGTTTAGTTTCATTCTTCTACAGGTAGTGATCCAGTTTTTCCAGAACCATTTGCTGAAAATGCTGTCTTTTCTCCATTGAGTGTTCTTGGCTCCGTTGTCAAATATCAGGTGGTTGAAATTGCATGCGTTCAAGTTTGGTTCTTCAATTATGTTCCATTGATCTACAGGTCTATTTTTTTGTGCCAGGACCATGCTGTTTTTATGACTATAGCTCTGTAGTATAGATTGAAATCTGGTATGGTAATCCCCCTGCATTGCTCTTTGTGCCCAGGGTTGCTTTGGCTATCTAGGGTCTTTTGTGCCTACATATGACTTTTAGGATTTTTTTTTCTAATTCTGTGAAGAATGTCATGGGGATTTTTATTAGAATTTCATTGAATCTATATATTAATTTGTGTAGGATGGTCATTTTCACTATATTAATTTTTGTTTACCTTTGCACTTATTCATTTCACAAACAAGGGACCAGAAGCAGTTGTACTCATTTCATAAACAAGGGACCAGAAGCAGTTGTACTCATTCATTTCATAAACAAGGGACCAGAAGCAGTTGTACTCATTTCATAAACAGGGGACCAGAAGCAGGAGGGCACCCAAAGTGAGCATCCTTAGAAGTAATGTGTCTAGGGGGCTCAACTTTCATTAGTCAACAAAACCCCAGAGGATTCAGTTTGTATACACAAAGTTCAAAGGGAAGAGCAACCTTCGTTTGTGCTTGTGCTTGTGCTTGGGTTTGGGTTCAGTGCCATCTCAGACAGCCTGGCCCCATGTGGAGAGTACAGGTCCTGGGAGCAAGGTTCCACTAGCAGCACAACTGGCCAGTGCTCCTCACCACCTCTCCAGGAGACCGTGGCTGACCCTGGTCCTGCTACCTCTGCTGGGGCCTCGGGCCTCTCACATACTGTCCTGCAGTTCTGGGGACAGGTGGCTTGGCTCCTGGGTCCCAAGCTATTTGGGGTGGGACTCCAGGTGAGTGACTGACCCTCCAAGGTGGTCCCTGACCCTAAACCTCTACCAGAGGCAGGAAGAGCAACACAAACTGGAGCAGGGCCTAAGAGAGGAGCTTGCCCAAGGTGGTCAGTAAATGCTAGCAGGTCACCAGTCTGCTCAAAGTACACCTTGCTGCAGTGACACTAGCTTTGAGAAGAAAAAGATATTTATCTTGTACCAGGAAACCTTTTCTTGTGATTAGTGAGTTAAATACACATGATTTTAAGTCATATACTTAATACTCATCCTAAGAGCCACCCACATATTAAGTATGCACACATAATACTAACAGCTTATGTACATACACAGAAACCACGAGGGTAGTTTAAATCACCATTAAAAATCAGTACTTCAGGGCTGGAGAGATAGCCTAGTGGTTAAGAGCACTGATTGATCTTGCAGAGGACCCGGGTTCTGAAAGACCCTCAGAGACTGGGGTAACTCTCACTCAAATCTCGGGATGGAATGACACCCAAAAAATCAGCCAGAGACTGTTCTTGCTGTAACTACACGAGGTTTATTTGGGAGAAAAAACCAGTGCACTGGGGTCGAACTCGTAACCCACACAGGGGCAGAGGAGATCGACCCCCAGAGACTGGGGTAAGGAGTTTTTAAAGAAAAAAAAAATCCACAAGGTATGAGGAAGCAGGGAGGGGACCCTTATCTTGACACATAGGCAGGCATGACTCAGTGAAGCACCACAAGGTATGAGGAAGGGGGGAGGGGACCCTTATCTTGACACACAGGCGGGCATGACTCAGTTAAGTACCACAAGGTATGAGGAAGCGGGGAGGGCTTTAGCATACGTGACTAGGAGGCCTCATAAGATGGCGGTACCATGGTTCCTAAAGACAGATTTTAAGGGTGCATAAAACCTTGGGTCAGGGGTCCTTCATTCCCCACTCTCTCTAGGACATAGTTCTAATCATAGAACTAAAGCTTGGAGTACCTCTTTAATTTTCTTCAGGCCCTTTTTGCTCTACGTGCTGATATTGTTGGCGAAGCATTAAAATCTGCACAGCACCTACTCTCTGGCAAACAAAAGCAATTAGTCTATTGATTATGCAAGGCCCTATGGTGAGCAAAAGTAATAGAATCATCAGGGGCCCCATCAGGGCGGAAAATAGGGTAGTCATCCAAGGGGACTTGGAGAACCACCCTTCATACCAACTCTGGTTACTTTCTCTTTCTTTTTGCCGTTTATCAAGCCTTTCTCTGAGTTTTTTCATAGAATCTCTAATAGCCCCTGAGTGATCAACATAAAAACAGCATTCTTCTTTTAAAGCAGCACATAGTCCCCCCTCCTTGAGGAATAGCAAATCTAGCCCCCTTCTATTCTGTAACACCACTTCAGAGAGGGAGGTTAGGGAGTCCTCTAATTTGGTGATTGAGTCTTGTAGGGCCCTTAGGTCGATGTTTATGGCATCTTGGAGAGTGTCAAGACCTTGTTTGAGGTCCTGGGGCCCTTTAATCAGGGCTGTAGTCCCCGTACCGACCCCAGCAGCCAAGCCAAGCCCGAGCATAACAGCTAGGGTGAGAGAGACAGGCTCCCTTTTATTCCGGGTTAGTCCTGTCTCATAAACTTTAAAGATTTCTTCATCAGGGTGATAGTAAATACGGGGCACTAGTTGAACCATAACGCAGAAATCTTTAGACTGATTAAAAACAGACGTAGATATGCATGGGGTGAGTCCTGTGCTGCAAGCCCACCAGCTGTTATTACTAGGAAGTAAATACTGATTTGACTCCATGTTATTTAGAGTCTGAGTGAAGTTACAGAGATGTTGATGGGAGGGGGGCACAGTCCCTAGACATAACCCATAACCAGAGACTTCACTGAGGGTGAGTTTGCTCTGGGCCCCCCAAGGGCAGTGGTGAGGATTTGAAGTTTTAGTGATAGCCCCAGGGACAGCTGTCCCTTCATAGTAGGGGGGTCCTGCAGCTAAACAAAGCCAACAGGAGCGGGTGGCTTCAGGGTAGGTAGCGTTAAGGGCGAAAAAGGCCCCTTGTATGAGACCAAAAAGCCTATCACCAGTAGTGAGGGAGTGGGTAGCCAGGGTAGGCAGGGCGGTTGTCAGGAAAGGAGGTCCATGGGTAACTCCAGCCATTTCGATGGCGTGGGTAACATGAGTGGAGGTGAGGGTTTTAGGCGTGGGTTTAATTTTTTTGACAGCAGGTTTAGTACTTGAAGGAGGTGGGGGCCGGGGTAAGGTTTTTCTGGGTGGGGCTCTCGGGGGTCCCTGTTCTGTCAGGACAGGGTCTGGCCCCACTGCCACAGAGGGCAACTGGGTTTTCTCTAGGTGAATGATTAAGGTGGACCCCGCCCCCTCTCCATATTTATAGAAAACCATTCCCCAGGTTATGCCATGTATCCATTTTTGAATATTTTCCTTTTTTCCTTTTTCAGTGAAACTTACTTTTATATAATCTAAGTCTAAGGGGGAACAGTCTTTATCTCTGTATAGCTCCATTACTACGTACTTGCCCGGGCCGGTATTGACAAAGGAAAACTTTACCCAGTCCTGGAGGGATGTTGGCCATTTCCAGTCTCCATCATTGGAGGTAACGCAGCTCCAGCGCCTACAATAGGAATCCTGGTGACCCCCGCAGTGTCTCCCTTTATCTGTGCCGGGGCAGCAATAGAACCCATAACTACGAACTAGGTTGGGAGGTCTGCTTTTAACCTCGGGATTGATCTGTCGGAAGCAGAAGTGCAGGTCAGGCCACCAGGTGCCTAGGGGGGCAATAGTCTGAGTACTGTTAACAGCGGTACCCGTATCGGGATCAATAATCTTCCAGGTAAGAGTCATGGGCTGGTGAGGGTTGTTATTCTTCTGGCATTCGACGTAAGCGTAGCTTAAGAGGATTATCAGTCTTTTCCAGTTTCCAAGATCCATCTCGGGCTGCAAGAGGGGTGGCTTTGACGTGGGAAGCGTGGATCCAGGCAGAGACTCCTTCCACCTTAACCGCAGTAGGGCTGGTCAGGAGCACAAGGAAGGGTCCTTTCCATCTAGGCTCGAGATTACCAGCACGGTGTCGTCTAACCAAGACCAAGTCTCCCACTTGGAACGGGTGGGGTACCTCAGCAGTTCCAGGCGTGTATGCCTCTTTGAGCTGCTTCCAGGCACCCTTTCTGACAAGTTCAAGGGCCTTCAGATGGACTAGGAGGGGTGGAGAAAGAGAAGCATTAGGATCTATTATGCCTCCCGCTTCCACTAGAGGAGGAGGACCTCCAAACAGGATTTTAAAGGGAGTTAGCTTAAAACGGTTGGGGGTGTTCCGGACTTGGAACAAGGCAAAAGGAAGGAGGGTTGTCCAGTCTTTCCAGCCGGTCTCAATGGCTAATTTGGTCAAGGTCTCTTTTAGAGTCCTATTTATCCTTTCTACCTGTCCTGAGCTCTGGGGTCTATAAGCACAATGTAATTTCCAATCAATTCCCAGTTGAGTGGACAATGTAATTTCCAATCAATTCCCAGTTGAGTGGCCAGTCCCTGACTTACCTGGGCAACAAAGGCAGGGCCATTGTCTGATCCAATTACCTTAGGAACACCAAACCTCGGGAAGATTTCTTCAAGGATTTTTTTAGGCACTATATTAGCTGCTTCTGACTTGGTGGGAAAAGCTTCTTCCTATCCTGAAAAAGTATCTATAAAAACTACCAGATATTTGTTACCATATTTAGCAGGTTTAATTTCAGTGAAGTCCACTTCCCAGTAGGCACCTGGTCAGTCACCTCTCAGTTGTTTCCCTGGAGGGCCTGTATGGTGCCCTGTATTTGTTAGGGCACAAGCTTGACAATTAGTGACAACATTCTGGATAATATCTGATAGTCCCATAGCATAATACTCAGACTCATGGACAAGGTTCTTGAGTTTTTTTTTTTCCTAAGTGGGTTAGTCGATGTAGCTGGGTAACATATCTTTTTCCTTCTCTTTGAGGCAGGATAGATTTTCCTTCTCTGGTTTCTGCGACCCCCTGTGGGGTCCATTCTGTAGCTAGCTTAAGCTTTTCAATGGTCTGCAGGTCCTTGGGAGTGTATTTGAAGCTAATTTCATTTAAAGTCTTTGGTCCCTCCTGTACTGATAGGATCATGGCTCCTTGGGTGGCTTGTTTAGCACTGAAGTCCGCCATTTGGTTTCCTCTTGCTATTGCGTCCTGCCATTTCTGGTGGCCAGGGCAATGGACAATTGCTAGTTTCTTTGGCAAATGAATAGCCTCTAATAGGCTTAAAATTTCTTCTTTATTTTTGATATCCTTTCCAGCTGAAGTGAGTAGTCCCCTCTGCTGGTAGATGTCCCTGTGTATATGAGCTGTAGCAAAAGCATACCTGCTGTCCGTATAGATGTTGATACATTTATTTTCTGCCAGCCTCAAAGCCTGGATGAGCGCGATGAGTTCAGCTTTTTGGGCGGAAGTACCCTCTGGCAGGCTACTGGCCCAGATAACCTGTTTGCCATCCACTACCACCGCCCTGGCCCTCCTCTTACCTTCTACCATGAAACTGCTTCCATTGGTGTACCAGCAGGGACATCCTGGCCATGGCTGATCCATGAGGTCCTTTCGAGTACCAGTTTATTCTGCCAGGATGTCGGGGCACCGTTGTATAGGTGTTGAGTCATCGGAGTCGGGCAGTAGTGTGGCAGGGTTCAGGATAGCCAGAGGCGCAAAAGTTACTCTTTCTGTCAGTAGTATGCTTTGGTAGTGGGTCATGCATGCATTGGTCATCCAGCGGTCAGGGGGCTGGCGTATAATACTCTCCAGAGCATGAGGGGCTACTATAGTTGTTGATTGTCCCAAAGTTAGTTTATCAGCATCCTTGAGGAGTAAAGCTATAGCCGCTATAGCCTTGAGGCAGGATGGCCAGCTGCTGGCCACAGGATCAAGTTTCTTAGATAGATAAGCTATTGGCTGTTTCCATGGGCCCAGGTGTTGGGTAAGAACCCCTCTGGCAACCCCTGCCCATTCATCCACGTATAAAGTAAAAGGCTTAGCCAGGTCTGGCAAGGCCAAGGCAGGGGCCTCTGATAGGGCCTGTTTGATCTTATCAAAGGCCTGCTGCTGCGTTGAGGTCCAGATAAAATTCTCAGTCTCTTTTGTGAGGGGATACAAATGGGGTGGCCAATGTGGCAAACCCGGGTATCCATAGTCTGCAGAAGCCAGCTGTTCCCAAGAACTCCCTGACTTGTCTAGGGCTAGTGGGAACTGGGATCTGCATCACAGTCCTTTTCCTAGCCTTAGTCAGCCATCTTTTACCTTCCTTTAGTGTGTAACCAAGATAAGTGACCTCCGTCTGGCAGATCTGGGCCTTCTTAGCTGAAGCTCTATACCCCAGTTTTCCCAATTCTAGCAGCAGTCTCTCAGTTCCCTCCTGGCATTCTCGTTGAGTGGTTGTAGCCAGGAGTAAATCATCTACGTACTGAGGGAGCATGAGTTGGGGGTTATCTGACCTGAAAGGCGCGAGGTCCCAATGCAGTGCTTCATCAAAAATAGTGGGAGAGTTCTTGAATCCTTGTGGCAGTCGGGCCCAAGTCAGCTGCCCAGTCTGTCCGGACTCTGGGTCCCTCCATTCAAAGTCAAAAATGGCTTGACTAGTAGGATGTAATCTTAAGCAAAAAAAAGGCATCTTTTAAATCAAGAACAGTGCACCATTGTCTCTCAGGTGGAAGTGAACTGAGCAGGGTGTATGGGTTAGGCACAGTGGGATGTATATCCTGGACCCTTTTGTTGACCTCCCGTAGGTCCTGAACAGGTTGATAATCCTTTGTCCCAGGTTTTTTTACGGGCAGTAAAGGGGTGTTCCATGGAGACTGGCACAGTACCAATATGCCTAATTTTTGAAGTCTCTGGATATGAGGTCTAATCCCTTCTCGGGCCTCCTTGCTCATTGGATACTGTCTTACCCTGATAGGGGTGGCGTCCGGTTTCATGGTGATAACTATAGGGGGTACTTGCTCCGCTTTGCCTATTCCACCTGTCTCAGCCCAGGCTTGAGGGAAGGCTTCTATCCAATTTTTATCAATAGCTACTTTAGTGGGAGTCTCATGTAGTCT
>VZQC01013003.1:268841-281620 GCA_009823505.1 Rhizomys pruinosus | reverse complement strand
CCAAGTGCTAGGATTAAAGGCGTGCGCCACCACGCCCGGCTTATTTTTATTTTATTTTTTTATTTTTTTTGTATGTGTATGAATGTACTGTCCGCATGTAAGTTTGGGCACCCGTGTCGTGCAATGCCTCGGAGGTCAGAAGAGGGTGTCGGATTCCCCTGGAACTGGAGTTCTCCTGGAATTGGAGTTACAGATGGTTCTCAGCGCCATGTGGGTGCTGGGGATCGATCCCGGGTCCTCTGCAAGAGCAATTGGAGCTCTTAACCGCTAGGCCATCTCTCCAGCCCCATAATTTTTTTTTTAAAGTTTAAAAAAAATAAAAAATAAAAGTCAGTACTTCCTCTACTTCACAGAGTGGTGATCACTGGCGCACAATGGCTGTTTAAAGTTAATTTGAAAAAAACCACAACTCAGGAAATTTCTCAGGAGAGTTTAACAATTACAAGTGAAAAGTCTGAAAATGAGGCTGTGACTGCTTTAAACGACTGGCTTGGGTTCTACAATGTCCTGTGATGGTAAAGGACTTTAGACTGCTCCTGATAGCCAGACAGTGGCACTAACTAGTATCCAGTGTTACAGCTTGCTTTACTCTGTACTTCTGTGGAAGGTTCCGTGCAATTTATGTACACATTTTAAACAGTCCTGAACATCGTTTTGGAATTCCTTATAAGAGTCACCATTCATCGAGAAAGAAAGTGCCTGAACTCATGGAAGTTTGCTCTGGAAAAACCCCTCCACCCCACAGCACACAGAACATGAGAACGTGCAACAAATTCACATGACTCAGGAAAAGCAACATCTATTGTTCTCAGAGTCTGACTCTTCTCAATGCAGCAAGGGAAGTTTCTTCATAGTGCTGCTCTGCTGCAGGGAGTGGCTATCAGGCCAGGGCAGGGAAGTCCTCGGGGTCATCAGGGTTGGGAGCATTATCTTGGGTCACTCCTCCTCGGGGGCTATAGTTTTCTGCCCTTCTGATCCTTCTTCGGCATCCCCGGGCCCCACTGTAAGACCCTTGAGCCCCGAGTGAGAGATGCAGAGACAAGTCTCTCAATGCAAAAGCAAGAGGTTTATTCCTCTGGCATGCCGGGGTTTGCCTGTACAATGGGGAGAGGTAAGCCCCGAGCAATCTCTGCATACTGTTTTTATACATTAGAGCAGGACAGGAATCAAACCTGGTCTCCTGTGTGACAGGTGGGTCTGCAGGTGGCTTGGGGCCAGGGCCCTCAGGGTGGTTCTTCCTGGAATTGTCCTGTTATCTTCTGACCTAGGGAGGGGTGGTTATTTGCTAACCTAAGGAGGGAAAAGGCTCTGACCCCATAAGTTGGCTCACAGGCCTTTTATTCAGGGTCTGGGGGAATTTTGGTGGGGTTTGGGTAACTTCTAGCCTTATTGGATAATAGCAGAGTTACAGCTCATGGTTAGGTCAGCCCACCTGCCCCCACATACCAAAGGTTATCTTTAGACACAGTCTTGGGACAGGAATGGAACCAGGTCTAGGGGAATTTTTCTTTATCGGTTCAGAACGGACCTGTTTCCCAAGCCTGGGATGTATCTGGTGGACTTCAGCCTGGGGGAAAGTGAATACAACCGGGCCTATTTCTCAATGCCCCAGATGCATATGGTGGACTCCAGCCTGGGGGAAAGTGAATGCTTAACCTTTGTCCAGAGTAGATGTCTGGAATCAATTCTTATCTCTTTACCACCTCTGGCTCCGGTCCAGGATGAGGGAGGTTACCAAAGCTAATCTCTAGCTGTGATGTGATGTCCTTGGCAGCTTTCCGGAAGATGTGAGACTCGTCCTCATAGTCATCCTTCACCATATCATCTCTGTATCTGGATTTGTGGATCACCACCACCTTGGAAGGAACCGTGGATTCTGGCTTCCAGATGTTGAATTCGGGCTTTGGTCTGGTTTGTTCTTGAAGGTTTTTCCACTCATCTAAGGTCATCTCTTGAACTTGAATTTCCTCTTCTACCTCCAACTCAGGAGCTCTTTTATCTCCTGGGTCACAGTTCATCACTCAGGAAGCCCAAGGTAGGAACTCAGGGCAGGAACCTGGAGGCAGGAGCTAAAGTAAAGGCCATGGAAGAATGTTTCTTACTGGCTTGCTCTATATTAATTCTTCCAATCTATGAGCATGAGAGGTCCTTCCATTTTCTGGTATCTTCCTCAATTTCTTTAAAGAATTTTTTTTGTCTTTTTGAGATAGGGTCTCCCTGTAGCCCAGCTGTCCTGGAACTCACTTTGTATACCAGGCTGGCCTTGAACTCACAAAGATCCGCCTGCCTCTGCCTCCCAAGTGCTAGGATTAAAGGCATGGGCCACCATGCCCAGCTTCTTTAAAGATTAAAAATTTTCACTGTAGACATCTTTAATGTCCTTGGTCAGTTTTATTCCAAGATATTTTATTATTTTTTGAGGCTATTGTGAATGGAGGGTTTCCATGTACTCCTCCAGTTGCTTGTTATTAGTATATAAAAGGCTACTGATTTTTTTTCTATGTGTATGAATGTACTGTCTGCATGTAGGTTTGTGCACCTGTGTCATGTAATGCCACAGAGGTCAGAAGAGGGTGTTGGATTCCTCTGGAACTGGAGTTCTCCTGGAATTGGAGTTACAGACAGTTCTCAGCTGCCATGTGGGTGCTGGGGATCAAACCTGGGTCCTCTGCAAGAGCAGTCAGCGCTTTTAACCACTAGGCTATCTCTCCAGCCCTGAGGCTACTGATTTTTAAAAATATTTTTGTTATTATTATTTTTTATGTGTATGAATGTACTGTCTGAATGTAGGTTTCTGCACCTGTGTCATGTAATGCCTCGGAGGTCAGAAGAGGGTGTCAGATTCCCCTGGAACTGGAGTTAAAGACAGTTCTCATCTGCCGTGTGTGCTGGGGATCGAACCTGGGTCCTCTGCAAGAGCAGTCGGCACTCTTAACCACTAGGCCATCTTTCCAGCCCCAGAAAGGCTACTTATTCTTATAGATTAATTTTGTAACCTGCCACTTTACTGAAAGTGTTAATCATTTCTAGGAGTTTTATGGTGGAATTTTTGGCATCTTTTAGGTATAATATCATATCATCTGCAAAAAGGGATAGTTTGATCTTTTTCAATTAGTGGTCCTCTAATTTCCTTCTCTTGTTTTATTGCACTAGCAGGGGTTTCAAGTACTGTATTGAAAAGGAGCTGGGTGTGGTGGTGCACACCTTTGATCCCAGAACTCAAGAGGTAGAGGCAGGTGGATCTCTGTGAGTTTAAGGCCAGCCTGGTCTATAGAGCAAGTTCCAGGCCAGCTGGAAATAAACGGAGACCCTGTCTCAAAAAGACAGAAAAAGAAATGGAGTGGAGATAGTGGACAGCCTTGCTGAGTTCTTGATTTTAAGTGGAATGCTTCCAATTTTCTCCATTTCGAATGATGTTGGCTGTGTTTTTGTTGTATATAGCTTTAATTATATTGAGGTATTGAGGTATGTTCCCTCCAGTCTGATTCCCTCTAGACCTTTTAACATAAATGCATGTTGGATTTTATCAAAGAGCTTTTCTGCATCAATTGAAATGACCAGGTAATTCTATCTTTGAGTCCATTTATATGGTTTATGACATTTATTGACTTACACATATTGAACCATCCCTGCATCTCTGGAATAAATATGACTTAATCCTGGTGGATGACCTTTTTCCTGTGTGACTATATGCAGCTTACAAGTATTTTGTTGAGAATTTTTGCATCTATATTCATTAAAGATATGGGTTTATAGTTTTCTTTTTTGTTTATAACTTTACCTGGTTTTGGTATTAGAGTGATGCTGGCTTCATAGAAGCAATTTGGGAATTTGCCCTTGGTTTCCATCTTTTTTTTTTTCTTTGAGACAGGGTTTCCCTATAGCCCCTGCTGTCCTGGAACTCACTCAGTAGACCAGGTTGGCCTTGAACTCACAGAGATCCACCTGCCTCTGCCTCCAGAGGGCTGGGATTAAAGGTGTGTGCCACCACACCCAGCTTAAAGACAGTTCTTAGCCGCCATCTGGGTGCTGGGAATCGAACCCAGGTTTTCTGCAAGAGCAGTTAGTGCTCTTAACCACTGAGCCATCTCTCCAACTGCTGTTTCTTTTTTTAATAACTTAAGTAACATTGGTTGTAGATCTTCTTTAAATGGTTGTAGATCTTCTTTAAATGTCTTGGTAGAATTCTGCTGTAAATCCATCAGGGCCTAGGCGGTTTTTAGTTGGGACGTTTTTGTTTTTTGTTTTTTTTTGGTCTTTTCAAGACAGGGTCTACCTGTAGCCCCAGCTGGCCTGGAACTCACTCTGTAGAACAGGCTGGCCTTGAACTCACAAAGATCTGCCTACCTATGCCTCCCAAGTGCTAGGATTAAAGGCATGCACCACCATGCCTGGTTTAAAGACAGTTCTTAGCTGCCATGTGGGTGCTGAGAATCCAACCCGGAACCTGGATCCTCTGCAAGAGCAGTCGGTGCTCTTAACCACTGAACCATCTCTCCAGCCCCCTTTTTGGTCTTTTTGAGTCAGGGTCTCCCTTTAGTCCCGGCTGGCCCAGAGCTCACTAGACCAGGCTGGCCTTGAACTCACAGAGATCTGCCTGCCTCTGGCTCCCAAGTGCTGGGAGCTGTTGAACAGATAAAATGAAATGTACATGACACAGAGCTGGTATAAAGTCTGTTAATTACCATTTCGAAATGCTAAGTGAAGACTGGGTGTGGTGGCTCACTCTTTTATTCCCAGCACTCGGGAGGCAGAGGCAGGCTGATCTTTGTGAATTCAAGGCCAGCCTGGTCTACATAGTGAGTTTTAGGCCAGCTGGGGCTACAATTAAGACCCTGTCTCAAAATCACCAAAAAGAAAGAAAGAAAGAAAGAAAGAAAGAAAGAAAGAAAGAAAGAAAGAAAGAAAGACTGAGAGAGAAGAAAGGAATGAAGAAAGAAAGAAAGAAAGAAAGAAAGAAAGAAAGAAAGAAAGAAAGAAAGAAAGAAAAGAGAGAAAGAGAAAGGAAGGAAGGAAGGAAGGAAGGAAGGAAGGAAGGAAGGAAGAAAGAAAGAAAGGAAAGAAAGAGAGAGAGAGAGAGAAAGAAAGAAAGAAAGAAAGAAAGAAAGAAAGAAAGAAAGAAAGAAAGAAGAAAGAAAGAAAGAAAGAAAGAAAGAAAGAAAGAAAGAAAGAAAGAAAGAAAGAAAAAATGCTAAGTGAAAATAATACCTGACCTTCCAGAACTGTGTTTGTAAAGTGCTTTCAGTTTTCCAGATGAGGAAACCCAGGCAGAGAGCTGAGTGACTGAGCTGGGAGCCAGGGAGACATCTCAACCCAGCCTTTGGTGTTAGCTGGGCAGAGCCACATGGCCAGGCAATGTCTTTGAAATATGCAAGACTCCTTTCTCAGCTCAGGAGTCTTGTTTGCATGTGCAAATTTACTATGGAGGAAAGAAGAAAAGAAAAATAGACAACAAAATATCAGTTGGAAGGCCATCCTCAGTCACTTAGTGAGTTCGAGTCCAGCCTGGACTTCAGGAGGCCCTGTCTCAAAACAACAACAAAAGCTCACCACCCTCAAAGAAACATCCAGAATAATGTTTAATCAGTATCTAGGCACTTTGAATCAACTTCATTTTTTTATCTAATTTTGTCAAGAGTTTGTTACAAGATCTCATGTGAAGTACTAGCCCTGACCTCTGAGCTTCGACTGCTGTGGTTAGATGAGAAAGGGATGTGGGGTTAAGTCTTTGAACCCAACACTTTCATCCTTTTTCCTTCAGAGGAAAAATGCTGGTAGAGAAACAACGTACTGTTTTATTTTGGTCTATTCACTGGCGTCTGGCTGGCAAGGCTGTGGGTGAACACAGTTGTTTCTCTTTTGTCGTTTCTTTTGATATGGTTGTAATATCTTAATTATATATTAATTACAACCTTGAATGTGGCTTTATGAGACAGAAAAAAAGGTTTGTAATCTCTTTAATTATGATATTTGATTAAGGTTAACTTAAGCATTGCTCATTTTTTCAAAACTCAGTGTTACTGAGGTAGAACAGCTGGTTTCAAAACCAGATTAAGATTCCTGGGGAGATTGCTCAGTGGGTACAAGTGCTTACCACGCAAGCACTGGTAGGACCTGAGTTTGAATCTCTAGAACCCATGTAATCCCCGTGGTCTCATGGCTGAGACAGGCGGATCCCCATATAATACTCATGCTCCTATGGCTGAGACAGGCAGATCCCCATGTAATCCCCATGCTCTCGTGGCTGAGACAGGCGGATCCCCATGTAATCCCCATGCTCTCGTGGCTGAGACAGGCAGATCCCCATGTAATCCCCATGCTCCTATGGCTGAGACAGGCGGATCCCCATGTAATCCCCATGCTCTCGTGGCTGAGACAGGCGGATCCCCATGTAATACTCATGCTCTCATGGCTGAGACAGACGGATCCCCATGTAATCCCCGTGCTCTCGTGGCTGAAACAGGCGGATCCCCATGTAATCCCCATGCTCTTGTGGCTGAGACAGGCGGATCCCCATGTAATACTCATGCTCTCATGGCTGAGACAGACGGATCCCCATGTAATCCCCGTGCTCTCGTGGCTGAGACAGGCGGATCCCCATGTAATCCCCATGCTCTTGTGGCTGAGACAGGCGGATCCCCATGTAATACTCATGCTCTCCTGGCTGAGACAGACGGATCCCCATGTAATCCCCATGCTCTCGTGGCTGAGACAGGCGGATCCCCATGTAATACTCATGCTCCTATGGCTGAGACAGGCGGATCCCCATGTAATCCCCATGCTCTCGTGGCTGAGACAGGCGGATCCCCATGTAATACTCATGCTCTCATGGCTGAGACAGACGGATCCCCATGTAATCCCCGTGCTCTCGTGGCTGAAACAGGCGGATCCCCATGTAATCCCCATGCTCCTGTGGCTGAGACAGGCGGATCCCCATGTAATACTCATGCTCTCATGGCTGAGACAGACGGATCCCCATGTAATCCCCGTGCTCTCGTGGCTGAAACAGGCGGATCCCCATGTAATCCCCATGCTCTTGTGGCTGAGACAGGCGGATCCCCATGTAATACTCATGCTCTCCTGGCTGAGACAGACGGATCCCCATGTAATCCCCATGCTCTCGTGGCTGAGACAGGCGGATCCCCATGTAATACTCATGCTCCCATGGCTGAGACAGGCGGATCCCCATGTAATCCCCGTGCTCTCGTGGCTGAGACAGGCGGATCCCCATGTAATCCCCATGCTCTCGTGGCTGAGACAGGCGGATCCCCATGTAATACTCATGCTCTCATGGCTGAGACAGACGGATCCCCATGTAATCCCCGTGCTCTCGTGGCTGAAACAGGCGGATCCCCATGTAATCCCCATGCTCTTGTGGCTGAGACAGGCGGATCCCCATGTAATACTCATGCTCTCCTGGCTGAGACAGACGGATCCCCATGTAATCCCCATGCTCTCGTGGCTGAGACAGGCGGATCCCCATGTAATACTCATGCTCTCATGGCTGAGACAGACGGATCCCCATGTAATCCCCATGCTCTCGTGGCTGAGACAGGCGGATCCCCATGTAATCCCCATGCTCTTGTGGCTGAGACAGGCGGATCCCCATGTAATACTCATGCTCTCCTGGCTGAGACAGGCGGATCCCCATGTAATCCCCATGCTCTCGTGGCTGAGACAGGCGGATCCCCATGTAATACTCATGCTCCTATGGCTGAGACAGGCGGATCCCCATGTAATCCCCATGCTCTCATGGCTGAGACAGGCGGATCCCCATGTAATACTCATGCTCTCATGGCTGAGACAGGCGGATCCCCATGTAATCCCCGTGCTCTCGTGGCTGAGACAGGCGGATCCCCATGTAATCCCCATGCTCTTGTGGCTGAGACAGGCGGATCCCCATGTAATACTCATGCTCTCCTGGCTGAGACAGACGGATCCCCATGTAATCCCCATGCTCTCGTGGCTGAGACAGGCGGATCCCCATGTAATACTCATGCTCTCATGGCTGAGACAGACGGATCCCCATGTAATCCCCGTGCTCTCGTGGCTGAAACAGGCGGATCCCCATGTAATCCCCATGCTCTTGTGGCTGAGACAGGCGGATCCCCATGTAATACTCATGCTCTCATGGCTGAGACAGACGGATCCCCATGTAATCCCCATGCTCTCGTGGCTGAGACAGGCGGATCCCCATGTAATACTCATGCTCCCATGGCTGAGACAGACGGATCCCCATGTAATCCCCATGCTCTCGTGGCTGAAACAGGCGGATCCCCATGTAATCCCCATGCTCCTATGGCTGAGACAGGCGGATCCCCATGTAATCCCCATGCTCTCGTGGCTGAGACAGGCGGATCCCCATGTAATACTCATGCTCTCATGGCTGAGACAGACGGATCCCCATGTAATCCCCGTGCTCTCGTGGCTGAAACAGGCGGATCCCCATGTAATCCCCATGCTCTCGTGGCTGAGACAGGCGGATCCCCATGTAATACTCATGCTCCTATGGCTGAGACAGGCAGATCCTTGAGGGCCAGCTGGCCTGCTGTGCGCAGCCGCCAACAACAAAAGAGAGATCGTCTGAAACCAGATGGAAGCTGTGGATCGGTACTTGAAGTTTTCTGCTGACCTCTACAGGAGAGCAGTGACATGCACACACCTGCACACACACACACCTGCACAAGCACACACACACACACACGTACAAAAAGGAAAAAAATTAAATGTCCCATATCTGTTGGATGTGGTTGTGCATACCTTTAATCCGAGCACTCAGGAAGCAGAGGCAGATGGATATCTGTGAATTCAAGGCCACCCTGGACTACGTAGCTAGTTCCAGGCCAGCTGGGACTATAGGTAGTTCCTGTCTCAAAAAGACCAAACCCAGTGATATAAAACTGAAACCCAAATTCTGTGTACAGAATCTGACCATCTTTAATGTCAGGGATAGAACCTTGGAGCTGGTGTGTGATATACCACTGTTTGGTAGCTGTGTGCCTAAAGTGCTGGGGCAGAAATTATCCTCTTTGGTATTAAAACTATGAACTAGAAAGCATGAGACTATAGCCTTGGGATGTTACTAAAATTATTATCACTACTGGGTAAGTTCACTATAGTCACTGCAGTTTTTACTGCCAACCAACACAGACATTACCCCATGAGCTGGCCAAAGAGCCTAATAAAACCAACCACCTTGTATCCTATGGCTCTCTAAAGTTTTATTGCATTTATGTATTTGTTTGGTGTGTGTGTGTGTGTGTGTGTGTGTGTGTGTGTGAGTGTGTGTGTGTGTGTGTGTGTGTGTGTGTGTATGTCAGAGGATGACTTTGGGAGTTGCTTTACTCCTTCCTCTGTGTGGGTACAAGTATCAAACTCGGGTTGTCAGGTTTGGCAATAAGTGTCTTTACTTGCCGAGACATCTCGCTGGCCCTCTCTAAGGTTTCAACGTGGTGACACATGCCTTTAACCCTAGCACTTGGGAGGCAGAGGCAGGCGGATCTTTGTGAGTTCAAGGCCAGCCTGGTCTACAGAATGATTTCCAGGACAGCTGGGGCTACAGGGAGACCCCGTCTAGAAAAGACAAAAAATAAAATAAAATAAAATAAAAATGGTCTTTTATTTACATTAATCATTTGACTTGATCTTTAAAGCCATAAGATAGCCAGATGCCACCGGGCATGGTGGCACATGCCTTTAATCCTAGCACTTGGGAGGCAGAGTCAGGCGGATCTTTGTGAGTTCAAGGCCAGCCTGGTTTACAATGTGAGTTCCAGGACAGCTGGGGCTACAGGGAGACCATGTCTCGAAAAGACCAAAAAAAAAAAAAAAAAAGATAGCCAGATGCCGTTCTCCCCATTGAGATACAGAGATCCAAGATCACTTATCTTCAAAGTGGCAGAGACCAGAGAGACAGAGACAGGCAATCCTTTGTTGACATCAAAATCGGAACAGAGTAGTGTGCATCTTTTAATTCCAGCACCTGGGATGCAGAAGCAAGTGAATCTCTGTGAGATCAAGGCCAACTTCGTCTACATAGTGAGTCTCAAAAAACAAAAATCAGACCAGCATCTTTGGGCCCCTGGGACCCACAGCTTGGGCTCGGGTGAGTGAAGGCGGCTGAAGAACCAAAACTAAAACCAAATTATAGTCATTCTTGCTAAATGACCCACCTTAAAGAGAAACAGTCAGTTCAAGACGGCGTGTGGGGACTGGGAGACGGCTCTGTTGGTGCGATGCTTGCTGCATGAGCACGAGGACCGAGTTCAATTCCCTAGAACCCGTGTTTTTGTTTTGTTTTTTAAAACCTGCATGCTGGGTACAGGCCTGTTATTCCAGCTTAGCTGGGTGGGGGTAGGAGACAGGAGGCTCCCTGGGGGCTTGCGGGCCAGTGGTCTAGCTGAGCCCCTAGCTCTCAGTACAATGGTCTCTACCCTGTCTCAACAACAACAAAAAAAAGGTAGAGAGAGACTGAGGAAGATATCCAACATGACCTCTGGCCTCTACTACACACTCGTGGACGGGAACCCACACATGCACTCCTTCACACAAACATGTACATACAATACAGACGTAACATATATATATTTTGAATATGAGTTGGGGTCATATAACTGGGCAGGCTTACCCAGAACTGTTAGAGCCAGAATATAAAACAGGGAGAAGGGATTTAACCCAACTCATGGATGACTGCCTTCCTCACCAACAAAAGTCTCCCAAGCCTCGAGGGATGGAAGCGGAGGAAGGTGCAGAAGGAGCCGCTGGGGCCACACTCTCTCTGATGGACTCACGCCAGCAGAGCTGTGAAAAATGAATCATGTCTCATACATCAGGACTTTGCATAGATTTCCTGAGAAACTTGTCAGTAGAAGATATACCAAAAATGACTATCCTTTTCAGGAATTTATCATTTTCTAGAGAATAGTGAAGATCAATTTTAGGTTAAATTAAAAATTAAAATTAAACTTAAGCATGAGTCACACAGCTTCTGTGGACTGTCACCTTTCCAGGATGTCAGAAACATCAAGAGAAAATGTCAGGTGAACTTGCAGAGGGCATATTTGGTCCCCACTTTTTTGGGGGGGTTATTTTTGAGACAGGGTTTCCCTTTAGTTCCAGCTGGCCTAGAGCTCGCTCTGTAGACAAGGCTGGCCTTGAACTCACAGAGATCCGCCTGCCTCTGCCTCCTAGAGTGCTGGGATTAAAGGTGTGCGCCACCATGCTCAGCAAGGAGGAATCTTAAGCACTGAATCTTGCCACCCTTTCTATCTGACTAGATTTTCATAATAGCATACAGCTTTGTTGTGTGCTTTGACAGAGAAGTCAGGTAATGACAAGGATTAAAGGCGTGAGCCACCACGCCTGGCAGGGTCCCCACTTTTTTAGATTTATGGTCCCTGCTTTCTAAACAAGACCCCAGCCAAGAGGTTCTGTTGGTTGGATGGGTTCCAACTCCAAGTCCACGTCTCTCCACCCTATCACATAGTGGACGTGCTCAGTCTCTAGACAGGACATTGACTGATGTGTCTCTGTGTGTCTGTCTCTCTTTCTTTCCCTCTCCATCCTTCCTTCCCATTAGACCTTTGTGCAGATTTCCTGAGAAACCTCTGCAGTGGACATAGCACTGTTGTATGACTGTTCTTTTGGGGGAAGGTAGAATTTGCTTGAAACAGGATAGATCCACCTGAGGTCAAATTGCAAATTACAATCCCCTATGTGTCTCTCTCCCAGTGGAGAGTGAAGGAGGGCCCTCCTGCACACTAAACACATGCTCCATCACTGAGCCTCATCCCCAGCTCACATGCCAGTTCTTATTGGTAGAGCAACCAGCAATCTAGTTTTGCTAGAACTAGAAACACTGGAGAAATTAAAGCATTGAAGATCATGTAAATTAAGATAATTTGTCACTTAACTAATTTATTTCCATTAATCTTCATAGGGAATTCTCCAAGAGCCACATTGAGGGCTAAATTTTTTGTATCAGTATACATACTTGCATGTGGAGTTCGTGTGTATGTGTTCATGTGTGCATGCACATGTTTGTAGAGAGCACATGCACATATGTGTGTCTGTTTGGAGGCCAGGAGTTAATATCAAGTGTCCTCAGTTAGTCTCCACTTTATTTTTTGAGTCAGGGTCTCTCACTGAGCCTGGAGCTCACTGACTCATCTAGGCCTTCTCCACCTATCTCCACTGTCTCTAGCTCCCCAGCACTGGGAATAAAGGTGCAGAGCAACATGTCTAGTTTCTGTGTGTGTGTTGGTGCTGAGGTCCCAAACTCCCTTGGTAGAAGGAGAGAACCAATTCCAAAGTTGCCCTTCGACCTGTGTGAGTATACACACACACACACACACACACACACACACGCACACACATATGTTTGTTTAAGACAGAGTTTCCCTGTAACTCCAGCTGGCCTGGAACTCACCATGTAGACCAGGCTGGCCTCAATCTCATGGAGATCTGTCTGCCTCTGTCTCCCAAGTGCTAGAACTAGAGCAGTGTGGCACCACACCCAGGGTCTCCCTGCAGCTCCAGCTGGCCTGGAACTCACTATGTAGACGAGGCTGGCCTGGAACTCACTATGTAGACGAGGCTGGCCTTGAACTCACAGTAATCTGTCTGCCTCTGCCTCCTGAGGGCTAGGATCAAAGGCATGTGCTACCAGGCCCGGCTTACTTTTTTTTTTTTTTTTTAAAGAATGTTCATGATTGCCAGGCATGGTGGCCCATGCCTTTAATCCCAGCAGAGGCAGGCAGATCTCTGTGAGTTCAAGGCCA
>VZQC01013003.1:251572-267893 GCA_009823505.1 Rhizomys pruinosus | reverse complement strand
AGAGAGAAATTTGTTAACAGTAGGTTTCTGAGTTTACAACAACCAAAAATAAAAAATCAATGTCAATAAAAACCAGACATTTTAAATCCAACATTTGCCTGTGATGCAATTTCACTGCAGCTTTGGCTTTGAGTATACAAGATGGACACTTTGCACCATGGCGGCTATCTCCCATATATAGCCAATGAACGCTCCCTGAAACACCCCAGTTCAGGTTCCAGGATATCATATGTTAGGAACTGTAGTATTTTTGTATGTGGAAATAATTTTTATGGACAAATGGAATCTTTTCTAACCTTGTAACCAAAGTTAATCTTTTTTTTTTTTTTTTTTAGATCATTTAACATTACCTCAGCTTGTTCACAATGTAAACAAGCTCAGTAGGCCTTGGGCTCCTCCTGTAACCTAAACATAAATATTCCTTGACCTAACATGACCCTTCCTTGACTTGACCAAGAATAATGTGTGTGTGTGTGTGTGTGTGTGTGTGTGTGTGTGTGTTGTGAAAACATTAATCACTGAGGGGCTGGAGAGATGCCTCAGCAGTTAAGCACACTGACTGCTCTTCTAGAGGACTCAGGTTCAGTTCCTGGCACCCTGGCACCTCCATGGTGACTAATAACCATCTATAACTCCAGTTCCAAGGGATCTAATATCCTCTTCTGGCCTCCACAGGCATTGGATGACATGGGTGCACTTTCATACATGTAGGCGAAGCACTCATACACATAAAATAAAAATAAAGAAAGAAAAAAATCAATCACTGAGAGGAACAAATATTCCTTACAGGCAATGAGCTATCCCATTTATGTTGTAAACAGCAGGTGGGATTAGATTGACAACATCTGTTCATGATTGTGTGTGCTGTTCTGGGTCAGTAGAGGTCGGAGGGGAAAATCCTTTGATAAGACAAGTTCCTCATTTCTTCTGTATCATGCCGGATGGACTGTTTCAATAAAGAGAGAGAGCAAGGCCTTTGTTTGAGAGGAAAGTTCTGTGAGAAATCTGAAGGAACAAGTTCTCAGAACAAATCAAACCCCACTCTTAGTTTTAATGGTTGCCAAGAGTCAGTCTGTTATTTTGGGGCATCACTGTAATGTGGCATCACATGACCACAACTGAATATACAAAGCTTTCTGCTCTTAGAGAAACATATGGTTTAACAATGGGAAAAAAACTTACTGTTTGAATTGCTGATGTAAGTTTTATTTAAAAAATGATTAAGGAAAATGTTACTTGGGATTAGGTCAGAATTTCCAACTGTCTCTGAAATGGCTCTAAGCACATTGCTGCCATTTTTTTTTTTTTTTTTTTTTTTTTTTTTTTTTTTGGTCTTTTTCGGACAGGTCTCTCTGTAGCCCCAGCTGTCCTGGAACTCACTCTGTAGACCAGGCTGGCCTTGAACTCACAAAGATCCGCCTGCCTCTGCCTCCCAAGTGCTAGGATTAAGGCATGCGCCACCACACCCGGGGCTTTCCTTTTTTTTTTGGTCTTTTTCAAGACAGGTTTTTTTTTTTTTTAACATTTTGTAATTTTTTTTATTTTATTTATTTCTGTATGTGTATGAATGTACTGTCTGCATGCGGGTCTGTGCACCCGTGTCATGCAGTGCCGCGGAGGCCAGAAGAGGGTGACGGATTCCCCTGGAACTGGAGTTCTCCTGGAATTGGAGTTTCAGACGGTTCTCAGCCGCCATGTGGGTGCTGGGGATCGAACCTGGGTCCTCTGCAAGAGCAGTCGGCACTCTTAACCGCTAGGCCATCTCTCCAGCCCAACACATTGCTGCCATTTTAAAATTATGTATTGATGTGAAGCAGTGGTCTCAGCACTGACAATTCTAAAATCAACATATTAACCAACTCTGAGAAGCATTGAAGATGCTCTCCATCTTGCAGGGTCAGACATTCAGCTAAGATTTCATTCCCTTATTTTAAACAATGTGTATGACATATGTTTGTATAAATGCATGCATCCTACTTAATGTTTTGAGCACGGTCTCTCATTGAGCCCAGAGCTCACTGGCCAATGAGCACTGGGGATCCTCCTATCTCAGTCTCCCCAGTTCCAGGTCATTTTTGTTCCCCACACACCTAGCTTTTTGCATGGATGCTACAGATCCAAACACATGACCCCATGCTTTCGAGGTAAGTAAGCACTTAAACATCTCCCCAACACCTAAAGTTTCTTCATGTAAAAATAAACATATATGCCAGGTATGGTAGCATACATCTTTAATCCTAGCACTTGGGAGGCAGAGGCAGAGGCAGGCAGATCTGTGAGTTCAAGGCCATCCTGCTCTACGTAGTGAATTCCAGGACAGCCAGAGCTACAGGAAGACCCACCCTGTCTCAAAAAGACCAAACAAACAAACCCCACAAATATATCCATCTCATTAGTATGCAAATTTGTTTCCATCTTTAAAAAATGGTAAGTTATAGGTATACCAAAGAATTACTTTAAAATTTCTTTATGAGTTACCGGTAAATTTTTTTATCTTTGGTCTTTTTTGAGTGTGTGGTATGTATAAAGCACTCAGCACTTAGGACTTAATAAATGGGAGCTGTTACTATTTCACCACATTCTAGTGCTTAGGTGGGGTCAGGGGAACTGTCTCACTGGAAAGAGCTCACCTTCCTGAGACAGAGTTCATATCCACCGAGAATCTTTTGGACCATAAAGAACAAAACAGACCATTTAACTCAACCCCTTAGTCTCCGACGTGATGAAGCAGACCCAGACAAGCCGGGCGGCTTGGGAGCCAGCCTGCCTGCATCTCGGAGTCTCGAGTTCTGTTCACACGGGCTTCCGCAGAAACACTGTGCTGGTGTCTCATTCTGCAGCTAGAGTTCCTACCTGGACTACTAGGAATCTTTCTGGATACCATGACCCCCTCTATCACTGCCACCTCAGTGGCACCTAAACTCTTAGTAAATGAACAAAAGTGCTGCTTTCTTGACTCCTGGGACAACTAACAATTAAGTACAAAGGCAAGTCTGAGTTTGAAATTAATGGCTGTGGGATTCAGAAATGATTTTGAGATAAAATTAGTAGTTTATTTTGCATTGCAGTAAACAGCATTGCTTAGGGAAAGCACTCTGTAAACTATTAAGAGACAAAGATCATGTTGGTTCTTTCAGTTAAGGCCTGGGGGCCTTACAGAGAATGTTTTGAAGCTTTTAATCTTATAGTGTGGAAAGGTGACTGTTTTCTCTTTCTCAATAACAGTAGCTTTTAAGTATGTAGTAATGTCCAGCACTGGTTAAATAACTCAGTATATATTCCACTTGTATGTATTTGTATAAACTCTATGAAACTCTTAGGAAGTAGAGGCTATACTCGATCCCATTTTACAGACAGGAAAACCAAACTAGAGAGTAGTTGGCTCAAGGTCAAATGGGTAGTAACCAGCAGCCAGTGTCCAGAGTCCCAGACACACTAGTTCTCTCTTCTCTTTTTCCTTACATTATAAGACACATCCCTTTCTCCTTCTCATATAATTTTCTTAGCGAGGGTCTCACTTTATGGCCTGGAATTTATGTTCCTCCTTGCCTCTGTCTCCAGAGTGTTGGACTTACAGGCTTATGCCAGCATAGCTGGTTTTCTTTCTCATTTTAATTCACAGATGGTGGCACCATACCTAGTTAGAATACAGTAAACTACATACAGAGTCTTCAGAGATCTACAGTAAACTCAATAGCAAGTCAACACACAGAGAAGAGGCATTTATCCCTAATTGAACGGATGAGTGGATATTTCCATATTTTAATATACAAGTTTAGGGTAGCATACCTTTCGTAGTTGACGTACTCTGTATTCCTCTCCACTCTGGTTTTTCATTTACTATATCTTGTAGCACATTCAATATGCAGTATTATCACATAAAAGCTTAGCTCATTCTGCTGGGCATAGTGGCACATGTCTGTAATCCCAGCATTAAGAAGGCAAATGCACTAGGATCATAAGTTCAAGGCTGTCCTGGGCCACATAATGAGATCCTGACTAGGGTAAAAAAAAAAAGGCAGGGGGAGGATTTATCTCCTTTCTCATGACTTCGTCATAGAATTTCATTGTATATCAGAATTTAACTACCAGCTATTATAGAGTATTTCAATTGGGTCTAAATGTAAACTCTTACACACAATGCTTAAATAAATATTTACACAGGTGTGTATTTGTGTGGGTGTATGCATGTATGTGTGGATACATGTGTTGGCTTGTTTTTGTTGTTATCAATGAGAGAACTGGTAGGTCAAGGAATATTTGTATTTTAAGTTTTTAAATTTTTTACATATTTTATTTATTTTTATATGCATGAGTGTACTAGCTGCATGTGTGTAACTGTGCCTGTCTCATGCAATGCCCTCACAGATGAGAAGGAGTTGGATTTCTCTGGAACTGAGTTACAGATGGTTGTTAGCTGCCATGTGGGTGCTGGGAATTGAACCTGGGTCCTCTACAAGTGCAGCCAGTGCTCTTAACTGCTCAGCTATCCCTCCAGTCCTGTATTTTAAATTTTAACATGTGTACAAATGATGTTACAAAAACATTTTGCCAGTTTTCCCTCTATGTGTGTGGTCTTTTTGAGACAGCATCTCCCTTTAGTCCCAGCTGGCCTGGAGCTCGCTATATAGACCAGGCTGGCCTTGAACTCACAGAGATCCACCTGCCTCTGCCTCCTAGAGTGCTGGGATTAAGGGTGTGTGCCACCATGCTCAGCAAGGGGCAATCTTAAGCACTGAATCTTGCCACCCTTTCTATCTCACTAGATTGTCATAATAGCATACAGCTTTGTTGTGTGCTTTGACAGAGAAGTCAGGTAATGACAAGCATATTGAGTGAATGTGCACACTGATTTAAACTGCATGAGGAGGAGTGTGGAATGGAATCCTGTGTTGACAGTCACATGACACAGAAAGGTCTTTTCCTGTCTGGTACCTGGCAAGCTGTCACCATGTCCAGTAGTTTCTTGTTTCTCTGTGACTCCTATCACTGCTCTTTTGATCTACCTCAAAGGTCATAGGAAATGAAGGTGGATATGTCCCTCCAGGCTACATCAGGTAAGCATGTGGAACTTAGCCCCGTGTAGTCATCTTCTCCCTGAAACACATCTTGCAGTGTGTGTTCCAGGAGCAGGCTAAGCTAAAGTAACTTGATTTTCTCTAGCCAAGCTTCCTGAGACTTCAGTCATTCCTCTGACTTTTGGATTTTACAAATTCTTACCTTGGCCAGAAGGCTTAGAGTGAAAGTAATTAGTGCCTGGGACTTACTGTCTCTGCTTGAAGTTGAATAGCAACGGAAACGACTGGCTGCAGACGCATCAGGAGAATTGAAGCTGCCAGCCGTGGGAAACTCTGTTGTTTAGCTCTGAGCTCGCTGTATAAGTTCTGGCCTCAATCCTCCATTGACCAAGGATGGCAAAAAGGCAAACAGGTTATTACCACATCCTTACCAGGTACAGACCAGCAGCGGAAGCCTAGCCTAGTCAAATGTTATATTTAGATGCTAGAAACAAAATTTCCTATTGAGTCAAATCCAGATCATTCTATTAACAAAATGTGCTGAGTGTCTACCCAAGCTTGGCTCTAACCCAGGCCCAATGGGAGAAATAAAAGAAACATAACGTTGGGCACAGGCAAATTGGAAAACAAAAGAGTAGACAAGACAGCTGGCAAGCTGAGGCAGCAATTCCAGAAGGAGGTGAAGGCCTGACTCGGGTGGTGCTAGCACAAACATCAGAGAAGAAATCAGGCTGATTGGTATAAAAATCAGGCTGATTGGTGTACGGTACAGAAAGCACAGGCTAGATTCTTGCCTCAGCCTATATCCCTGGGACCTCAGGGCCCTGCATTGTCCTAAGTCTCCAATTTTCCACTTTTAAGCCTCATCTCTCCACCTCTATATCTGCCTCTTGTGTTGTGATAAGAGGGGCTGGAGAGATGGCCTCAAGGTTAAGAGCACCAATGCTCTTACAGAGGACCTGGGCTCGATTCCCAGCACCCACATGGCGGTTAAGAACTGTCTTTAAGCCAGGTGTGGTGGCACATTGGTTAATTGGGCTGGTAGCTGGAAACACGGCTGGAGTGTTGGAGAGATAATAGCCGTCATAGGCAGGAACTTGTCAGCAGGCTGCGGCTGTGTCTGAGCTCTTAGTTCATATCATGATCATGAAGCCATTAAATAGAAGCCCTGCACTATGTTCTTTGGGGATTATATGGTGTCAAATCTGCTTGTCACGAAGTGACAAGTCTGTCACTGGTATTGCACGACTCACTTGCAACTGGACTCCATGCTCCACACACAGTAAGTTTTTTCATCAAAGATGCTATAAAGCCCTTCACCTCCCTGTGGGCAGAGAAGAGAAGCTTCCAGAGATACCTTGTGCCCAGGAAGGTTAGGTAAGAAAGAGGCAGAGGCCACAGGGACACTGCTGAGGTGACAAAGCAGAGACCTGTGGGCTCAGCAGTGAAGAACTACAGTGGATCAAATATGGTATCACTGACCAAACCACCAGGACTAAGCCATGAACAGATTCCCACCACCTGTCATATAAGTGTTTGGGGGTGCTCAGGTTATAGTTTCTAGACTACTGCCCATTCTGGAGATCAAACCCAGGGCCCTGTGCATGCTAACCAAACACTCTACTACCAAGCTATAGTTCTAATTTCCCATCCATTTTTGAGTTGACAAGAGTAGGGGGCCATATCAAAACCCACAGTCATGACTTCTAACAGTAGCCAGGCCTACAGAAGGGACAGAAACTACAGAGTCCAGGTCCCACCACTGCAGCTCCATGAGCCTATGTAACTCACATATCCCCTGATCCTCCATCCCTGCCTGCCCCCCTGCCCCCAAGCCAAATATCACAGTAATGCCCCATGTTCCTGTCTAGGCTTAAATGAGCACACACAGGAAAGTACTATTATAACATAGACTTCTGTGAAGACAGTCTATCCTACAGACTATGTTGAACATACTATATTTTTTTTTTGGTCTTTTTGAAACAGGGTCTCCCTGTAGCCCCAGCTGTCCTGGAACTCACTCTGTAAACCAGGCTGGCCTTGAACTCACAAAGATCTGCCTGCCTCTGCCTCCCAAGTGCTAGGATTAAAGGCATGACCCTGTCTTGAAAAGACAAAAGAAAGAAACAAAAAAGAAATAGAATCTGGGGCTGGAGAGATGGCTCAGCAGTTAAGAGCACTGACTGCTCTTGCAGAGGACCCGGGTTCGATTCCCAGCACCCACATGGTGGCTTAGAACCATTATTAAGCAGGGCGTGGTGGCACATGCCTTTAATCCTAGCACTTGGGAGGCAGAAACAGGTGAACTCTGTGAGTTCAAGGCCAGCCGGTCTACAGAGTGAGTTCCAGGCCAGCTGGGGCTATAAGGAGACCCTGTCTCAAAAAGACAAAAAACAACAACAAAAAAAAGAAATAGAGTCTTTGTGTATGTGACTAAAGATCTCAGTGCAAGTTGTGCTAGATTTAGGGACAACCCTTAACCCAGTGACTGCTGTCATTATTAAAGAAGGCAGAGAGGAATTTGAGACACAGAAGGACAGGTCATGGAAGACGGAGGCAGACATTGGAGTGATGTGTTTGTAAGCCAAGGGAATGCCAGGTTGAAGATGGGAGACACAGTAGGGGGTAGGGTCTCCCTCAGACCCTGCAGAAGGAACCAACTCAGTTGCTTCCTTCAGCTTGGGCTTCTGACCTCCATGTCTGTGTTGTTAGGAAACAAACAGACCGGCTAAGTTGAGAAGACTGGGTGTAGGGACCGTTGATCTGCGGTCATCTCGGCCATTCCCTTCCCCAGGACGACGCTCTTCCTGAGCAGGAAGGGCTTTCTGTGAGAGCTTCTGTCCCATTTTGCAGAGCAGCATCCTCAAATGATAATGCTGCCCCCCTCCTCATGGGCAGCAGTCGATTCCAGTTGATTCCAGTTGATGCCGAAGTGCTTTCTCACATGTTCTCAGGGGAAAGAGATATTCTCACACAGGTTCATTTCCTGGGCCTACCAAATTTAACTTTGTAATCAAAATAGTAGTAATGTGAGAGTTGACAAAGAAAACCATGGCAGGTGACAATCCACCTCTTGCTTAGAACAGTGATTCTCAAACTTCAGATGCATCAGAACGATGTGGAAGGCTGGTTAGGATACTGCCTCCCTTCTCCTCAGCTCCTGCCCAGGGTTTTGATTCAGTGGATCTGGACTGGGGCTAGAGAGTTCTCATTTCTAGCGAGCTCCCAGGTAATGTCCTTAGCACTACCCCAGCTACGCCTAGCAGCAGCAGCAGCAGCAGCAGCAGCAGCAGCAGCAGCAGCAGCAGCAGCGTTTCTCAAGCTCTGCTGCTCCCTAGGATCACCTGGGGTACGTCCACAGTCCTCAGCCAAGGCTGCACATCATACCTGTGAAATGAGACTCCAAGGGGGAACTGGCATCAGTGGTCTTTAAGGCCCTTCAGGTGATTCCTGCAGGCAAGCAGACAAAAGGCTTAGAGGTCTTCTTTGCCTCCCTCTCTTTTTCCCAGTGTTGAAGAAGCTGGCAGGACAGAAGTGCCCTGGCTAGGCTTGGGGCCCGCCCATCACTCCTAACCAGGTCTGTGGGCCTGCTTTAGAAATGGAGCCTATACCATGGAAGCTAAAATTGTACAGAGGCAGGCCCTCTTTTCCAGCTCCCATTACCTGAGGGCTCTACCCGAGAGCCCAATGAGAGAATGATGCTCGAGATGAGGTCAGAGGCCTGGGCATGAGGTTCTAGGCTGGCACTTTACAGCAGTCCCCTCTTACTTGTGATTTCACTTTAGACTCAGAAGCCTGTGATTATTATGGTCTCAAATAAATGAATATTACCAGAAATCAACAAATCCTTAAGTTTTAACTTGTGTGCCATGTTAAATTATATTATGGAGTGCTGAGCCACAAATAGAACATCTGAGTCGGGCAAGGTAGCACACGCCTTTAATCCCAGCACTTGGGAGGCAGAGGCAGGTGGATCTTTGTGAGTTCAAGGCCAGCTTGGTCTACAGAGTGAGTTCCAGGACAGCTGGGGCTACAGGGAAACCCTGTCTTGAAAAGACAAAAAAAAAGACTCTTAAGATTAGAAAAAAAAATTATGTGTATCAGTGGATGTAAGTACTCTGCATGCATGCAATGCTGCACAGCCTAGAAGAGGACATCAGATCCTCTGGAAGTGGAGTTACAGATGGTTGGCTGCCATATGAGTGCTGGGAACCGGACCCAGTTCCTCTGCAAGAGCAGCCAGTGCTCTTTTTGTGTGTGTGTGTGTGTGTGTGTGTGTGTGTGTGTGTGTGTGTGTGTGTGTATGAGTGTACTGTCTGCATGCAGGTTTGTGCACCCATGTCATGCAATGCCACGAGGTCAGAAGGGGATGTTGGATTCCCCTGGAACTGGAGTTAAAGACGGTTCTTAGCCGCCATGTGGGTGCTGGGAATCGAACCCGGGTCCTGTGCAAGAGCAGTCGGTGCTCTTAACCGCTGAGCCATCTCTTCAGCTCATTTCTCTAACTTCTAACACTGCTGACCAGGCCTATCTAACAGACACAGCAGTGGGAAGATGGCCTCTGCTTCATGCTTGTCTTCCAAGTCTCATTCATACCAGTGTGTCTTATGGAGAGACTTAGCTCATAACAAAACTCTGTTTGCAAAAGAATCTGGAGAAAGTCCTTTTTTAGTTTCTTCCCCTCTCCATTATTACCAAAGTTGGAATACCAATGAACATATTTCATTCACAAACTTAATTTCTTTTGTTTCCAAGTGAGAAGAATGAGTCTCAGGAGGGTCATGTCCTTTGCTCAGAACTAACAGTCCAGCTTATTTCACTTTACCATCCCTGAATTTGTCAGAGGAAGTTTTTGGGAGCTGGACTTTCACTGAACAAACCCTTCAGAAGAGCCCAGATATGTCACGCACTGTGAAATTTATTATTTTTCTATACAAAAGCTCCTTTGGGGTGTATTGCAATCATTCGGTTACTATTTGGGGCTGGTCAGTGTCTCACCTCCCAAAACTCAAACGTTGAAGTCCTAGTCTCCAGGTCTTGTGACTGTATTTGGAGGTTTTTATGGAGTAATCCAGTTAAATGAGGTCAGTTAGGGCAGGCTTGAATCCGACCTGACTGGTGTCTTTATTGGTTTCTCCAGCTTGTCTCACTTTCTCTTCAAGGGATGTAGCCTTTCCTCTGTTGGCTTGATCTTTCTCACTCCCAGAGCTGAACAAAGGCTGCTTCTGTTACACCGTCTTAGCTGAGATCTCCCATGTCCTTATAAGAAGAAGAAATTCTTATGTTCAGAGGGAAGACGATATAGGGACACAGGGTAAGACGGCCATCTAGGAGCCAAGGAGAAACACCTGGGGTGTATCCTTTCCTCACAGTCCTCAAAAGACACTGACACTGTGACATTTGCATTCCAGGTCTCCAGCCTCCAAAACTGTAAGGAACATATTCCTATTGTTTTTTAAAATTATTTATTTACTTTCATCTTATGTGTATGTTTTACCTGCATGCATGTTAGTGCACCACATGTATGCAGTGCCCACGAAGGCCAGAAGAAGGTGTCAGATTCCCCTGGAACTGGAGTTTCAGTGGTTGTTAGTTGCCATCTGGGTGCTGGGAACAGATCCCAGATGGTCTACAAGAGCAGCCAATGCTCTTAACCATGAAGCCATCTTTCCAGACTCATATTTCTATTGTTGAAACCACCTAGTCTTTGGGTCTTTCTCAAGGCAGCCACGATCATATTGTCAGCACAGAAACCAAGACTTGGTAAAGAAAGAAGAAAGACTGATCCAGCAAGAAAACGTTAGTCTCTTCCAGCTGCTTCCCTCAGCATTTCTTTCCGCATGCATTTCTCCAGCTGTCTCACAACTTGCTGTTTCTGGCAAGCCAGACTCTTTCTGGTATCTTCTTAGAGGAAGCTTCTCTCAGAAAATGCTTTCTGTACCTTGCACAGTTTAGAAGTCTCCAGAAGGTTGGATTGGCTGAGTCTTCCGATGGAATTAGAGTGCTCAGCCCTGCAGCAGGCAATCTGAACACCAGACTTTCCACCTCATTGGGCACCCAGTGAGGAGTGTCTCTCCTTTTTCTGACCCAGACTCTTGGGGGTGGGGAGGGTGCAGTCTTGCCCTGAATGCATTGTTCTCATTTTCAAAAGGGGCAAACTACCATCCCAAATGGTTTTTTAATGATCGAGATCTGCATTTAAACGTATTTTGCCTCTTTGCTGGGTCATTAAGTCTTTAAACCCGTCAATATTTTAATGATTTTTATAGTTCTGTGATATATAGGTTTGTTCAAATTATTATTCTCTCCACATTTCCTTGCCAGTAAGAAGCTAGTGTTCACTAAGGGGGCATTTAACACATGGCAGTGTTCTGAATAAGCCCTTGACTCCAGCACGAGCTAAACTAATCCTGCCTAAAATAAGAGGGAAAAAGGCTGCTTTACAGAAATACCAAACGAATGACAAACAGACAAAAAAACCTATGATGGCCTACTTTTATGCATATTTCTCTTGAAATCTGTATGCTTTCAGGAGTTCAGGAGAGCTACATGTCTCTGTGAAATTTGTTGAGCCAAAAGCTGCTTAACTTAGTATATTCAATGTGCTAAAACAGGATTCCATATACTGGGTGTCTTCCAAACAACAGAAATGTATTTTTCACAGTTCTGGAGCCTGGGAAATCTGAGACGACAGCGCCAACAGATGCAGTGTCTGGTGAGGACCATTCTTGGCTCTTCGAGTTCTCACTGCCCTCATGCTACAGAAAAGGCCAGCAGCTGGAGATGGGGAGCCTTTGATGGGGCACTAATCCTGTTCTCATGAATGTTCCACCCTTGTGACCTAACCATGTCTTACTTAACACCATCACATTGGAAGATAAGAATGTCAACTTGGGGCTGGAGAGATGGCCTAGCAGTTAAGAGCGCCGACTGCTCTTGCAGAAGACCCGGGTTCCATCCCCAGCACCCACATGGCGGCTGAGAACTGTCTTGAACTCCAGTTCCAGGGGAATCTGACACCCTCTTCTGACCTCCACGGCATTGCATGACACGGGTGCACAGACCTACATGCAGACAGTACATTCATACACATAAAAAATAAATAAAAAAATTTAAAAAAGAATGTCAATTTGTAAAGGAGGCATAAATGCTCAGTCACTTTACTGGATACTTAAAATAGTCCTGTATGGACCATAACAGACTCTGTCTTTTGTCTCAACCCCAAGCCATCTCCTCCTGCCCTTTTGGACTGGGGCTCATCTGCACAGGCAGTAAGAATGCTTCCCTGGGGGAAAGAGGGAAGCCCTGGGGCTTTGTGAGCAGGCTCTCCTCAGCTTTCTATGCCTGGCCTTTTGACCTACTGCTGACACAAGGGTTGGCTCCGGAAACTCAGGCCCGAACAACACCCTGCACTGTTCTTATCACAGGGCCAGCTTAGATGGTTCATCCGAAGTCCCAGGGAGAAGACACACAGCAAGAATTTTGTTATTCTTTAGGTATACTTGTTACAGTGATAGTCATATAGAAGGCTCTCAAACCTTGACTGGTGGTTTAGCTCATGCAGAACTTTCTGTTACTCTATCTCTGCATATACAGTCCAGTTCCATATAAGGATATATATATATTTTTTTTTTTTTTTGGTCTTTTTGAGACAGGGTCTTCCTGTAGCTCTGGCTGTTCTGGAACTCACTCTGTAGACCAGGCTGGCCTTGAACTCACAGAGAACTGCCTGCCTCTGCCTCCCAAGTGCTAGGATTAAAGGCGTGTGCCACCACACCCGGCAATATAAGGATATTTTTATCAATGATGTGCTCTCATTAGATTATAATGAAGCTGAAATATTCCCATTACTTACTGACATTGTGTGCTGGGAAGCCATGGTGTCACATATTGCTTAGTGTGATGTAGGCATAAACAAACTTACTGCACTGATAGTTATATCTAAGTCTAGTGCATACAATTACATATAGTCCCTAACACTTAATGATGCTAGTCGAGGACCCTGACTTGCTAAGCTATACTTCTCATCATCACTTTATGGTGGGCTAATTGTATTATTCTTTTCAAATTTTTACTGTAAAACAACATACCATGTTACGTTGGCAGCAGACTCAGACACCTGATGTTTTCTGTCGGTGAACTGACAGTATGAGCTTCACAGCATGGTAACATTGCCTAACGTGCCCTTATCAGAATGGGTCCCTGCTGTGAAATGACACCTGTCTGTGTATGCATAGTTTATCGTTGTGGTTGAGCCTGCTATTCTACCATTCTATCGATCTGTCTGAGCCTGTCCTACGTTGTATTACTGTGGCTTTGTAGTGTATTTGGTTAAGCAAATTTCTTCCCTACTTTCCTTTTTAAAAAGTATTCCTGCCAGACTTGGTGGTGCATGCTTTTAATCTCACCACTCAGGAGGCAGAGGCAGGTAGACCTCTGTGAGATTGAGACCAACCTGGTCTCCATAGTGAGTTCCAGGCCAGCTGGGGCTACAGGAAGACTTCAAACAAACAAAAAATTTATTCTTTTATTGAGTTTTTAAAAAAATAAATCCAACTGGCATATTGATTGGCTTTGTCTTACATGTATGGTTTAATCATTAATATAATTATATCTTTATGGGCTAGAGTGGATAGCATAGCCATTAAAGACTAAGGCTAACAACCAAAGAATGAAAGGCTCAGTTCCCAGCACCCACAAATGAGTGCTATCCTTTCAGCTACCCTTTTGGACCCCACAACGGCACCCACATACACCCCAACAAAGAAATAAAGGCAATTAAAAAAAAATAATAATTAGGTCTTTATAAAATCATTCAATGTAAGTCATCCTTTATTGGGTCAACCAATTCAAAAGCCTGAAACCAGCTCTATTCATTCAGAAAATTTTCTGTATCCCTATTAGAACATTTTAAATGTTTATAGAAGTTCTGTCTGTTCTGCATTAATGAACTCCTACGTATTTGGTAATTCGTATTGCTATTGTGAATAGCATCTTTGTAGTAATATTTTCTAGGAGCTACCGTGGGCGGGGACAGATGCTGTTGATCTTTGCAAGTTGATTTGGTGTCTGACAAACTTGCTGAACTTTAGCAGTTCTCATGTGTTTGAACCTTTGTTTTTTCTAAGTTGATTTATGTTGGGGGTTTTTTTCCACTATAATAATAAGAATACCCCCATCCCCCAATCTCTGTAGTGGTAGTTGGTGGGAACTAGGGTAAGTGTGACTCACTGGGAAGTGGAAAATGTCTATTGTACTGACATGTGGGTTCCGCTTAGCTCTGAGGACTTGATGTCCGGCTACCAACCACAGAGATGGAGAAAAGGTGACCTAAAGTCCTATGCATGAGAAGAGGGAGAAGTAGAAAAAGAAGGGAGAAGAGAGAGGAAAAAGAGAGGAATAGGGTCTGAGAGGGATTAGGCCAAGACAGGTCAGCCTGGGACTTGAGCGGCATCTGGGATAGTGATGGTAAAAAGGCCTCGGATTCTAAAAGAGTAGCTGGACCAGGTGACCCATGGTCTAGCAATGACATCTAAAGAAGCCCTAGGGATCATTGCTCGCCTAATTTGGGACAGGGAAGAGCTATGGGCTAAGAGACAGTCTTGGGTGCTGTGCTGACAGTCAGTCCTCTCACCTCAGCGCACACACCGGTTAACAGAGGCCTAGCTCCATCAGAAGCCACTGTACAGCAGGGACCAGGACCCCAAGTTTCCCAAGCCAAAGAAGGACTCAGGATTCAGAGCTTCTTCACGGCAGTACTGGTTCCCCAGCTGGGTCCAAAGCGAAGTTTGTTGTGGCAGGATTAGCAATGTTAGGAACCTTGAGTCTACTCAAGGTTGTTACCTTGAGTTGTTACCTTGCTAAATGAGACCTTGTAGCTGAGAAAGCAGGCTGCTTTGGTTTGGGAACCTCTGTGTCCCAGTGAGCAATGATAAGTGGAGCTGACTCTGCCCTGCACAGTGTTTCAGGACACAGGAGACAGGAGGTGACTGAACAGCCCTAATTAGAGACCCTGATTTCAGCAGCTGGCAGAGTGGCTGTGAAATCAGGAAGTGAGAAGGGCTTTGTGCTCTCTCCTGGATGAAGGAGAAACACTGCTTGTTTCAGCTCAGCTACGGCCTATTGCCACTTGATTGTTTTTAGTGACTTCTGCAATAGACACTGGAGCCCTGAGCCTCCTGAAAAACTTGCTTCTTACCACCAGCCTCACCCCGTAGAAATGGGTGAGCTGAGATGCTTAGGCAGGTCTATTCTTGCTACAGGTAGCAAAAGACACTTTCAGACCACACTCTGTGCCAGGGCCTGGAAGTTTCCCACAGAAAGTCAATCTGTAAGGAGAGAGAGAGAGAGAGAGAGAGAGAGAGAGAGAGAGAGAGAGAGAGAGAGAGAGAGAGAGAATATGAATGACCAATGTGAGACTGAGAGAGCAACCCAGTGCAGTAATACAAATCCCCTGAGCTTGTCAAGTTAAGTGCTTCCAAGGACTAGACCCCAGGCCAGACAGGCTCCAAAGCCTCTGAATGAGAGCTCCTGTTTCCTGTTATAACCTGTCTCTGCACAGTACTGTGGCTGTGAAACAACTGCAGTGACTCAACTTTATAAATAGGACATTGAGAGTGAAAATTACAGGAAATTCCCAGAGTCTCTTGTCTGTCTTATTTTAGGTGTGCAGCCTACACAGAAGCCCCGCTCTCTCCGCCAGCCTCAGCTTCTACACAGTATCCTCGGAGGCATGCCCTCTGTCTGTGCCCGGACCTGCCCCAGGGGTCGGAAAGGAATTCCAGTGGAAGGGTCCCTGCTCACACACAGGACAAAGGCAGTTCAAGGACACGCCCAGGGTTGCCTGTTACCTTCCTGACTCTCATTCGCTTCTAGGAAGAAGGCACATTTGTGGTTAATGCTCTGTGGAAACTGGGATTCAGACCCATGTCCCACTCACTCCAGATCTGAAGAGGTTAACCCCCTCCCCCAACACAGCAGAAGCAGGAGAGCAGATTACAGGAGAAAAGAGAGCCCTCTGCTCCAGGTAAGAGGGAGGGCAGGCCCTGGGTCTGTGGTTGGCTTGTCTTTTCTGGAAACCCACTTCATGCGGAGTTATTACTCAAGAGCTCCTGGTAGCAGGAGTGACTGGACCTGCTGATGTTGGCTTGGAGGGTTCTCAGCTCCTGGCTAATTTCAAATCTAAATGCTGTTCAAATATTTGCTCAACAACTCCCAGTGTGCTTTGGAGCCAGCCACAGGAGCAGTCCTCCGTTCAGCCACAGGAGCAGTCCTCCGTTCAGCCACAGGAGCAGTCCTCGTTC
>VZQC01013003.1:226572-246572 GCA_009823505.1 Rhizomys pruinosus | reverse complement strand
GAGTTACAATTGTCAGCCATGTACCCAATCAGCCTGAGAGGGTCAGAGGGGGCTGCAAAACATTGGTCATTTGCTTTCATGCCTAAATCCTTTTGTGGCTGTTTTGTATATAAGTCACTGCCCTGCTTGCAATAAAGTGAGAACCTGCTTGACTGGACTCCCCGCTGCATCTGAGTGTCTCTGGAAACTGAGGAGGCTGGGGAATGGGCAAGCAGCGCACTTACCTTTCCTCAGCCCAGTTGGTTCCAGGACAGGACCTGACTAAGACCTGACAGTTTCTGAGCACCCACATGGTGGCTGAGAACAGTCTTTAACTCCAGTTCAAGGGGAATCCAACACCCTCTTCTGACCTTGGAAGCATTGCACCACATAAAAAATAAAAATAACCAGGCGTGGTGGTGCACGCCTTTAATCCTAGCCCTCAGGAGGCAGAGGCAGGCAGATCTTTGTGAGTTCAAGGCCAGCCTGGTCTACAGAGTGCATTCCAGGGCAGCTTGGGGCTACAGGGAGATCCTGCCAAGAAAAGACCAAAAATTAAATAAATAAATAAATAAATAAATAAATAAATAAATAAATAAAAAGGGTCAGCTGGGCGTGGTGGTGCACACCTTTAATTCTAGCACTTGGGAGGCAGAGGCAGGCAGATCTGTGAGTTTTAAGGCCAGCCTGGTCTACAGAGCAAGTTCCAGGACAGCTGGGGCTACAGGGAGACTCTGTCTCAAAAAGAAAAAAAAAAAAGTTCTGTTTTTACTTCCCCATTTCATGCCGGATGGATGTTTTCAATAAAAGAGAGGAAGGCCTTTGTTTGGGAGCATGGTGCCCAGAGAACTCTGAAGGACAAAGTGCTCAGAACAGCCCAAGCCCCCACTCTTTGTTTAAATGAATGCTAAGAGCAGCTAACAGAGATACGGTCTCCCTGTAGCCCCAGCTGTCCTGGAACTTGCTCTGTAGACCAAGCTGGCCTTGAACTCACAAAGATCTGCCTGCCTCTGCCTCCCAAGTGCTAGGATCAAAGGTGTGCACCACCACGCCCAGAATTAGAATCTTTTATGATGGGTAGACATGCCCTGACCTCTTTAGCAAAAAGAGACAGAATCTTTATTATACTGGAAATTAAACATGCCAGGATTTGAGAGGAGACACCCTTTTGGTGTTCCAAGACTTTTTTGTTTTGTTTTGTTTTAAAAAAAAATTATTTAAGAGTCAGTGCTCTTAACCACTGAGCCGTCTCTCCAGGCCCCCAAGACTTCTTATTCTGTCCTCAGAATGAGAGCCCATTACACAGGCAGCAAAAGCTTCTCATAAGACAACCGCAGATGTGAGACCCATGGAGAACCATGTCCTAACACATACTAGCAAGTTATCTGTCCACACCACAGATTCATCATGGGATTCCTGTTTGCCTGGTTGTTTGTCCCCAGTCTCCATTCCTACACCTTTGGTGGTGAACCCCACCTCCTCCCCACTGCTCAGCGACAAACACCTGCTCCCTTGGTGAAGGTCTGCATTTCTGTCTTGCCTAGTAGCAAGGCGTGGCTGTGTGACTCCTTTCAGAGCAGTGGGGCTTCAGTGAGTGCAGCTTATAGAACAGAGTTGTGTCTCTCTTTCCCTCTCCCTCTCCCTCTTGCTGAGCATGAACTAGTGGCCTCCCCCTTCCCAGTGCTCTCCCCTGCCTCGCTCTTCTCTACACCATGTAACACCATGTGAAACTATTTTACTTATCGATTGCCTCCTTTTACTAAAATGTAGACACCACAGTGTGTTTGCCACAGTTGGCTTGCACTAATTGTTAAAATATTGAAGTACTTCTGTACCAGTTGGTGGCCAGTCATGCCCTGAGACCCCCATGTGCCCCCCCACCCCCACCAGGGCAAGTCCCAGGTACCAAACTGCCTTATCCCGTTTGGGCTTCCATAGCAAACTCCACAGCCTGGGTGGCTTGAACAACAGACACTACTGTGACCGTTTTAGATTCTGGGAATTGCAAAATCTAGGTGCCAGTCAGTTCAGTTCCTAGGAAAGTTTCTCTCCTGGCTTGCAGGTGGCTGTCTGAGTTCCCACTTGTGGAGAAAAAACAAAAACAGAGAAAGAGATAATTATCTTGTGTCTCTTCCTATAAGGCCATGAATCCCATCAGTCATGGGCTCCACCCTCATGACCTCATCAAAGTCTAATCACCTCCCAAAGGCCCCCAGCTCCAAATCCTATAGCATTAGAGATTAGGACTTCAACATTTCAGCTTTGAGAGCATTCTGTCTACCAATTCAGTACTCTGACTCCCAGCAAGGGGTATCCAGAACCCTATTTCCGCATTAGGCCCATGATGTCCTGATTACTCAGTGCCCACACTATGCCTCCAGCATGCTTCATAAGCATTTGTGAATAAATGCGGACAGATTTAGAATGGCATCATGCCCTTCCACTATCTGTCTTAAACCCCAAAGGAGCTGGAGTCACAATTTTAACAAAAATTAAAGCCAGGCACATCTCAAGAAGAAAGCCATGCCTGGCACTGTGGAGCACGCCTTTAATCGCCATACTTGGGAGGCAGAGATATGCAGATCTCTGTGAGACTGAGGCCAGCCTGGTCTCCATAACAAGTTCCAGGCTAACTATGGCTACAGAAAGACCCTGTTTCAGAAAGAAAGATAGAAAGATAGATAGGGGGAGAGAGAGAGAAAGAGGGAGAGAGAGAGAGGAAGAAGGAGGAGGAGGTGAAGGAAGGAAGGAAGGAAGGAAGGAAGGAAGGAAGGAAGGAAGGAAGGAAGGAAGGAAGGAAGGAAGGAAGGTAGGTATGGTGGTACAAGCCTTTAATCCCAGGCCTTGGGAGGCAGAGGCAGGTGGAACTTTGTGAGTGGTCTACATAGAGAGTTCCAGGGTGGTCAGGGTTACACAGTGAGACCTTGTCTCAGAAAGATGGGGGTTGGGGTGGGCACATAAGTCAATAAAATCACCAAGCAGCAATTCTCTGCTGTTTTTTTGTTTGTTTGTTTGTTTGTTTGTTTGTTTGTTTTAGCAAAGGTCATTATATGTCTTTTGTAAATTATTTCTGTTCCAATCTCATTGCATTCCATGAGAAAAAGGAAACGACTGAGCAGAAACACAGAAGGGGGCTGGGGATGTGGCCCAGTAGTGGAGTGCTTGTCCAGTGTGCACAGAGCTCTGGATCCACCCACAGCACGGAGCTCTGGATCCACCCACGGCACGGCACGGAGCTCTGGATCCACCCACGGCACGGAGCTCTGGATCCACCCACGGCACGGAGCTCTGGATTCCACCCACGGCACAGAGCTCTGGATCCACCCACGGCACAGAGCTCTGGATCCACCCACGGCACGGAGCTCTGGATCCACCCGCAGCACTGCGTGAACCAGGTGTGCTGGCTCACATCTGCAGGCCCAGCACACCTGGAGATGGAAGCAAGAGTCATCCTCAGCTGTAAAGTGGATTTGAGGCTAGCTTGATCTGAAAAAAGGAGGAGGAGAGGAAGGAAGTAACAAACGAATGAAGGAAGGAAAGAAAGGAGGGAGGGAGAAAAAAGGAACATAGTAGAGGACTCTCATTTTCCTGATCAAGTGCTAGTTGGGACCTTCCCTATATCACAGAGTTGGTGAGGAAGGGAAAGGCGTCACAGCAACCATGGAGAACGGAGCACAGAGCCCATTGGCCAGCTAAGCCACATCACTTCTCTGAACTCACCAATGAAGTGTTCCCTGTCCTGTCAAGGAGATGGAATAGTTTCAAAACAGGTGTCTGTTAGATTAAAAAACTGCAAATACTGAATTATAGTTTGGAAAAGTGCCCCCTAAAGGGCTCGTGTGTTGAAGGGTAGTCCCCGGCTGTTGGAGCTAGTCATCGAGAGGTGACTGGAAACCGAGGGCCCTGACATATCAGTGGGCTAATCCGATGATGGCTTTATAATTTGATGGCATTATTGGAAAGTGGAGGGAGGCGGGGCCTTTTGGCGGAAGTCAGTACCTGGTTGTGGGGGCGGGTGACACTGAAGGGTTCCCTAGCCTCCTATCTCACTTTCTGCTTCCTGGCCACTAGAAGGCAGGCAGCTCTGCTCCACTCTGCCCTTTCACCAAGATACCTTGCCTTGCCAGAAGCCAAAAGGAATGGAGTCACATGACCATGATCAGAAGGCCTTGAAATCCTGAACCAGAATCTCTCCTTTTAAGTGGTTCTCTCAGATATTTATCACCATGGTGAAAAGTCTGATTGACACTCTGTGAATGAAGCAATTCATTGTTCTAGAACCTACCTTTGAGAAGTACATGCTTGCACAGGGAGGCATTGCTTGTAATAAAAGAATTTAAGTAACCTAGTAGTAGTCTAGCAGTAGAGAACCACTGGAGTGAGGCCTTGTTACGCACACTGTGGGAGTCCACTTAACGACAAAATGAAGGATCATGTGAACTAGTGTGGTTTATTTTATTGGTTTTTATTTTCCTCCTCTCTCTTTTTCTTTCTTTCTTTCTTTTTCTTTCTTTCTTTCTCTCTCTCTCTCTCTCTCTCTCTCTCTCTCTTTCTTTCTTTCTTTCTTTCTTTCTTTCTTTCTTTCTTTCTTTCTTTCTTTCTTTTTTCTTTTTGAGTCAGGGTCTCCCTGTAGCCCCAGCCAGCCTGGAACTCACTATGTAGACCAGGCTTGCCTAGAACTCACAGAGATCCATCTGCCTCTGCCTCCCAAGTGCTGGGCTCAAAGATGTGTGCCACCACACCCAGCTAGAAAATTTCTTGTTGAGCTGGGCGTGGTGGTGCATGCCTTTAATCCTAGCACTTGGGAGGCAGAGGCAGGTGGTGGATCTTTGTGAGTTCAAGGTTCAAGGCCAGCCTGGTCTACAGAGCGAGTTCCAGGACAGCTGGGGCTACAGGGAGACCCTGTCTCAAAAACACCAACGAAAAAGAAAGAAGAAAGAAAAAGAAAGAAAGAAAGAAAGAAAGAAAGAAAGAAAGAAAGAAAGAAAGAAAGAAAGAAAGAAAATTTCTTGTTGAGAGGGAAATATCAAACTGAAAAGAATAATTACATGATTTGTATATAAGCCCCACAACCAGAATAATTTTGTGTTTTCTTTTTTTCTTTTTTTTTTGGTCTTTTTAAGACAGGGTCTCCCTGTAGCCCCAGCTGTCCTGCAACTCACTCTGTAGACTAGGCTGGCCTTGAACTCACAGAGATCCACCTGCCTCTGCCTCCCAAGTGCTAGGATTGTGTTTGATATATATCCTTTTTTTGTATTTTTGAGACAGGTTCTCCCTTTAGTCCCAGCTGGCCTGGAACTCACTCTGTAGACCAGGCTGGCCTTGAACTCACAGAGATCCGCCTGCCTCTGCCTCTCAAGTGCTGGGATTAAGGGCGTGCACAACCATACCTGGCCTAAGACTGTTCTTAGCCACCATGTGGGTGCTGGGAATCAAACCTGGGTCCTCTGCAACAGCAGTCAGTGCTCTTAAGTGCTGAGCCATCTCTCCAGTCCCTTTATTTTTTATTTAATTTTTTTTTGTCTTTTTGAGACAGGGTCTCCCTTTAGTCCCAGCTGGCCTGGAGCTCACTATGTAGACCAGGCTGGCCTGGAGCTCACTATGTAGAACAGGCTGGCCTTGAACTCACAGAGATCCATCCACCTGCCTCTGCCTCCTAAGTGCTGGGATTAAAGGCATGTGCCACCATGCCCAGCTTGTGTTTTCTTTTTAAAACTTCCCCAAAACACAAAATTGTTTTGTGTTTACAGAAACATTGGGGAATAAAATAATAGTCATTTGCAAGCACACCACAAATTTCATCATTTGCTTTGTGTGTGTGTGTGTGTGCATGTGTGTACATACACATACCATAGCACACACAAAGTCTGAGGACAACTTGCAGGCTTGGCTCTCTTCCCACCATTTATTTAGGTTCTATGGAGCCACTCAGGCCATCAGCCTCAATGAACAGTACCTTTATGTACTGAGCCATCTCCCCAGCCCCATGCTTGCTTTAAACAGGGAACCATGTTTGCCATGTAGCATGTACAATAAAATTACTTATTTAATCTGCAAATGCTTATTGAGCATAGTCCAGAACAAATAAAAACTCAGTCCCTGACCAGGGATAGGAGGACCAGTCTCCCCTTGTAAGAAGTTCATTATTCCAGTTCAGCAGATGGAGACCCATAAAGAACTGTGACTTCCATCCTGGGAAGTGCTAGGTATCATAACTGGGTGAGATTAGATGTTGTCATCTGCCAAAGACAGCATGGAGCTCCCAGCTGGGGTAGAGACAACTGCTCTGACTCTGTCTAGAGACACCATGCACACCCCAGGCCTGGCTCGAGCCCCAACCCCTACCACCTGGCCTGAACCCTGTCGGGAGTGAGGGGTTAAGGTGTGACATGTCAAGATATCTGACCACCGCCCCAAGGGCAGAGGTTCGCAATGGCCACAGGAGGAGGTGCAGAAGGGGAGAAGAGGGAGGCCAAGTGGGATGCTGGGTCTCAGAGAACTGGGAGGCAGCGGGAGATGAAGCCACAGGACCGCAGAAGTTTCAAGTCCAGTGCAAATAGCCTATCCCATTGTCTCACCAAATCTACAAAACTCAGAGTGAAAGACAATTGGGCCACTAAATGCAAAGTGGCGAGTTCATAGTATCACACCACAGGCTCAGGGCTTCCTTCTGAGTCAGGGCCTCGGTGATTGCTCCAAAGACTCGTGGAGCTGGCCCTGACCAGAGCTTAAAGGAGGCCAGCAAGCCCCTGACAGCGGTAGTGGGAAGTAGCACTGGATAGTGTAGGCATCTGGGGGCCCCTGTGGAGACTTGGGGTTTTAAGCTAGGTGTAGTGGCATAACCCTGTGATCTCAGCATTTGGAAAGCAGAGACAGGAGAATTAAAAATTCAAGGTCATCCACTGGGCGCACGCCTTTAATCCTAGCACTTGGGAGGCAGAGGTAGGCAGATCTCTGTGAGTTCAAGGCCAGCCTGGTCTACAGAGTGAGTTCCAGGACAGCTGGGACTAAAGGGAGACCCTGTCTCAAAAATACCAAATAATAATAATAATAATAAATTTTTAAAAATTCAAGGTCATCCTCAGCTATTCAGCAAGTTTGAGGCCAGCCTCAACTTGAGACCCTGTCTCAGAAAATCCTAGACTAAGCATATGTGGTGATTCATACTTGTGATCCCAGCACTTACCAGACAGAGGCAGGAGGATCACTGCAAGTTTTAGACCAGCCTGGCCTATACAACAAGTTAAAGGGCAACCAGGGTTACATAGCAAGACTGTCCCCTGACCCCCCAAAAAACCCACAGCTAGTTATCATTCTGTTAGGAGAGGAACAGTGGTTCTGTCTGAGAAATCCCTCTGGACCCTGGTTATCTTGAATACCCAGTGTGATGTTCCTGTTTTCCCAAACCCTTCCCCTTCTCAGTTGTAAGGACCCACAGGGACAAAGGACCACTGGCTGTCCTCAGCCAAATGATGCAGCAGTTTCCACTTGTACTCAAATATGTAATATACAGACATCTCAGGGTCTCCCTTCTGTGAACCAATAAGTCAGCAAGATGCTTCCAACCAGGTAGACTTACAGGGGAGAGGTAGGCTGTGGGGGACAGGGGATTGAACAGGACACCAAGAGAGTTTGCAGGGCCAGGCCCACTTGGTGAGAGCCAAGGGCCAACTTTGTATCAGCTGCAGCGTGTATCCAAGGGAATGGGTTCCTGGGAGAATATTCTCTCAGATTTCACTAATGTCCACGCACACGAGAGAGGAGCCAGAGCAGTCCTGATGTGACCTGGCCACAGCCCTCCTTGGTCCCTGTGAAAAGCAGCCGTCTTCACCCTTCCTGATGGCAGCAGAGTGCCGGAGAGGTTAGTGCAAATCAATTAAATTCAACTGATGTCTTCGACCATTTAGAATGGTCCCAAAAAGAAGTCCACAAAAGAAAATTCTCGCCTTTATTTCTTCACATTATTTATATGTTCTCCTTGTTTTCCGTAAGTGCTGTCTGGCTCCAAGGCTGCAGTAAAGAGCTCTCAGGACACTTATTTAACTGAGGAGAGATAGCAAGGAGACCTAGCTTTTGTAACAATGCCTACGGAAAGTAGATGCCGAGGGAAAAAGTTACAATGGGGAAGCATTGAGTTAAAAATAAAATCACTGGGCTGGAGAGATGGCCTAGCGGTTAAGAGTGCCGACTGCTCTTGCAGAGGACCCGGGTTCGATCCCCAGCATCCACATGGCGGCCGAGAACCATCTGAAACTCCAATTCCAGGAGAACTCCAGTTCCAGGGGAATCCGACACCCTCTTCTGACCTCCACGGCATTGCACGACACGGGTGCACAAACCTACATGCAGACAGTACATTCATACACATACAGAAATAAATAAAATTAAAAAATTAAAAAATAAAAAAAATCACAAAAGGAAAAGGAGGGCTGGGGTTATACCCGAATAGCGGACTGCTTGCCTAGCATGCACAAGAGTCTGAGTTTAGTCCCCAATACTGGGACCAAGGAGTAAAATGGATTTCTTTACTATTGAGCCTTAGGTACATTAGCGTGCAATAGGACTTTACAAGAAGCATGGGAGGCTGGGCTGACATCCCCCCTGACTACATTCTTCACTGGATTTGCTTCTGTTTCCTGGGTTATGACCCCTTCATGTCTGTGCTCTTCTTCTTCCCCAGTGAGTAATGAGGCTAGGCCAAGACATTTTCTCCTACAGGACCTGCTTGAGTGACGGGCTCATGATGCAACCCTGCATGTAAGGCATGCAAAGAGAATCAGGCTCAGAGACTTCCAGGTAGATTTTCTTAGCTCTTAAGACAACACACATGTATTTATCTCTCCTGGTCTTCAGATGCTGTGGTGTGCAGACATGAGTCTGGGGCTGCTGCAACCCTATTGAAATCCCGAGGAGAAAGCAAAGGCTGTCTCAGAGACCCTGAGCTTGACTCCTGGTGATTCACTACTGCATTAACTACACTAAGTGCCCCTTTGGGTTTCAGTCTTCTTGTTTTTTTGCTTTTTGGGGGGGTTTACACACTTTTTTTGGTATTTTTGAGACAGGGTCTCCCTTTTAGTACCAGTTGTCCTGGAGCTCGCTCTGTAGACCAGGCTGGCCTTGAACCCACAGAGATCCACCTATCTCTGCCTCCCGAGTGCTGGGATTAAAGGCGTGCACCACCAAGCCCGGCTTAGTTTAAGTGGTGACATACTCTGATTTAGCTTATGGCATCCTGAAACCATCAATACAAAAAACAAAGTTCTTGCCAGACATGGTTGTGCACGCCTTTAATCCCAGCACTCAGGAGGCAGACAGGCGGATCTCTGTGAGTTGAAGGCCAGCATGGTCTACAGAGCTCCAGGTCAGCTGGGACTAAAGGGAGACCCTGTCTCAAAAAACAAAAACAAAAACAAAACAACAACAAAAAAACTCTCCCCCCCCCAAAAAAAACAAAACAAATCACAGTTCTCACCTCAAAGGCAATGAGATAGCTTATTCTAAAGCCAAATATAAATGACCATAGCTTGAGAACACAGATTCAGTTTCCCCCCAAACGCCATGTTCCAATTTAATAAAGGTTTCATGAAGATTTTGTAGTAGAAGAAAGGAAATCATACATCAAGACACTTTTCACATACACTGGTGAGAACGTGAGGTGTGTGGAATGTAGCAAAGCCAGGAACCTCTGTTAGAGACCGCAGACGATACTGACGGCGTTCTTAGCCTTTGGGCTGGTACAAGCTAGGACTCTGTACATTATGAAAGGATTGGTCTAAGAGTCACAGGATGTTAGATCACACACAGAGTGGACAATAAATAGCTAGGCCAAGTAAGCCCAACAATTCCAGAAGCGTTTTTTTTTTTTTGTGTGTGTGTGTGTGTGTGTGTTTGAGACAGGGTCTTCCTGTAGCCCCAACTAGCCTAGAACTTGGTCTGTAGACCAGGCTGGCCTTGAACTCACAGAGCTCTTCTTGCCTCTGCCTCCTGAGTGTTGGGATTAAAGGCGTGCACGAGCACACCCGGCTAATTCCAGAAGTTTTAATAACTCAGACTTGTAGAATGTTTAACCCAGGTATGGCTTTTTAAAGAAAGAACTCCAATACATGAAATCAAGGGACACCCAGTCCATTTGGCAGTCCCAAATTTGGTGGACCAAGCAGATCCCTCAGACTTAAGTCGCTAATGAGAATGGTTCAGGAAAGGCAAGGATATGGAATTGGATGTCAGAATCTCCAGACAGTGTGTAAGGTTCTAAAAATCACAGAACCTGCTGGGTGGCTTTCCAACTTTGAAAAGAGCCTGCTAACCAGAAAACTCCAAGCCAGTTGCCTAGGTGTGGGATAGAGCTCAGTGCCAGAGTGCTTGCCTCCTGTGTATGGAGAGGCCCTAGGGTTTATTCTCAGTGTGTCCAAAACTTCAGGCACCTAACAGTAGGCATGGCACATAGTGAGTACACTAGTAGGTGTATTAGCACAGTGAGGGAGGGGGAGTGAGTACACTAGTAGTTGTGTTAGCACAGTGAGGGAGGAGTGAGTGCACTAGTAGTTGTGTTAGTACAGTGAGGGAGGAGGAGTGAGTACACTAGTAGTTGTGTTAGTACAGTGAGGGAGGAGGAGTGAGTACACTAGTAGTTGTGTTAGTATAATGAGGGAGGAGGAGTGAGTTCACTAGTAGTTGTGTTAGTACTTTGTATTAGTCACTTTTCTGTTGCTGTGATAAAACACCATGACCAAAGGAACTTATAAAAGGAAGAGTTTATTTGAGCTTATGATGGGCGGTTCCAGGGAATTAGAGCCCATTGTGGCGGGAGGCATGGCGGCTGGAGCAGCAAGCCGAGGGTCACATCTGGCAAAGAGCACAGGAAGCAGAGAGCGACTGGAGACCACAAGGCTTGTTAAACTCACTAAGCCTTCCCCCAATAACATACTTCCTGTAGCATGGCCACACCTTCTAAGACCTCCAAAAACAATGCCACCAACTGGAGACAAAATGTCTGAATAAAGCCTATGGGGGACACTCATTCAAACCACCGCATTCCACTCCCTGGACCCCATAGGCTCCTGACCATATAAAATGCAAAATGCATTTAGTCCAACCTTAAAAGTCCCCATAGTCTTTACCAGTTTCAATGCCATTCAAAAGTCTACAGTCCAAAGTCTCTTCTGAGACTCAGGCCAATCTCCTAAACTGTAAGCTCCTGTAAAATCAAAAGACAAATTACATACTCCCAATGTACAGTGGAACCGAATACACATTCCCATTCCAAAAGGGAGGAATAGAGGCATAGTGAGGAAATACTGGACCAAAACAAGACCGAAAACCAGCAGGGCAAACACCAAGTCCAGTAGCTCCATATGCAACTTCTGGGACTTGACTTCCAAAGGGCTTAGATGGCTCAGCTCTTCCAGCTTTGCTTGCAACATACATCTCTTTCTTAGGCTGGTACCACTCCCTGTATGCAGCTCTCCTTGGCAAATATCTCACAGGTCTGGCATCTCGAATGTCTTCTTGGGGTCTCTGCTGCCAACCAGGCTTCACATTCACAGCTTCATGCAATGGCTTATCAGGGCCTTCTTTATGCAGGGACACCCCTGCTGCACTCTGCCTGACCTTGGCAGCTCTCTGAAACCGTGGAGGAAGAACTGATGACCCCTTCACTCTTGCAAACTTCATGCCTCTAAAGCCAGCACCACGTGAATGAAACTGCCGAGTTTGGCTGCAATTTTGGGATGGACCCTGGCCCATTTCAACCACATTTGCAACTTTTCTCTGCCCTGGACTTGTTGGAGGATTAGCTGGGTGTGGTCTTGCCCTGAAGGTACTGATTCTTTTGTTTACTTGTAAATCTCCAGGCCTCTCCTTAATTGCTTTAATCTCCTTATGAAAGGGAGCCTCTCCTTCACATGCCTTGGCCCCACCTTTAATCTTCCTAGTGCAGTTTTCAGATCCAAACTGTACATTCTGCATTTCTTTCTGCCCCATCTGCTCTTCTTCACTGTAGATCTGTACAATATTCACCATTAATAGCCACGCCACCATTTCTACATTAGGCTGTCTTGAAATATCCTCTGCCAAAGACATTAGTCCATTGCTTTTCAACTTAGCATCAGGCAAGCATTTGGGCTGTGGGCAAACTGCTGCCAGACTCTTTATCAAAATATCCCGGTTGCTGCCTAAGTCTTTATTTTCCTCTGGAACTACATTTTTTGCAGCCATGCTTTCTTCCAGGTTTCTACTAGAATGGCCCCTTAAGCTCTGCTTACAGTAGTCAACAGCTTTTCTAGCCCAAAGTTCCAAAGTCTTCCACATTTCTCCAAACATCCACATGGTCAGGTTCTTCACAGCCAACAGCCCACTCTCTGGTACCAAATAACTGTAATAGTCACTTTTCTGTTGTTGTGATAAAACACCATGACCAAAGGAATTTATAAAAGGAAGAGTTTATTTGAGCTTATGATTGACGGTTCCAGGGAATTAGAGTCCATTGTGGCGGGAGGCATAGCAGCTGGAGCAGCAAGCCGAGGGTCACATCTTGAGAAGAGCACAGGAAGCAGAGAGAGAGACTGGAGACCATGAGGCTTGTTAAACTCACTAAGCCTGCCCCCAATAACATACTTCCTCCAGCATGGCCACACCTTCGAAGACCTCCAAAAACAGTGCCACCAAGAGACAAAATGTCTGAATACTTAAAGCCTATGGGGGACACTCATTCAAACCACCACATACTGTGAGGGAGGAGGAGTGAGTACACTAGTAGCTGTATTAGCACAGTGAGGGGGGAGGAGTGAATACACTGGTAGGTGTATTAGCACGGTGAGGGAGGACGAGTGAGAACACTAGTAGTTGTGTTAGTACAGTGAGGGAGGAGTGAGTACACTAGTAGTTGTATTAGTACAGTGAGGGAGGAGGAGTGAGTACACTAGTAGTCATGTTAGCACAGTTAGGGAGGAGGAGTGAGTACACTAGTAGTTGTGTTAGTACAGTGAGGGAGGAGGAGTGAGTACACTAGTAGTTGTGTTAGCACAGTTAGGGAGGAGGAGTGAGTACACTAGTAGTTGTATTAATACAGTGAGTGAGGAGGAGTGAGTACACTAGTAGTTGTATTAGCACAGTGAGGGAGGAGGAGTGAGTACACTAGTAGTTGTGTTAGCACAGTTAGGGAGGAGGGGTGAGTACACTAGTAGTTGTATTAGCACAGTGAGGGAGGAGGAGTGAGTACACTACTAGTTGTGTTAGCACAGTTAGGTAGGAGGAGTGAGTATACTAGTAGTTGTATTAGCACAGTTAGGTAGGAGGAGTGAGTACACTAGTAGTTGTATTAATACAGTGAGTTAAGAGGAGTGCAATGTCAGTCTCACTGATGTCTAACAGGTCTAACCATTCCAAGGGGGAAACCTTGTTTGATGGTTTCATTATCTTGTCTACGGACTCTTACCTCTGCCCAGCAAGGTAAAAAATAACAGTACCATAGATATTTCAGGTATGCATACTAACTTTGGAGACCACAGTCTCTAAATCAAGTGCAGGCTCAGCTGGGCACTTCCAGCAGCGTCTGTCCCTGTGTGCGAACTTATGGCTCCAGGACACTCTGCTGTGGGAACTCATGTGAATCAGATGCCCGGCTGCCCTAGACTGGGACTCTCCAGTCTTGATGCTTGTATGGGTGCCAAGACAATGGAGTTCTCCCAGCCCTGGCTGGGACTCTACAGCAGCTGGCAGGCAGTGGACCCAGAGCTAGACAGCTCTCATGTTTCTTCTCCTCTTCTGTTGAGCTGTCCTCTCTATATATAATACGTATATATTGTATCCTAGAACGGGAACTCCTGGACTTGCCTTCCTTCCTGTGTGGTTTTTCTTTTGCATCCTTTTGGTCCATGAGGACATCTGAAGTCGTCAATACACTAAAACCACATGGACAGAATGAGAGTGACCGGCTGGTTTTCCATCTTGGAGTTGCACATCAAATCTGGGGTGGATCACTCCAACAATGATTTTGAATGCTTCATGCTCAATCACTGCAGTTAGAAAGCGATGGTAACTTGGGTGTGTGGTCTCGTGGGCGCCTAGAGTTTGCTCCTTCCTGTACTGTCATTGTTCTCAAGAGTGTGTACAGTGACAGACAGTAAGTGTAACATAGGGACTCTGATCTGTTTTATTTGAGCTGATGAGCAGCAACAAGAGGAAGAGAGAGAGAAAGAGAGAGAGAGAGAGAGAGAGAGAGAGAGAGAGAGAGAGAGAGAGAGAGATTGTGTGTGTATGCCCTAGTGCACATGTGGAGTCAGAAAACAACTCATGGAAATCAGTTCTCTCCTTCTGCCTGTGGGTCCCAAGAATTGAACTCAGGTCATCAGGTTTGGCAGCAAGCATCTTTGGGTCATGCTTTTAATGTGACAGTTCTCTACAAGAGTCCTAGTTACTTAGCGGGGCGTGGTGGTGCACGCCTTTAATCCTAGCACTTGGGAGGTAGAGGCAGGCGGATCTTTCTGAGTTCAAGGCCAGCCTGGTCTACATACAGAGTGAGTTTCAGGACAGCTGGGGCTACAGGGAGACCTTTTCTCGAAAAGACCAAAAAAAAAAAAAAAAAAAAAGAGTCCTAGTTACCATCCTAGTGTCAATATGGAGATGTGGATACTTGATAAGTGTGTTGGTCTGGGAAGGCTTCCTGGAAGAGGCAAATCTTAAACTTAGTTATTGTATAAACCTGGCCTTGTATGATGTGCCCAGGAATTGCCGAAAGGCAGGTTGGGTCTGTGTCTAGGCAGAAACTCTGCCACTGAGTTGCATCCCAACCCTATGGGTCTGCATTTTTAACATGCTTGTGCTTTGCATAGCAAAGTTATAAAGGGTGACTAAGAGTTATCCCACTGAAGAAGCGTCATTTGGGGAGGTAGTTCCTAGCACCAGGTAACCAGAGCGGGGAAATATGAGAGAACCACCCTAGAGAGCAGGGATTGGGGTGAGAGTAAGCGAGACAGAAGAGGTAGGGAGGACCTGGCCTAAGAGAGCACTTGAGAACTGAGAAGGGCTTGGTGAAGGGAAGGATGGAGCTTGGATTTGTCCTGCGGACCACAGTGATTCTCGGGGTAGCTGTCCTCATCCCCATCGAGTCCTGTGGGCACTCGTTAGGCACGAGCTTCTGTCGGCCCCACCCAATGGACCATTGACCTATTGGATCTAGAGAAGAGTTCAAAAATATGCATTATTGTTTTTATTCTGTTCTTTTTATTTTTTCATAATTATAGTCTATGTTGCCCAGGCTAGACTCAAGTAACCTTTCTGTCTCAGTCTCTTGAAAGCAGCACCTACTAACCATGCCACTATAACCAGTACAGTATGCACTTAAAATATTAATTGGTTTTATTTTTATTCTTGAATGAATACTTTATTCTATAAAATAGGTATTCTTGAGAGTCTGCTTTTTAAAATATTTTTAATTCTTTGAATTAATGCAATGCATTTTAATCACATTCACCCCTTACTCTCCCCCCTAAGTCATCCCAGATCCACCCTCATCTCTCCACACCCAACTTTGTGCCCATCGAGCCCCATCTGTGCTGCCCACACCTCCTGGGTGCGGGGCGTCCACTGGAGCGTGGCAGGCCTACCAGGGGCCACACCCTTAAAGAAAACTGACTCTCCCTCCCCCAGAAGCCATTCATTAATTTTCCATAGCTCCCTTGTTAGGAGCAGGGGTTCATGAACCCCTTTCCCCCATGGTCCCCTGCTGGCCGACTTGATCTTGTGCAGGCTCCGCAGCTGCTGGGAGTTCACAAATGTAGCAGCCCTGTCGTGTCCAGGAGACATTGTTTGGCTCCAGTTCTTACAGTCTTTTTGTCCCTGCTTCTGTGGCAGTCCCTGAGCCTTGGTGGGGAGTGACGTAGATGTCCTATTTGTGGCTGAGCACTCCATTGACACTTTTTCTCTCCACTTTGATCCATTGTGAGTTTCTGCATTAACCACTGTCTGCTGCACAAAGAAATGTCTGACAGCTGCGCTAATCTATGGGAGGGGTCCACCAAGTGGACATGGCCTCTGCTGTTTGAGGTTCTCTAGGACTTCTCTAACAACTTGAGGAGAGGTGGCCCACACTTGGCACTAGCCTTTTTTTTTTTTTTTTGACATCCTATGGTTTCTGGTAGGAGCATAATCCTGTGTAGGCTAACTCCAATTCAACTATTTTATGTGATGCGTATATATGAAGTTTATAAAATAGATTTCCATATGGGTTTTTTTATTGATGCTTTGTGTATTTCATACATCACTTTCCAATTCAGTTCAGGCATATTTCCCCTTCCTTCCCCCCACCCCCATATGGTTTTTAAAACAATCTTTGTTAGTTATCCCCCCTGACATCCTCCTCTGCCATACCTTCTCATCCCTGTCCCCCTTTAACCTTCCTCTTCATAATTCCTTTTCTTCAAATGGGAATCTGCACTTTAAAGAGGCCCCCAGTATGAGTCCTAAAGAGCTCCAGACAAGAAAACTTGAGTTAGATGAACAAAAGCCAGGCAGCGGGGAAGGGCGGGGCAGTTGCCACTGCACAAACCAAGCACTTGGGTCAGGAGCCTGACAATCAGAATGAAGAGGAGGTGAACCCCCCCCCCCCCAAATACCTCATTACTGATTCAAGCTTATCCGTCCATTCACTGGCTATTTGCTAGTCATAGGTGTGGGAGAAAGATAGGTGCTGAGCTCTATCTTAGACCTTCTGAGTTTGGGGGACACCCAGGCAGAGAAGTCATCAGACAGTGAGTGCATGGGAGAGAATCTGAAGATGGTCTGGGTGTGGAGCTCCGAGTTGGCAACTCTGTTAGCATCACAGTGAATTTCATGTTGGCAGCAGTGGGCTTTTAAGCTCTTCTCTGAGTCTAGTCTGGTGGAAATGCTAGTCTGAGACTCCTGCTGCCAGGAATCAATGTGATTACCAGCAGTGACGTTGACTACAGTGTAGGGGCCAGGCCCTTCCTAGAGGATCTTGAGCAATTAAGAACTTGTGTCTGTTCTCCCCTAGAGATATGCAGGCATCATCCAGGGTGAAGAGATTGCCTTAGTACAGGGACCCACAATTCTTCTTTCTGCTCTGATTATACTTTGCAATGTACATCTTTAGAATCCAAGGGCAAACCTTGACAAATACTCTAGTATCAGCTTAATGAGCATTTCCCAGGTCCTAGTAATAGTCTCTGACCTTGAGGAATGTTCTACTTTGTCTTTCAATTGCTGTGACAAAACACTCTGACCAAAACCCACTTGGGGAGGAAAGGGTTTATTTGGCTCACATCTCCTGGATCACAGTTCATCACTACAGCAGCCCAACATAGGAACTCAGGGCAGGAACCTGGAGGCAGGAGCTGAAGCACAGGCCACGGACGAATGCTTCTTACTGGCTTGCTCCCCTGGCTCAACCGGGCATCTTATATAATTACACAGCAACCTGCCTAAGGGTGGCACCACCCACCACGAGCTGGGCCCTCCCACATCTCTCAATAATCATGGCCACAGGCCAGTCCAATGGAGGCAATTCCCCAAATGAGGCTCCCTCAACCCAGGTGTATCAAGTTGACACTAAAGTTATCCAGCACAATTGACCCCTTGTCAACCTGACACACAAAACTCATCACTATTAAACCATCACCTTTCCAATTCTTGCCCCCAAGATATGATGTTAATATTAACATCACAACATAATACAGTAAAACCTTAAAAGTTCCACGGTCTTTAAAAAGTCCAAACATGGATCTCGGAAGCTAAGCAAGGTCGGGCCTGGTTAGTACTTGGATGGGAGACCGCCTGGGAATACCGGATGCTGTAGGCTTAAAAAAAAAAAAGTCCAAACACTTAAAAGTTCACAGTCTGTTAAAAGTCTTTTAACTGTGGACTCCTCTAAAATCCAAACAAGTACTGTCTTATTTCAAAAGGAAGAATCAGGCGCACATAACCAAAACCGTGGCACTTGGGAGGCAGAAGCAGGCAGAAGCAGGCAGATCTCTATGAATTCAAGGCCAGCCTGGTCTACAGAGTGAGTTCCGGGCCAGATGGGGCTACAGGGAGACCCTGTCTCAAAAAGACAGAAAAAAAAAAAAGTAGCTCAAGGCTGTTCACCTGGGATTCACTCACGATCTTTTGGGCTCCAAAGGATTTCGGCAGCTCCCCTTCTCTGACTCTGCCATCCACAGCACACACAGCTCATCTCGCAGGCCCAGGCCAGCTCCATTCCACACCTGCTGCTGCTCTTGGTGGTCATCCCATGGTCCTGGCATCTCCAAAAAGCTGGGGTCTCCACTGAAACCGAGGCAGCGCCTTCACCAATGGTCTCTTCTAACTTCTCCTGGTGCAAAGCCTCAACTTCTTTTCATGACTCCTGCAATCCTGGGGTCTTCACTGCAACTGAGGCTACACTTTTACCAATAGCCTTTCCTGACCTCTCATAGTGCCAGGCCTCAGCTGCTCTCTGTGACCCCTTCACATTTCAACACCAGAACTATATAGGAGACTCTTACACCTTACCAAGTCTTGCTTCCGGCTTGAGGTGGAGTGTTGGGCCCCCTCTGAACCACAGCTTCTGTGTTCTGACCCTAAGGAAATTCTTCCCAGAAGATTTCACCACAGTGATGCTGGTCTCTTGTTACCTACAGCTGATTTTTTTCAGACCCAGCCAACCAGAATTCAAAAATATGCTGGAGAGATGGCCTAGCGGTTAGGAGTGTCGACCACTCTTACAGAGGACCCGGGTTCGATCCCCAGCACCCACATGGTGGCTGAGAACCGTCTGAAACTCCAATTCCAGGAGAGCTCCAGTTCCAGGGGAATCTGACACCCTCTTCTGACCTCCGTGGCATTGCATGACATGGGTGCACAAACTTGCATGCAGACAGTACATTCATACACATACAGAAATAAAAAAAAATTTAAAAAAATATGCAAACAGCCCTGATGGTCTCTGCTTCCCTTTAAAGCTTCATAAGTCAGACATCCATAATCTACAGCTCTTTCAGCATAACTGTTCCAAGTTCCACAGCAACAAACTCTAAACACTCAATGGTTTTTCCAGCCCAAAGTTCCAAACACTTCCACAATCCACCCCCCAAAACACCAAGGTCAGGTCTGTCACAGCAATAGCCCACTCTCGGTATCAATTTCTGTTCTAGGTCGTCTTTCAATTGCTGGGACAAAACACTCTGACCAAAACCCACTTGGGGAGAAAAGGGGTTTTTTTGGCTCACATCTCCTGGGTCACAGTTCATCACTGTCGCAACCCAACATAGGAACTGAGGGCAGGAACCTGTAGGCAGGAGCTGGAGTACAGGCGGCGGAGGAATGCTTCTTACTGGCTTGCTCCCCTGGCCCATGCTCAACCGGGCATCTTATATAATACACAACAACCTGCCTAAGGGTGGCACCACCCACGATGAGCTGGACCCTCCCACATCATTCAATAATCAAGACAATACTCCCCAGACATGGCCACAGGCCAGTCCAATGGAAGCAGTCCCCCAAATGAGGCTCCCTCAACCCTGGTGTGTCAAGTTGACACTGAAGCTATCCCGCATAAGGAACCTGTGTTTATCAGGAAGAGACGGGGGATTGAGGGTCTCTCTTGCCATGTGTCAGCCAAATACGTAAAAATCTAAATAAAACTGAGGTTCCAGGGGAGGTGTAAAAATGACCTGTGACATAAATTGGGGAGCAGGAGAGACAGCTCAGTAGTTAGGAGCACTGGCTGATTTTTACAGAGAACCTGATTTCAGTTCAGTTTCCATACAGTGGCTAACAACAATCTGTAACTCTAGTTCTTTTCTTTTCTTTTTTTTTTTCCACATAAATTTATTTATTTATTTTTAACAAATCTAGACCCATGTTCCCGCTCATTCCCCCACCCCACCAGAGCTCGTGCATTCTGCCAAACATGCTTTCCATCTCTTAGTCTTTCTCAATATTTTCCATGGGGAAGTTGACTGTTTTGAGCAGAAGTTCACTGTTTCAGTCAGTTCTTTGATGCAGTATTTTCTGTTGTTGTTGTT